>JADLZN010006791.1:119764-194547 GCA_018155175.1 Sinocyclocheilus anophthalmus
TTTCTCTCTATTCCTTAGTAAAAGTTTGTCTCAGCAGTTTTGTGAATAGGTTTTAAGAGAAAACGCTTTCTTCTTTTTTAGAATTTTTTGAAAAGTGTGTGCAAAATTGTGCTTTATTGTCGGTCACAATTGTGGGATAATGTGTGAACTGAATTAACATATTTCTGCAGTCATAAAAATGGTTATATATCTTATCCCTGCTATTTTAAGCTGTTTGATCACATTCTAGGGTTACTATTAACCCTTGATAGGAATACTGAGATACAACCATCAACGTATTTCAAAAGTGTTACTTTTTTGTAACATATATCATCACATTTTTATATAGTGCTACAGTATTACAACATCAATATTGTAACATATTCGTAGACACTTGAACTTTTAGATTTAGGCGATATTGCTCATTGCACACACATTTTAGTGCAGTCTTCACTAACAACTGCAGTGGGGTTATATAGTTCACTCACTATTGTGACTCATTCTATGGCCACACTCAACAAAACTGAATAAATGTATTCATATATTAATACTAGACACCTTAATGATAACGTTTTGTACCAAAGAATCTGGTAATATCTTACTAGTCTTTCGTTTTGGAGCTTTGATGCAGCATCATCTTCTCATGTTGCAAACCGGAAATAAACTGCTTTGATCATGTGACAAATCATGTGAAACTGCACATATTTAATTGAGACCCTTTATTTTTTCCATATTTGCAGGAAGTGCACTAAAAATCAGTCAGTAAGGTTTTTAGGGCTTTATAAATGAAAACCTTTTTTAGAGTCACTATCGTGACCGGTGGGATTAAATGGGTTAAAAGCAACACTGTGCATGCTGGCAAACATTTTTCATCAAATTAGTTGCAGAATTAACTTGCTTGTTACATTACAGCAGAAGTGAAATCTAGAGATTTCTTTCATGCATCTCGTCAAAGGCTTGCTCACAGCATGCGTGTTATTTAAACTCACCTTATTTTTCATTACTTTGAATGACTGCACAAACATATTCACATGTTCACACTTTGTTGAAAGGTCTCCACAATCTCAAGACTGTTTCTGAATGTCCTGCTGGCGTAAAGTCTGTTTACGGAATCCTTTTCTGTTCATATTTCAGCAAAAAAGGCTTCACAGTCAATGCAAGAATTAACATAAAATAAAGTATTCTCAGCATTTACTCACTCTCATGTTTCCAGATCTCTATGACAAAATGAGAATACAATGTTTCTTCTGCTCTTTTGCCAAAACAGTCTCATTACGACTCTTTTATTTCAGTTTATTGCTTGCAATTTTGCATGAATTTGTACGATCTGTTTAAGCGCCACTGTTTTGGTGAAGGAAATGAACAGAAAATGATTGAATGATAAATATATCTTTACACCAACAGGACACTCAAAAGTCTTGAGATCCAGGAGGCCTGAATGAATGAAAAGGGGAATATGTTCTTGCAATCACTCCAAATGATGAAAAGTATGGCGATTTATTTTTCATGTGAATGTATGAACATAAAAATCTTAAAATCTCTGCAAAATGTAGCATTTTTTTACATTCATGCATTTGGCAGACATTGTCTAAAGCAACTTGCAGTTCATTGGAGCTATACATGTTAATCAGTATATGAAACTGTGACCTTGATAGTGTTAAAATAGTCTCTTTGCAATTTCAAACGGCAAGCCTGCCTGCCTATACCTGCAAAGAGCACTGCACACCAGTTAATTAGCTTACTAAAATCTGTCAAAGCAAGGAAAGGTGACAATCGTAGGCAGCAAACATCCAAGATCAAAGAAGACACCAGACCGTTTCTTCAGACATCCCCACTTAGCTCAATCGCTCACCAAAAGAAACACCTCCAGTCTAACAGAGCGAGATATTTCAAGATCACACGATTTATTTCCTGCGAGATGGAGGCTTGTGCGCAGTGCCTGACTGAATATCTTAAGGAATAAATTATGAGTGATCAGTTTCGTTTAAAGCAGCTTTTGATCTTGCACTCTGCGACCTATAAACTGTGTCATTCTCTTTCACAGAAACAGATACGAAATGCAAATGTACTGTTTAGAGTAACGTGGAAAACTATAATTACAAGCTGTCTAAATTACAGAAGCAGGACGTAATGAGATTGTCGGATCAGATGTTTGTGTGTGTATTCTAAAGCTGGAGGCAAACTGCTAATAAGAAATCAAAGTGGCGTTCTGCGGCCCAGCTTAATGCTACCACAGGCATCAAGGAATTAATGTGAAAAACACAAGTTCTCAACAATGTCTGACAGAATTGGGCTGCGCGGCGAGAACACGACAAAGAGACGGTGACTCAGACATCCAAATGAGTGGATATCAGCGGTGCTTATGGTGAAAGTCGATGCTAAACCAATTCTCTAACTCTACATGATGTGTCAAGCCCTCCTGCAACGCTCCCTCTTTCACATCACTAACTCACAGACACATCATGTCAATAAGATGTTCTTTGGTACTTTTGTTTTCGTTATTTTAGCAACTTGGTTGTCAGATTTTCTGTTATACAACAAATGCCAACAGACAATGGAGAACTGGGAGTCAAGCAAAACAAAAAAAAACAAAACAAAACAAAACAAAACAAAACAAAACAGAAATTTAATTTAATAACATTTAATAATGTAATAAAATAATATGGAATACAATAAAATGTAATTCAAATACAATGTATAAAATAAATTAATCAATAAACATGTATAAATTAAATTAAATTAAATTAAAATTAAATTAAATTAAATAAATTAAATTAAATGTAATAAAATAAATAAAATAAATAGATGTAATAAAATGTATATAAGAATGTAAAAAATAAATAAAATTTAAATTAAATTAAATAAAATTAAATAAAATTGAAATAAAATTAAATAATAAAATAAATCAAATAAAAATTAAATGAAAATTAAATTAAATAATACAAATTAATAAAATTAAATAAAATTAAATAAAATTAAAATTAAATTAAACAAAATTAAATAAAATAAATAAAAATTAAATAAAATAAAATTAAATTAAATTAATTTACATTAAATTAAATTAAATTAAATTAATTAAATTTTATTTTATTTTATTTTATTTTTATTTTATTTTATTTATTTTTATTAAATTAATTAAATTAAATTAAATTACTTTAAATTTATATTGAATTAATTAATAAATTTAATATGAAGTGCATGAATTATTTTATTTAAAATTTATATGTTCATGTCAAACATTAATTTATGACTGGGAAAAT
Organism: Sinocyclocheilus anophthalmus; assembly: GCA_018155175.1. Classification (NCBI taxonomy): domain Eukaryota; kingdom Metazoa; phylum Chordata; class Actinopteri; order Cypriniformes; family Cyprinidae; genus Sinocyclocheilus; species Sinocyclocheilus anophthalmus. Next base: position 123,004 of record JADLZN010006791.1, read on the forward strand.
GGGCATATAGCAAGCTGACTATTTTTTTTGTCCAAAAAAAATGTATAAAAAAATATTTAAATGTCTATTTATTGTCCATTAAATTAGTCATTTATTTATACGTTCATTTTGTTAAATGTAATTTAATTAAATATTTATATCTCTATTTATTTGTCTGTTTGAAAAGTAATTTATACGTTCATTTTTAATAAAATTTAATTGAATAAAAATATTGAAATGTCTGTTTGATTGTTCATTTAAAAATACATTTATTTATTTAAATGTTTTAAATGTGGTTTAAGTAAACAAAAATGTTTATTTGCTCATGTAAACAGTCATTTATTTAATTTTTTAATTAATAAAAATCATTTTAAAAAATACATGTATTTTTAAGTGGCACTTCTAGTCTTCCGGGACAAAGAAAACCAAGTTTTACCTCTACAATGAACCTTACAAAATAATAGTAGTAATAATAATAACATAGCATTACCATGGTATATATATACCCCTCCCCCCCCCAAAAAAAATAGTACAGTATTATGAAATGTCCAAAATCCAAAAAGGCATAGTTAAATGTAAGTACATGAAAACATTTCAGGAATCAAAACAGTGCGTTTGATTTTGTCTGTGAAGGATTCATCTCTTGCTATTCTTAAATCTGTGTGCCGCTTTTATGTCTCAAGTGACCTTTGCTTGTATTTGTTAATGCCACTTATGTTCAGTATAGAATTAGCTTTGGTTTTTATGCCACACAGATAATGATGCTGGCTGGGCATAACAAACAAAATCAAAAAGTTCAAACGAACATGAAACAAAAATGCATTTTCATTATTAATGGTATTCATCACTACAAAAACTCCTCGATCCGTTTATGAGGAAGCATTTATCTGAGAGTTAGAGAGCACCACAGCCTGAAGCAGCCTCCTGTCTGTCCAGAAACACCTGGGCTCCTCTGGCACATACGTCTGGATTCTGCAGCTCTCCATTCAACACACTCAGACCACAGCATCTCCAAACCACTCCTATCTCCTACTGCCAATTAAACTCGGTTCAAAGTCTTTATGATGCACAAACGTCTACCTGTCAGACCTCATACACTCTAAAAAATGCTGGTTTGTTTCAACCCAACTTTGGGTCAAAATATGGACTAACACAACTTTTGGGTTAAAACTTCAATTGAAAAATGTAACCCAACAGCTGGGTTAGTCCATATTTGACTCAAAGTTGGGTTGAGACAACCCAGCATTTTTTAGAGAGTTCCTGTGAGTTTTCTGCTCCGTCCCTGATCACTAAATATATCTAACACATGCAGATCACATCACTTGAATAAACTGGATGCATCAGATGTCTTGCTCTTAAACTGGTTCAAAAGTTTGGGGTCCAAGATTTTTATTGTTTTTATAATGCATCTCTAATGCTCAATAAAGCTGCATTTTTTTATAAAATTATCATTTAAAATTACGATTTTTCTATTTCCATGTTTGATGGCAAAGCTGAATTTTAAATTTAATTTTGTGAAATATTATTATGATGTAAAATATAATTTTTCTATTTTAATATACATATACGAATTTTCAGTCTTCACCACTGATCGTCAGAAATCATTCTGATTTGCTGGGGGGGGGTGGGCGGAAGAAATGTATTTATTTATTTTATTATCAATGTGGAAAACTATTGTGCTGCTTAATATTTTTGTGGAAACCATTATCCAGGATTTTATTTAATTTTGTATTTTTTTTAATGAACGTAAAGTTCAGGATAAATATTTGTTACATTGTAAGTGTCGTTACTCTCACTTTTGAGCCGTTTAATCCAACCTTGCAGCTTTTAAAGAATTAATTTATTTAAAAGAATAAATCAAATATTATTGACCACAATCTAGTAGTGTACTGTACTCGTGAGCAGTGTTGGGGGTAATGCATTACAAGTTACGTAATTTCAGCTATTACTTTTTTAATAACCTTTTAAAGTAAGCATTACTTTTTAATTTAGAAGGGGAATATCTAGAGATTACTTTTTCAATAAAACACTAGTTACTTTTTTCGTGCATGTGTCGGGGTGGTTGAGTGACCGCTCTGGTGTTGGGGCCATGGTGACAGAAAGCAGGAGCAGTGCCGAGAGCTAAATATGCACATTTGTTTACTCAAACACATTCAGTGGTGCGTTTTCCTCAAATCAATAACTACAATTCAGTGTCATGCAAACGCAATGGCAAAAGATTTTAATTAAATGTATGTAATCCCATTTATAACGATGTCTTTGCTTCTGACCTTCGATTGATCGGCAATTCATCGCATACTAATAATCACAGAATGACCCATTTGTGTTGTTATTTTAGTTATTGCTTGGTAGTGTTGAACTTCCGCGTCGTATCTTCATGCGTGCTCTCTCTACGTATGGCAGACGTTGAATATACATTTGGTTCCTTCAGCGCCAAAAACCAATGGCGTATTCCTGTTCACTTTTCTTATCGAAGGGCTTTTTAATGTTTGTAAAAGAAGTTTGTATCTTTTTTATTTTAACAACAAGCTAAGGCCACCCGCTCCCAGATTTAAAAGTACTCAAATGTAACGTAACCGCATTACTATTGGTCCCTAAAAAGTAACGTAACTAGTTACTTGTTAAGGAGTAACGCAATATCGAATGCTTCCTTTTAAAAGTAAGTTTCTCCATGGCCGAACACTGTCGTGATCATTAAAGCATACTGTTGCGCTTTTTTGTTGTTTTTGAGATCAGAAGGTTTGCTGGCTAAAAATGTAATTTTTTATTTGTCAGAACACCAAGCACGCCTTATCCAAAAAGTAGTATCTTCAGTTATTTTTAATAATATACATGAGTAAAGTTCAAGTATATTTTAAGTGTTTTTTTTATGTAGTAAGTATACAAATATCAGTTTACTAGTAGTATACTTGTAAGTGTACTGTTTCAATACTCTTTGGGACTAAATTGTCCCACTTTCTAGTATATAAAGTATACTTTTAAGTATACTTTAAATATAACAGTAGTAAACTTTAAGTACACAACTAGTTTACAACAATATTTTAGCTTGTACTGCAACTATACTAAAAGTGAACTTATATGAATACTGATTTTCTAATTAAATACTTGTAGTAGCATTTTTAGTACACTTTGAAGTATAGTCTTAGTAAACTGCTAGTTTAGTAGTTTTATAATGCAAGTATACTCGTAGGTTTTCCTTAAGTGAACTTTACATCATAATTTAAGTATACTACTATGTCCCTATTTAGATATTAATTTGTCTATATTTTGTTACATGAATATCTGAAAATACAAAACACCAAAAGAATGAACAGGGTATCTGCTTGTAAACAAAAAAAAAATATTCTAGCTTCATGCATTATTTTTTAAACACTTGAATGTGGATAAATTTCATAAATAAAAAATAAAAAAAAAAACAACATTTTGAACAAAAAGCTGAAAAAAGACTATGAATTGGATTCAGAATGAAGCTTGACAGTCATTATTACCTCTTAATTGGTCGACATTTTATTCCATAACGTTGCACAGTTTTGAGTGTTGCTGTTTTAGGTTGATGATCGTGTTAATTACATGTTGGAAGGCATCGTTGTATTCGTTTCTTCTTTTTACTTGTGTTATTTTGGGGAATTCTGTACGAGTAATTATGTGTACTAGCGTACGTCCTATACTAGTATAACAATGAAAACACGGATTCTAGGAGCACAAGCATAGCTCAAATATATTTAGACTTAGTATAAGTCAAGTATACTTAAATGTCATTTTAAGTATATTTCTGAGAAGTACATAAAACCCATTTCTGAGAAGTACATAAAAAGTAGACAAAGTATACTTTCCTATTTTTAGTATACTAATAGCACACTTGAATAAACTTCTTTTTCGTAAGGGTAGGCTACTTTTCAATGTCCATCAATGGAAAAACATGCTTTTTGGGCTTCATCATGATGCACAAGTAAGCACAAATATTCCTGCACATGTACAGTAGACTGTAAAAAACAGAGTTGAACATGTTCTGCTGAAAAGGTGTTAGTAGTTACCTGCACTCTGTGACTGGCACAGCATGCAGAGAAAATGGCTGCTACATCACTTTAGAAATTTCAGCTCGAAAATAGCAAATGATAACAGCGTTTTCATTTTGGGGTGAAATATGTTTTATTAATATTTGTATATACTTTTAGACTGTGCTTAACCGCTTAATATTCAACATATTTTATTGTACAGGTTTAGCGAATTTTGCTATTACAGTTACATACTGCCTATAACATCTAGCACATTCACGTTGTATTTAGAAATTGTTTCTAAAATTATTTTCTGCGATATACATAACTTTTAAAACGTCTGAATATGAGCCTGAATTTGATTGGCCGTTTGAAGCACATGATGCATTTGCTTAACCCTGATTGGCTGGTTCGTATGAACGGTTTGTTGTCAGACGGACGGCTAGATGCGCTAGAACTAGTAATAGTTTTAACGTGTGGTAAGAATATTTGTTTTTACATATCTAACGGAACTTTTCGATATCTAAACAAAGTTGTAGTTGTGTTTAGTTACACCGCTGTGTAAGACAATTCAGATACGGGACGTTAATCTTTCTTAAAGTAGATGTTACACGTCGCTAGCCTGATGTTTTGTGATGCTAGCAGGCGTTTTAGCATGACACTCTCTCATCTTCTTTTCATGTATTTTCTCAGATCTCATATCTTATGTACTGGAGGTTTCTGAAGCCATGGACAGCAGAACACCACTGGCAGCCCTGTATCTCTCTGGAGATGTGGATTTCTCAAAACTCACTCCTTCACAATTTGGCATATCAACAAACAGCTTCTTGCCGTCCTCCAAGATTAAAGGTTAACAACAATAAACTGGGTTTAATAATGCTCTTCCTCATGCATCACTGATTCATTGTGTTATTCTGAGTTCTTAAGAGTGTGGAAATGAACACTTTTTATGCACTTATTGTGACTTTACTTTTGATCATTGTTGAATGTTTGTATTGCAATTGAATTGTATTGAAGCTCTGTTAAAGGGACAGTACACCCAAAAATGAAAAGACCTTCGGGACACAAATTAAGATATGTTTGATGAACTACTCCCATAGACAGCAAGGATACACGATCAAGGTCAGCGGATCAACCGTAATTGTACAAAGCTACGAGAACTTTGTGCACACAAAAATAACGCCTTTATTCAACAATTCGTCTCCCTGTAGTGCCATTTTGGAGAGTATCACGTGCGTAAACAACGTATGCTGTTCTGTGTCAGCTGCACCGTACGCGGATACATCGTTTACATCATTTACGCTTTGATCTGAACGTAAACCGCATATCTAAGTACATGCATATGTTGTTTACGTATGTGATAGTCTCCAAAATGGCGCTATAGGGAGACGAATTGTTGAATAAAGTCGTTATTTTTGTGTGCACAAAGTTCTCGTAGCTTTGTAAAATTACGGTTGAACGGCTGATGTCACACGGATTATTGTAACGATGTCCTTGCTACGTTTCTGAGCCTTGGTGGTGGTAGTTACCTTGCTGTCTATGGGGAGAGCTCTCGGATTTCATAAAAAATATCTTAGTTTGTGTTCCGAAGATGAACGAAGGTCTCACATGAGTGTGAGTAATTAATGACCCCAAGTGAGTGATTAATATCCCTTTAATACTGAGTTTTCTCCTCAGATAAATCCAGAGTCGCTCAACTGAAGGCCAGGAGGAGATCCACGATTGGGGTCCGGGGATCTCCAGAAACAAACTCCCTCATCTGCTTCAGAGCCAAACAAGCCGCAAAAACTCCTCCACGAACACCACAGGTACACGGATGGTGTAACACAGCTGATTTTGCTTTAGCACCCAGGTTTTTTTTTACATTGGACATCAAGTGGTGACCCAACAGTGTGTTTACCAAACAAAATTAAACATAATGCATTTAAACATTGAAGAAAAAGTTCACCCAAAAATGAAAATTGGAAAACCTGAGCCAATTCAAGAGGAAAAATGAGGGTTGTATCACACGGGAACAGAGTTTGGAGGACATTTAGGAATGGTGTTACTGAAAATTAGAGTCCAAACAGCTGATAAAAAACATCACAATAATCTACAAGTAATCCAGACCACTCCAGTCCACTTGCAGAAGTGGAAAGCTGTGTGTTTGTAAGAAGAAACAAATCCATCATGAAGGAGTTTTAATTTTAAACTGTTGCTTCAGGCCATAATCAATAATATTGCATCCTCCAGTAAAAAAAAGAAAAAAGTCCAACTCTGTTGTCCCACACAGAATCATCATATTATTGTTTAGAACTGTGTGGACTGGTTGTTGCGTGTTAGTGTGTTCTTGAATGGCATATTTCTCCTCTGATTCAGACAAGACAGCTTTTTCACTGGAGAAAGCAATATTATGGATAGATATTTTACCCTGGTCCCCGAAGCAAAAGTTCAAAGTTAAAAACGGCTTAATTATGAATTTGTTTCTTACAAAATGACAGAGTTACACACAAGTGCTCATGAGGAATGTGGATTGCTGGTGGATTATTGTGATGTGTTTATCAGCTGTTTGGACTCTCATTCTGACGGCACCCATTCACTGAAAATGATCCATTGCTGAGCAAGTGATGCAACGCTACATTTCTCCAAACCTGATGAAGAAACAAACTCATCCGCATCTTGGGTGTCCTGAGGGTATTTTTTTGGTTAACTGTTTCTTTTATATTACCCAGTTACACAAAATTATCTTCATGTTAATTTTGTGAATGCAAATGTGATTTACCAGCCTAACCCATGGAATATACGCTGAGCAAATTATGTTCTAGTAAGCCATATTACCAAGTGACAAAGTTTGAGTTTGATGTCAACACTTACAGATATGAGCCTATTTAATTTGCTGTCCAAAATGCATGACTATATGTGACCCTGCAGCACAAAGCACTTGTTAAGTGATGGGGGATCTTTGTAGCAATAGCAACAATACATTGTATGGGTCAAAGTTATTGATTTCTCTTTTATACCAAAAATCATTAGGATATTAAGTAAAGATCATGTTCCATGAAGATATTTAGTAAATTTCCTACCATAAATATCAAAATTTAATGTTTGATTAGTAATATGCATTGCTAAAAACTTCATTTGGACAACTTTAAAGATGATTTTCTCAATATTAGATTTTTTTGGCACCCTCAGATTCCAGATATTCAGATAGTTGTATCTCAACCAAATATTGTCCTATCCTAACAAACCATACATCAATGGAAAGCTTATTTATTCAGCTTTCAGATGATGCCTAAATCTCAATTTCAAAAAATTTACCCTTATGACTGGTTTTGTGCTCCAGGGTCACATATAGCTATTTGCATTTAGCATTGTTTTTTCCCCCCCATTGTCTGCAACCCACTAGTTACATGCATATGTTTCAAAGAGTGGAGCACATTGTTTGTCGTCATGATGGTGATGATGAAGGCTGTTTGTATTTTGCAATTGTGACTTTGTGCTCTGTCCTCAAGAAGCTTTTGCAGGGGAGTCCATTTCTTTCACGCTGTGACTCTCTGAAGAAGAAGATGGCTGCTTTCCAGTGTCTGATGGAGGAGGTCGAAGAGAAGGATGAACAGAAGATAAATGAGGAGAATGAGAGTGATAAAAGCACTTTGGCTAAAGATGGTAAGAACGGTCAGTCTCTCCTCAAAATGTTGACTGCTGCCAACACAAAAACAGAATGTCTTTCAGATGCAGTCTTGTAGGACCAGATGAAATTGACGGAATTAAGAGAATGTCATACCGTCATTGCTTGCCATTTCCAGATAATAGAACTTATTCAGAATAAGCTAATTTGACGCAGTTTGATTTCTTCCATTGATCCCAGTTAGAGCGCGGCAGGATGATGTGCAGAATAAATCAACTGATGATTATGAGTCTTAAAATAAACATGTTCACATTTCAGAGAGCTTTCAGTGTTAATAAAAAAAGATTGAAAAAGCATATCCAGTCTTTCACGTAGAATAGTCTGTGATCATTTCAGGTTTTGACATTATGAATATTTAAGCTTTTTTTAAAGTGTATACGAGACATTTGAGGGATGACAGCATAGTTATATCAATACATCGCATCTCATTTTTAAAATTCATAATGTCAACTTTGAACTCTGGATGCTTTTATTTTATTTCTTTTATTTTTATACACTGAAAGCCCTCTGAAATATGAACATATTGAACAATTAGCACAAAACCAGTTTTAAGTGTCAATTTTTCAAAATTGAGGTTTATGCATCATCATCATCTGAATAAAATAAGCTTTCCATTGATGTATGGTTTGTTAGGATCGGACAATATTTGAAAATCTGGAATCTGAGGGTGCAAAAAAATCTAAATATTGAGAAAATCATCTTTAAAGTTGTTCAAATGAAGTTCTTAGCAATGCATATTACTAATCAAAAATTAAGTTTTGATATATTTACGGTAGGAAATGTACAAATTATATCTTCATGGAGCATGATCTTTACTTAATGATTTTTGGCATAAAAGGAAAAAATTTATAATTTTGACCCATACAATGTATTGTTGGCTATTGCTACAAATATCCCCCAGCGACTTAACACTGCTTTTGTGCTCCAGGCTCACAATTATTTAAGTTTATGAGCAACTGTATTTATTTTGATTTATATGTTAGATGTGGAGTTCTGTCTTTCATGCTGTGCTTTAACTAGGATCAATGATGGACTCGAATCATTAAAGCAATTTTTAGTTATGCAGAGTTTTCTCTGCATGGCTTTTATGCATTTTAGTCAGATACTGTTGAGAACAATTAGCAGTTGCTGATTCACTTCGATTTTAAAATCAGCACAGATGAATTATTTTCTTATGTGGCATGACCCATCATTTCTGTAAGTCATCTCTTTCTGCTACTGTCTGTCTTGCAGGAAAGGAGAACACGCTGATTACACACAGCCCACCAACTTCGATGACGCCGCCTCCCTCAAAGAAACGCTGCCGGGCCCCACTGAGAGAGTGTGAGGACAAGATTACTGAGAAGCCACTCCCCTACCCAACCTTCACAACACAACAGGAGCAAGAGGTAAACAAATCAGCATTTAACGGTGTCATGTTTGATATGTTTCTGAAGTTTATCATCGCTATTAACAGATAAAGTGGCACAGGTAAAGTGCAACCAATGGATGGCATGCTAACTCAAACTGACTTTGCAGTCCACATAAGTTATGTTCTTTTGTTTTTATATGGTTATAGTTGAAATGCATCGAGTCTCAAAGCCAGAGGCCTCTTTCAGACTTGGATTCGGATGCAAAGAATGAGCTTCTGTCTTTATCCATGCTGTCATTAAAACCAGACATTAAACCAGCAGGTAAGGGAACTCTGAGTGCTTGAAAATGTTTTGAAATTTTAAAAGGCTATATCATACTTTTTTTTTATTGCTATATCATTCATAAAAACCAACATTCAAAACTTTGCGGTAGGAAGACTTTGTTTTTGAAAGTGTCTTATGCTCACCAAAGCTGCATTTATTTGATCAAAAATACAAAATAATACTGTGTCTGGCGTGTGATGGTGTATATGTGTGGTGTGTGTGGCATGTCGGTGGTGTGTGTGGTTAGATTAGTGCTGTCAAATGATTAATCACGATTAATCGCATGCAAAATAAATGTTTTTGTTCACAGAATATGTGTGTACTGTATATATGTATATATAAAGACACACACATACAATATATATTTTGAAAATATTTACATGTATATATTTATATTCATAATTTATATTATACAAATATAGTTCAATATGGACATAACATATTTTATTATATATATCTTAATATATAGCATGTGTGATGTGTAACCTAAAATATACACAGTAAACCACATATGCAAGGTGCTGTAAAAAATTAGAATATTGGGGAAAGTTAATTTTTTGTAACTTATTTCAAAAAAGTGAAACTTTCATATATTCTAGAATCATTACATGTAAAGTAAAACATTTCAAAAGTTTTGTTTTAATTTTGATGATTAGAGCTTACAGCTCACGAAAGTCAGAAAGATTTGCAAAACAGAAACGCTCAAGTTGTTTAAAGTATGTTTATTACTGCACTCAATACTTGGTCGGGGCTCGTTTAGCACAAACTCCATCATCAGTGAGGTGTGAATGGAAGCGATCAGCCTGTGGCTCTGCTGAGAAACTATTGAGCTTCAGCTCGGATCCACTGTTTCTCATCTTTCTCTTGAAAACGTTCCATTGATCCCATATGGGCTTCAGATCAGGCATGCTGGCTGGCCAATCAAGCACAGTAACATCATCGGTCAGAACAGAAAAACATGGAAGTGGGTTTTGGCTAGTGGTTTAAACGGATCGTAGTGATAGTGATCGTAAGGACCAAGTCCCACGGTTTCGGGCACGATGTGATCCGCCCGGTTATTGCAAATGTAATCATAATAGAGTAAAGTTTATCATTTGTTCGTATTTACACAAGCAAGTGAATTTTAAACAATTCCAGAGAGAACAGGCGACGAGAAAAGGACCTCGATTCGTTACTCGCGCGTCTCTCTACGCGCCACAAAGCCAGCTACACACACGGTGTCAGACTGCAACGCAAAACACCGAACGAATGCCTGCTTGAAACAGCCACGTTCACATAAAATTGACAAAATACCCATTCTCGACACATCATTCAGGACACACAGTCAGATGTCATCAAGTGAATGAAAAACATGTCTGAGGAAAGAAATCGGATGTGATGGGTTACAGCGGCATATAAATAGGGCTGTGTATCACCAGCAAAGTCACGATAAAGAGGCCACGATACGTATCACGATACATGACTGCACTGAATTTCACCTCAGCAGAATTTAGAAAAACAGCTGTTTATAAAACACTGCTTACTATAGTGCCATTTCTAACTATTGGCAGAGCAGCAGCTGAGCTCTGCATTATGAAGGGCCTCCAGAACGGCATATGTTTCATGTTTACATTGTGCACTCCCCACCAGGTACAATATTCTGATTGTTTGCTTCTTGTTTTTAAGCCCATAAATAATAATGTACTTGTTCTAATACATTTATATTGTAATGTACTCATTCTAATATATTTAAAAAATAATTTACATTGCTGGTAGGTTATCATTGCACAAATTAACACTCTCTACAAAAAAAAAAAAAAAAGAGGAAGATGTTAAAAATCGAAGCGCGCTTGTCTTCACTATGTAGCTAAGCTCAAGGCGAGGTATACGACGAAGGTGAGACAGTCGCAAGTTCGCTTTGAGTGGCACGCGACGTCATTTAGTGTGGCGGGTTGGTGCAACTGACATTTTTTTGAACTCCCCCCCCGCGACCTTCCGCGCAGCTCCGCTCCGGAAGAGGACAGCACGAGGTGCAGAGCGACTCTAGCCGAAAAACATGCACGTCTGTGCAGCATTGTTTGGGTTAAAACTGAAGCAAGTTTGATGTTAAGGCAGTCACACACACAGCTACAGTGCGGACGCACTCAGACATTAAGGAACAAATTTTTCGCCCCAGGCACCGCAGGTTTAATCAAAGTAAGATTCGCTCAAGAGGTACATTATCTTTATCAACAAGGAGCTGGTAACATTGTTTCTAAAGCAATTAAAGCCACAGATTCACTGTTAAATAGAGAAACGCGGCAAAACGGTAGTAATTCATACATACACAGCCTCTCTCTTCCGATCTCTAATCTCATCTTCTCTTCTCTCTCTCTCTCCTCTCTGTTGCTATATCTATCTCTCTCCTCTCCTCTCTGCTCCTTCGCTCTCTGGGTGCTAGTGTGTGTGTGTGTGCTGGTGTTGTGTGTGTGGGTGTCGTGTGTGTTTGTGTGTGTGTGTGTGTGTGGCGTGTGGTGATGGTGTGTGGGTGCGTTTGGGTCGTGTGTGGGTGTGTGTGTGGTGTTGGTTTTGTGTCGTAATGAACAGTGATGAATAACACTTGAGAGAAAGAGTATTGCAGTGGAGATGGCTAAACTGCAAGCTAAGCGGTGTTTTCAGAAAGCAAGCGTGTTTATCCAGTGGAGAGAGAGCGCGTGCACATGGTTGCTAGGTTGACAAAGATAAGTAGCACACTTTGCAGATATTTCAGTATTGCGCAAGTGTGAAGCTCTGTTTCGGGGATTACGTCTCTTTATATCAGGAAACCCAGTTGTGTTCCTCTGCGGCCAAATTAAACCTGGCTGTAGCCTATATATTATGCTCTATTCCTTTTTAAGAAACCTCGCACTTTTCTACTCAATTTTAAACGTAAAATTTTAAACAAATTAAGTGCGGCCAGCTGTATCGATACTCGTATCGTCAAATCTCTGTGATATATCGTCGTAGTATTTGCTGTGGTATCAAAGAAGTACTTCGCTTTAAGTAATAAATGGAAAGCAAGTTAAATTTAAATATTTTTATTTTCTTGCTGATCCAAAAAATGATCCGATGCGTGGGTCAAAAACGTTAATGTGATCCGAATCGTGAGATTTGTGATCCGTTGAACCATTAGTTTGGCTCTGTGGGCAGGTGCTAAGTCCTGCTGAAAAAAGGAAATCAGCATCTCCATAAATATTGTCAGCAGATGAAAGCATAAAGTGCTACAAAATCTCCTGGTAGATGGCTGAATTGACTTTGGACTTCAACAGCTTGGGATTCTGTGCTCGCCAGTCTCTCAGACTCAGACCTTGATTCAAATGAAAGACAAAGAAGGTACATTTTATCTGAAAAGAGGACGGTGGACCACTAGTGATGTCGCCCGATATGGGTGTTGATGCCGCATTTAGAAATCAGGGCGGCGAGATATGATGCCAATATTTTTTCCTTCATTCATAAAAGAGAGTTTGAGTAACATGGTCTATTGCAGGGTACAATATAATAATGTAGTAGTAGCTAATTATGGAAGAAAGACATGGCTCAAAACTTAAAGTCCCCATGAAGTCAAAAAGTTTTTTGGGTGTTAGTATCAATATAAGGTTATCTATAAGGCAGTGTGCTCCAAAACAGTGACACAATTCGCATTTAGAAGATATAAGCATTCGAAGCTTAATTCGCACTTCGCCAAGAGTGCTCAAGATTTTGTTGACGTCAATCGTACTATCAGCTTCTCATCAGACTTTCGTCCAATCAAATCTCCTAGATCCCCCCCCCGAAGCCCCGCCCCTACCACTATCTGGCTTGAAATCCCGGTTCATGTCCCAGACTTAGTATTCTGTACAGTGAGGCACGTAGTGCATCTATAGGGGACAGGACGATTTCAACGTGTAAATTCTTCCATTGAGGAACACCACAACGAGTCTGGTCCGAAAGCCCTTTGTGTCCCGATAACCGATCGCACGAGTACACACTCTGTCGGTCCACCCCGCAGAAACCCGATTGAACGGAGCAGATCACATTTGCGATTCGCCGCCAAGACCACAAAAGCGCCCTATCGGAGACTACTTGGAATTTACACCGGAATGCCATATTACGGACACCCAAGCCCAATAGGCCAGAGATTAGTGGCTGTCAAAAGTGGCTTTACGGTGCTCAACGGCTCTGAACGGCTCCAAGCTGTGATGTAAACGAACGCTATTGGCTATTTTAAGAATGGGCGGGGCTGCTTGATATGTCTCGCCCTGTCTTCCTGTTTCAGCTAAAATTAAGTCAACACAGAGTAACGCTGCGTGTTTCTAAGCATTTCAGGGGACCTTTAAGCACCTTCTCAAAACAGTTCTGAAGCATGCTTTTTGTTTGTGTTTGCTGACAGACACCAGTGTTTCCCACTGACTTGCAAATGCAAATTGATTCTCTGCTAGCTGGAGGCGCTGCTGGAGCGGGAGATATAGCGGTTTCCCTGGTAACAGTTGTAATCAAATAAGCGCTGTGCTCACAGATGCTACTTTTTCAGGCATTACAGGAAAGACGAAAGGAAAACGACATCAAAGCTTTTTTGAAGATGGTCGGTTCTTTTCAAAGATACATTCATATTAAAACACCCACTGCATTTTAATTTTGAAACGTGCAGCGCTCAGTTTATTCAATGAAGTAGAATCATTTTAGAAAAAATCTATTTGTGGCGGTCAGTTTGATATGGACGGGTTCACCCCAATAACTCAAGGTATGGGAAACTGGATAATGCTATAAGTTCAAATGGGACATAGTGATACACACAAATAAGAGTCACTCAATTATTACACGAGCGGGATGACACAGTGAGGTATTGTCAGACCACAGAACTTTAATGCGGAAAGTTTAACGTGCAATTATACGTCGGCCAGAATTGCACGTGTCGACATGCAAAGACGTGGTGCACTTATGAATAGTGATAACGTTCCAGTTGGCGACCTTCTCCACTGAGCAACAGTCCAGTTGTTTTTCTCCTTAGCTCAGGTAAGATGCTTCTGACGTTGTTTCTTTTTCAGAAGTTTTCCTGAAGATGTCTGAGCGTGGTGACTCTTGATGCATTGACTCCAGCTTCAGTCCACTCCTTGTGCAGCTCTCCCAAGTGTTTGAATCGGCTCTGCTTGACAGTATTCTCAAGCTTGCGTACATCCCTGTTGCTTGTGCACATTTTCCTACCCAACTTCTTCCCTCAGTCAACTTTGCATTTAATATGCTTAGATACAGCACTCTGTGAACAGCCACCACTTTCAGTAATGACCTTCTGTGACTTACCATCTTTGTGCGGGTGTACAATATGACCTTTCTAGTACCCGAATCATTGTGGAACTACCCTTTTTTGGGCTTTTGCACGCCGGAACGCCTTTTCGAGAACAATAGCTCTACTCCGGAGCAGGGTCTAACCAGCACAATTGGTACTAATCGTGATGTAAGTAGACACTGATTGGCCAAACGAGTACGAAAACACCCTCACCCACCATGATTTAAAACACTGTGTAAACATACTGTAAGCATGTCAACTTACTTCGCAGGTATGGAGAACAGCGATAGATGGACGGCGCTGAAGTGCAGGACTTGTAGCAAATGTAGCCCTGACAGTTGCGTTGGAGTATTCTAAGGCCCGTTCACACCAAGGACGATAACTATAAAGATAACGATAAAGATATAGTTCTAAAAAGCGTTCTCAATATTAAAGAATAGCAGAGTCACACCACAACTATAACGATAAAGACAAAGAGAAACGATATCTTTGGAATCACTTCCAGAACGATTTTTCCCAGCTGATGAACGATAAAAAAATTGACATCCAATCAGAATCCATCCTAATATAACGAGCTGGAGAATTTAAAGCGACAGACATGCGTGCGCTTAGAATAAACAGAAGATATCGTTCGCTGGTGTGGACGCTAATATCGTGATCTTTATAGTTATCGTTCTTGGTGTGAACGGGGCTTTAGTCATCCTCCCCGTCGCTTCCATCGCTTTACTAGCGTTTCGGACTCCAGGGCAATTCATTGTGAAACCCGCGAGAACAACACAAACCCCCAAAAACAAAACACAGCTTCGATCACAGTGTCCTCCATCCTTCTGTTGTTAATGTTCTTCTTTGTTTCCGTTGTCAAACGCCGCGCACAAATGACGTCGCTGTCGACCGGCATTACGTCACTTGTAGTAACACGCCGGTGGCGAATATGCAAACCCTTAATGTACTGGAAATTAGTTCCCGCAAAATCGTCCCAGTACTTTAGTACCGTACATTTAGTTCTGGAACTAAAGCGGTGCGAAAGGCCCCCTAATGACACTTCGGACCATTACCAAGTCAGCAGTCTTCACCATTATGTGTTTCAAAAACAAGGATACCCGGACATTTATACTGTAGAGGTCATCTTAATGAATCAAATGTAAATTTCTAATATTTTGAGATACTAGATTTTTGACTTTCATGAGCTGAAGCTTAATCATCCAAATTAAAACAAAAAAAAGTTTTGAAATGTTTTACTCTACATGTAATGAATCTAGAATATACGAAGGTTTCACGTTTTGAAATGAGTAAAAAAAAATAATAATAATTTTTCGCAATATTCGGAAAAACTCAATATTTTTTGAGGTGCACCTGTATATTCTGTAAACAAACTTATTTTAAATGCGATTAATCGTTTGACAACACTAATATATATCATATTGAGGTCTGCGTAAGTTATGGTGAAACCTTATAATTTAGTTTTTCATAATCACAGGGAATGGAAGACCTGGTAATATAAGAAATTGTAATTTTTTTTAACTCTGTGAGCTGTGCTTGCTTTGTAGTTTTAGTGAATTGTCTTTTTCTGCTGCATGGGGACAGATTTTGGGTTCTGAAAGTTGCAGGGTTGTTTCATAGTACATTGGACTCTTGCTTAAACTATCAAGAAAGAGATTTGTTGATAACATAAATGACCCTTTTAACCATTTGTTTATTAATAGTTGATTTTGTTTCAAATCCCAAACCAATCTTTTTTTCTTCTTATAGATGAGAACGTGGTATCTTCTGTACGCAAGAAGTGTGTTCGTTTTGGGGCCCCGCTCTCTCCAGAGTTCTTTGACAAATCTCTCCCTCCCAGTACCCCACTACAGAAAGGAGGCACCCCAAAGTATCCTCTGTCATCTACGGGCCCTAAACGCTCTCTGCTGAAGACCCCTCAACGGTCTGATCCTCTTCCCCAACCTGACTTCAGTAGTCCTCAAAGCAATGGAGCCTCTCCTGTCCTGGTTATTGACAGACACAATGCTGGACTGGTGTATAGTGATGAAGTATTTGAAGAGATCGAGAAGGTGTGACACTTACCAGCTTCACCAAAATAACTTATTTGATTGTAGATGAAGCATTAATGTGACCCTGAACCACAAAACCGTCATAAGGGTCAATTTTTTTAAAATTGAGATTTATACATCATCTGAAAGTTGAATAAATAAGCTTTCCATTGATGTATGGTTTGTTAGGATAGGACAATATTTGGCCGAGACTAGAGGTCGTGCGATATATATCGTAAGTTTGTTTAACGTAGGCGATTTGACATTATTGAGTATTTAGCAAAAACCATCACAACCCCTACAGAGTGATGCATTACTTGAAGTCTCGATAGTGGCTAGGCGCCATTTAGAGTGCATTCTTTGCATGATTCAGTGTAATAAAATGCATTTACAATGATCACAAGAAATTCAAGATATGCTGACAGAAAATTTATATAATTTCATATAGTTAATCAATATCACACAAAGAGTCTGAATGATTACAATGTAATATTGATTTTTTTTTTGTTTTTCTTACAGCAGTCAAAAACAAAAGTAATAAGAGACTATGTGACAGTTAGGCTGTTTTGCGCTATTGCGACAACTAAATAATTCCATACACAGCCACAGCATGATGGTTCTGAAGTATCAAGTTTAAGATTCGGTGCAATAGCAATGACGCGCGTATTAACATGACTGCTGACCTAATGTGGTTTTAAGTCAATTTAAATGATCACATTTTATTATGTAAAGAATATCAACGTTTGTATATATCAACGTTATTTAGCATTTGTCAGAATTGGTTTAAAAAGCATTAATGTCTGTACTACATAATGTCGATTGATTCATTCCCTGATTACATATGTAAAAATTGGACTCAAAAGATGATGCACACTTTTAGAAAAAGGCTTTATAAAGGTAAAAATCAATTTAAACTTATTGGAAAAGATTAATTTCTATCAGTATGAACAGACCACCACACAGAATATGAAGAAGATCAGAAACTTCAGGAGTCAGCTGTCCACGGTTGTCCTTAAGTTATCAGCACAATAACACACTCACTAATTTGCATTATCGATAAAATCACAGAAAATATTGAGATATTATTTTTTGCCAATATTGCACACCATAGCCGAGACACAATTCTTTGAAAATCTGAGGGTGCAAAAAATCTAAATATTGAGAAAATCATCTTTAAAGTTGTCCAAATTAAGATTTTAGCAATGCATATTACTAATCAAACATTAGTTTTGATATATTTACGGTAGGACATTTACAAAATATCTTAATGGAACATGATCTTAATATCCTAATGTTTTTTGGCATAAAAGAGAAATGTATAATTGTGACCCATACAATGTATTGTTGGCTATTGCTACAAATATCCCCCAGCGACTTAACACTGCTTTTGTGCTCCAGGCTCACATATCAGTGCTTATAGTTTTAGCTGCATAATTACAGAGGCTTATAAAGTTTGAATGGTGTGGTGAGTTTTTGTGGCTTTCTTCTGTCCATCTTCTCAGATCAGTTTTCCCAGTATGGAGGACGAGTCTCCCTCAAACAAACCTTCTGAGGACGGCAAAGGTGAGTTGTGAAATGTTTTAAGACATTAAGGTTTAGGAAAAACTCTCTCTTCGGTCTGTACTCTAATCGTGTATCTGAAACTGTAGATGCACTCTCTGCTGAGGACCCAGGGCAGCCCCAGGCTGAAGACGTTGAAGTTATGAACGCTGCTTTTCAAGAGGAAGAGGATGTACCATTCAATTCTCAGACGGAGGAAAAACTAGCATGCCCCACTGGTGATCAGCCACTGGCTCTCTCCGGTGAGTTCAACTTTCTTGCACTGTTTGTTTGGGTTTCATTTAGGAACGCACGTTAGTCTTCATCTTCATCTCAGCAGCTCAGTCCACAAAGTCTTCCTCTGAATATGCTGCGAGTTTGGGTTCATCTGGGAAAACAGTGCTCGTTATCTCACTAGATTTGTAATGTAAATCATTTATAAACCTATGCAAACACAGGAGAATATTTCCAGATCAACGTATTTCTAGATATGCAATTTGTTGAACATCGCTATTTCAAAATAAAAGTTTAAACCCTCACTCTTGAGTTCGAACGTGACCAAATATTAAAATTTAATGGATTTAAATGTTGATCACGCTGTCAATCATCTTTAATAAAACCATGTGATTACTTGGTTTTGATACTTTATACTTTATTTGAACCAATTATTATTGTCTTATCGTTAGTTTTCAATAGATAATTAAATGTAGTTCAATAAAGCCGTGTTCACTTAGGTATCCCCCACCGTTTATTACTAAAAAATCGATACCGATTGTCTAATATCAGCGATACTTGATACCAAGGATAATCACTAGTACAGCATAGATAAAGTTAAAGTTTAGGGCGTGTAACTAACGATTATTTTGATATATTATATTCAGACAATTACACGCTGTTATCCACTAATGTTCCTACTCTCATAAAAAAACTCGCAATGCATGTTGACCTTTTAACCTCGATTTAACTTTCAACAACATATTTTCAGATATGTTCAACTTAACGCAGACTCTCAGGACGGACCTTTATGCAAAAATGGAAATGCTGGCGTGTTTTTTTTAGAATTATCCATAAGGATATGACCGTAACCTGAAGTTTTGAACTGAGGCGCACATGCATCATACGGCCAAAGCGACCTGACAAGGCAAGCATTACGCTAATGTATTAAAAAGTATTAAAACTTTGTCTCGTTCTAGTGAACCAAGTATCTGTATTTTGTCTCATCTCGTGAGCTACGTTTACTGTCACACCACTAGTGTCTACGAGCATGATATAGCTCATAACTTTCCAAATGTATGATGAAGCTTTACTCTTCAGGTCAATCATATATTCATAAAAAAATCACTTTGAATAAGGAAATTTATAACTTTGCCATAGTATCCTTTAGGGGTGCCACAGCTGAGGCAGACTTGGTAGTGCTGCACTTTATTTGTCCATTTTATTGTAGTTATGTTATTAGAATTTAAGATGATAACGATATTGTGATCTCTGATTTTAGTCCTTGAAAACCAAAAAAGTAGTGCTTAAAGTCCTTGAAAGTCCTGGAATTTCATTTTGCAGTTTCTGTACGAACCCTGGAAAAATAAGTTAATGTTTATTTAAATTTGCAACAAACTATGTAATGCATTATGTATGAAATGCATCTGATCAGTGTTTTGTGGACATGAACCAGTTTCTGCAGGTCTTAGAAAGTCTTAATTAAAAGAGTCTTAAATCAGAACAGAAAGTCTTCATAATTCATAAAGTCGGGGCTTTAAATATTGCATGCATTGCTAAAAAAAAATATGAAAAATAAATTTGAAAAAAGTTGTCTTCCTCAGTATTTTTCTTGTTTTCCAATACAAATTTTTAAACATCCCTAAATCAAGATATATTTACTAAACTTTTATCAAAATTAAGTGAATTTATGCTTAAAACAACAACATCCGTTGCAACAACTCATTGCGTGCTCCCTGAAAATGTACATTTAGAGCACATTGTTTAATGTATTTCTTACATGTAGTTGTCTTTACTCTTAAAAAGTCTTACCTTTTATAAAACCTGCAGAAACCCTGTAGGCAGCTCAGTAAGCGCACTAGTTATTCAGAAACCACCTTGCTTAGAAATTCATAGTTTGTTATTAGTTGTTCGACATAGTTTGTTGTGTCTTGTGGAGTGCAAGTGAATGTGCATTAAGCCAAATAGCTTCCTCAGGGCAGTACTAAATTAAAAAAGCACAATGCAACTTTTATGATCATTATTATTAATTTATTTTCTGATTCTGCAAGGAGAATGCAAACTCATGAGCGACCCCCTGTGCGGTTAACTGATTATTACTTATCTATTAGATCTTAACGGGGTGTGTTTATTATATATTATATATTGAAACAGATGAGGGGTGAACTATTTTGTGTGTTATGGCATCTGGATTAATGTTTCCTGCAGCAGGTAGAGGATGACCAGGCGTCGTCTGCCGAGCACTGAACAGACATTTCATGTAATCCCGCCTTGTTGAACCAACTCGCTCGCTGTAGAAACAGAAGGTTGAGGTCTCCATATCTGCAGCTCACTCTTTAAACTGTATGATTAGCTATACTTTCTTTTTTTTAATCTCTCAGAGGCGTTTGTGACAGATCTGTGTTTCATGTTTCAAAATATTTTTGTACAAAACCTATCTATATATATGTAGATTGATGATTAGAATACTTCCTTTATGTATATCGCGTGTTGTGAGTGTGTGTGTGTGTGAGAGTGTGTGTGTGTGTGTGGAGAGTGTGTGTGTGTGTGTGTGAAAAAGAGTGTGTGTGTGTGTGTGTGAGTGGTGTGGGTGTGTGTGTGTGTGTGGTGTGTGGTGAGTGAGTGAGTCTGTGGCTGGTGGGAGAGAGAAGGAGAGTTGTGTGTGTGTGTGTGGGGTGGGTGTGTGTGTGTGTGTGTGTGTTTGTGTGTTTTTGTGTTTGTGTTTGTGTTTGTGTGAGAGAGTGAGTGTGTGTGAGTAAGTTACAATTTGTATTATGGGTGTAATATTTCATCTTTATTGTACTTTACTACTTTTACATTTTACAGAGTCTTAACTTGATTTCTAGGTTAGAAATCCCAGATTTCAGTGTATTGAATAGCATCAAAAGGCTGACAAAGATATAGTTTCAATCATCCGGCTCTGTTCTGTTCTTCTGTTTCAGCAACCAGGGGAGAATGAGCCTGAGAAGAGGAGAAGCTCGCGTACGGCGGCAGCTTCTGCTTCAGGAAAGATGAAGGTGTGAAGCTTAAGAAGTGGATGTATACTTTATACTTTTAGAAGTCAAGCTGACATGTGATGAGTTCTGGTGAACGGGGCTTTTTAAGCTCCGATTATTAACGCTGGCATCAAACTGACTCCGAGCCTGAAATAAGAACACTAATGTGACTTGGACTTTGCGTTTGGTTTATAAATAGCATGATGCGTGATTTCATATGTCTCGAGCCTTTGAGCACATTTGTGTGAACTCTGTCAATGTTCCTTGCTGCAGCTTGTTTTCTTGCTTCCAGAAGACATCTGGAGTGCAAAGACGATTTGGTAATAAGGAGGTGAATCGTTCTCTGTATGGGAAAAGAGACTATGCCTCAAAAAACCCTCTTCTCAGCCCTATATTTGAGATGATGTCTACCAGTCTCAACAGCACGCCTCAATCAGGAAAACAAATAGGTACCCTTGTCCAAGCCTTTCATTCATGGCTTTTTATTGGTGTTTTTTTTAATTTTTATAAAGTTGTCTTATAAAACAACCATGGGCCGCCAAAACGTTAAAGTTGAAGCTCAAATTTTGCTTACAGCGTAAATGTTGAACACCATTCCTTATAAAGTATTTTTGGGCTGATGAATGTAAATGAGATGATTTGGATGTAGTGGTAAAAGACCATGTCTTTGGTATGACTCTTTCTGTGAAAACTTGATATTTGTAACAGTTTCTGACTGATCTTTGCTATAGAATGAAAGAATATTGTGGCACTGTTAATGTATTATGCTATATTCCAAGGCATTATTTGCTAAAAAAAAATTGATTGTCTCCTTTGCTCTAGATTTAGACATTTAGCTTTTTTAGTCACTTCATCAATCGCAATATGTCACTACCTTACAAAAGTTTAGGGCCAGTAAGATTTTTTTTTTTAGAAACTAATACCATGTAAATATCGAGAGTCCTGTCACTTCTAACAAATTGAATGCATCCTTGTTGAATAAGGTTTCAAAATATTTTTTATTTTTTAAATGCTGTTCATTAAACTTTCTAATAATCAGTTTTCACCAAAAATATTTTCAACCCTTTTGTAATTTTCAGCACTGATAATAAGAAGAAAAATCAGCATATTAAAATGATTCTAAAGAATCGTGGGTCACGAAGACTAAAGTATAAAAGTTAGCTGCATCACCAGGACATAAATGTGAATTGGACCACAAAAAACTTAAGGGTCTAGTGTCAATTTTTTCAGTTGAGATTTTAGACCTCGTCATCATCTGAATAAATAATCTTTCCATTGATGTATGGTTTGTTTTTGGCTGAGATGCAACTATTTGAAAATATGGAATATGATGTTGCAAATAAATCTAAATGTTGAGAAAATCGCCTTTAGTTGTCCAAATGAAGTTCTTAGCATGCATATTGGTAATCAAAAATTAAGTTTTAATATATTTACAGTAGGACATTTACAAAATATCTTCAGGGCACAGGATCTGTACTTAATATCCTAATGATTTTTGGCATAAACAAAAAATGTATAATTTTGACCCATACAAGGTATTGTTGGTTATTGCTACAAATATCCCCCAGCGACTTAAGACTCCAGGGTCACATATGTCTTTTTCATCAAAGAAATGGTGCTTTGGTGAGCTTCTTTCAAAATGACAATCTCCTTGACCCCAACCTTTTGAGCAGTGTTGTGTATATATAGGAATGCTTTGAGCAAATAATGTTAAATTTCTGACCGTTCCTCCTACAAAGCTATCGTGAGGCATTAGTTTTGGAATCTAGCACACAAGTTGCACTGATTTGTTTTACAGTGTTTCATTGCATTTTATGTCCTTTTAGAAGCTTGAAAAAGCAGTGTTATATGCTTTCATTGTATGGAAAAAGTATCTTTCAAAATATCTCCATTTGTGCTGCATGGAAGAACAGGTCATATGAATTTAGAATGACACGAGGCTAAAATAAACGAGGTTCTGGATGCATTTTACAATCTAGAGTTGGTAGCACAGAACTACATTATGCTGGTGTTTTGAACATTTAATGTAAAGGTTTTACTCTACCAACGCAGATGGGGCTCCCAGTGTTCCCCAAAGCAAGATTCGTCCCACGGTAAGTCTGGATACTACCTGTACACAGACCAATGAAAACGAGCAGATGTTGAGCTCCATTGTGGGCATGGCTTGTGTGGAAGCCTCAGTTGGAGCTCAGGATCCTGCAGAAAGACGAAACTCGGCGTCAAAGGCTTCCAAAGCCAAACGTGAATCAGGGAGGCCCGTGCGCAAACATCGTAGCTCATGCACAGACAAAAGAAAGGAGCTTGGCAGTCCAGCTATTAGCGGTGAAACTGGGGAACAAGATACTGAGAACCAAAAGCCACCTGGATGTACCTTAATGTACCGAGACAGTCCAGTGCATCATGAAACCGAGTGCTCCGAGAACCAAGAAGCTGAGGCTGTAATAAGCTGCGTGCTACCAAATGGAGACTCCATGAACATTGAAAGCTTGGAGCAGAAGATGCGAAAGAATAAAAAACATGGACTGGTCCAAAAGGCGCTGGAAAGCCCTCGTGGAAAGCTAGTTGAGAGTGGTCAGTCAGAGCGAGTTACTGATGAGAGCAACACTGGACCCCCTGAGCCTAGTCTGGCCCCCTGGCAGCAGGCGGACTTCAACATCGACGACATCCTGAAACCTGTGGCGAAGAGTCGGGGTTCTGTGCGACGCAGCCTGAGGAACCGGAGGAGCGTGGACCTTCAGGCTGTGGGCCTGGCCTGGGTGGATCACACTTCTCCGGAGCCGAGTAAAGCGAGCCGGAGGAAGACACGAGGAAGACTCAGCGGAGTTTCTGAGCCTCTTCTCTCTCAGGCCTCTGAGGAACCAGCACCAAACTCACCTCAATCATTTGTGTGTCAGTTAGCCGTTTAATTACTCTCAAATGAGCTTAGGATAAAATACTGCTCTGTTCTCTGGTGTAATGTTTTACATTTCTTTTGTTGTTGTTTTTTTATAGCATTTTAGTGTCCATGATCGAAAGAAGATTGTTTATGTGAGATGATTCTGTCATTAACTCTTCCTTGGGGACTGCATTGCTGGTTGAAGATGATGTTCCTTGTGGTAACTCTGATTCTTTTACATAAATGGCAATCAGTTTGAGTGACGGCTGTGTTGTTTTATATTTTAATGTGCTACTTGCAGCGCAGTCATAAGGGTCAATTTTTCGAAATTGAGATTTATACATCATCTGAAAGCTGAATAAATAAGCTTTCCATTGATGTATGGGTTGTTAGGATAGGACACTCTTTGAAAATCTGGAATCTGAGGGTGCAAAAAAATCTAAATATTGAGAAAATCATCTTTAAAGTTGTCCGAATGAATTTCTTAGCAATGCATATTACTAATCAAACATTAAGTTGATATATTTACGGTAGGAGATTTACAAAATATCTTCATGGAAAATGATCTTTACTTAATATCCTAATGATTTTGGCATAAAAGAGAAATGTATAATTGTGACCCATACAATGTATTGTTGGCTATTGCTACAAATATACCCCAGCGACTTAACACTGCTTTTGTGCTGCAGGGACACATATTTGCAATGCCTCCAAACCATTGCATTTTATTTCTTTGCATTCAACCATTGATTGTCATTCACAGCGCTTAGGCAATAAATTATAGGGCCTGCTTTAAATATTACATGGATGATTATCATAGTTGAACCCATCAAGAGAAAAAATATATTTTGCATAGAAAAGTTTTTTTTAGTGTATGTTCATGTTGCACATTGTCTTGTTATCATAATGCATCTAGTCAAACTGTTTGATTGTCAATGTTTTATTCTCATTATCCTCATTACTAATGTACTGTAATAGTAATTAATGCATAAAAACAAAACCGCTTTTGCAGTACAGAATTGCTAATTTCATGTATGAACGTTTCACAGCTGTTTATCTAATTTAAATATCTAATTTCTTTAGTCATTTATGAAGAAAATATTTTTACGAATTATGAATTGCTATATAAAATTTAACATATACACACACACTCAGCTTTTTACAGTAAATACCATTTTTTTAAATTAACTTTATGTAATGAAATGTAATCTACAGTATATATATATATATATACAGTACATTGGGTACCGGAGAAGTATTCAGTAACACCCCCTTAAATTTTTTTCACATACATTTGTGATATTGCAGCAGGTTGCAATTGCAGCCCATTTTGTGCGTAAAATCATTTTCAGTTATTTTTTTTTTTTTCCCTCATTACGTTACACACAGCACCCGCATATTGACGAAAAACACAGAATGGTTTGACATTTTTGCAGTTTATTAAAAAAGAAAAACTGAAATGGTCCTAAGTATTCAGACCCTTTTGTCAGTATTTAGTAGAAGCACCCTTTTGATATAATACAGCTATGAGTCTTTTTGGGAAAGATTCAACAAGTTTTTCACACCTGGATTTGAGGGTCCTCTGCCATTCTTCCTTGCAGATCATCTCCAGTTCTGTCAGGTTGGATGGTAAACGTTGTGGACAGCCATTTTTAGGTCTCTCCAGAGATGCTCAATTTGTTTTTAAGTCAGGGCTCTGGCTGGGCCATTCAAGAACAGTCACAGAGTTATTTGTGAAGCCACTCCTTCGTTATTTTTAGCTGTGTGCTTAGGGTCATTGTCTTGTTGTAAACCTTCGGCCCAGTCTGAGGTCCTGAGCACTCTGAGCACTCTGGAGAAGGTTTTCGTGCAGGATATCCCTGTACTTGGCCGCATTCATCGTTCCCATTGGATTTCAACCAGTCGTCTGTCCCTGCAGCTGAAAAACACCCCCCAGCATGAAGCTAGCCACCACCATGCTTCACTGTTGGGCCTGTATTAGACAGGTGATGAGCAGTGCCTGGTTTTCTCCACACATACCGCTTAGAAATAAGGCCAAAAAGTTCTATCTTGGTTTCATCAGACCAGAGAATCTTATTTCTCACCATCTCACCACTCCATGCGGGCTTTCATGTGTCTTGCACTGAGGGCAGGCTTCCGTCGGGCCACTCTGCCATAAAACCCAGATAAATAAAAAACCGACTGGTTGAGGGCTGCGTGATGGTTACATTTCTAACAAAATTTCATCGTCCATCTCACCGCCTAGTCTCAACATCTCTGGAGCTCTCAAGAGTTACAGAAAATCACAGTGATCTTTGTGTTCTTCTTTACCTCTCTCACCAAGGTTTTTCTCCCCCGATAGCTCAGTTTGGCCGGCCGGCCAGCCCTAGGAAGGGTTCTGGTCATCCCAAACGTCTTCCATTTAAGGATTATGGAGGCACTGTGCTCTTAGGAACCTTAAGTGTAGCAGAAATTGTTTTGTAACCTTGGCCAGCTCTGTGCCTTGCCACAAATCTGTCTCTGAGCTCTTCAGGCAGTTACTTTGACCTCATGATTCTCATTTGCTCTGACATGCACTGTGAGCTGTAAGTTCTTATATAGACAGGTGTGTGGCTTTCTTAATCAAGTCCAATCAGTATAATCAACACAGCTGGACTCAAATGAAGGTGAAGAACCATCTCAAGGATGATCAAAAGAAATGAACAGCACCTGAGTTAAATATATGAATGTCACAGCAAAAGGTCTTAATACGTAGGACCATGTGATATTTCAGTTTTTATTTTTTAATAAATTTGCAAAAATGTCAACAATTCTGTGTTTTTCTGTCATATGGGGTGCTGTTGTTGACATTAATGAGGAAAAAAAATTAACTTAAATGATTTATAGCAAATTGGCTGCAATAAAACAAAAGAGTGCAAAATTTAATGTTCTGAGCCTGATACTTCCGTACCCACTGATATAATATATATATATATATAAATATATATGTATATAAGTAACATAGATAACAAACCATGCATCAATGGAAAGCTTATTTAGGAATCACATACTCTTGTGTAATTGCAGTCAGTCGTTACTCTCGTTTTGGAATCGGAGCAACACCCATAAAACACATGGGGGGGGGGGGGGGGGAAATGCAAGTGAAGTTCTCTCAGTACTTTAATCTGCCACTATTCACAGTTGTGCATTGCACCTGTAATCGCAGTTCGTGCTGCAAAAGAGCTAATGGAAAATTCAAAGACTGAATGGAGCACAATAGGAGTTCAAAAGCACTATTTATTTACAATTATATTTACTCTACGACTTCAGTGTCCCACAAAACTGTCAATACGTATAAATAACCTGGAAATAATTACTCCAGCCATCTGCACCAGTCTCCATTCAGCTGTGTTTGTTTACTAGCACACACATTATGTTTTATGTGAATCAATCCTCAGCAGTGCTGCTGTGGTGTATCCATGGGAGAAATAGCACTGCAACAGCGTTTAAATATTTATGTCTTGTAGTCAGGCTCCAATTTCAGAGATCCAGAGGCATTATTTCAACAGACTTACACCTGTGCTGTACCTGATCAGTGGCTTATGACCATTGGGTTCTTCTCCCAATGCAGCTTAAGATTTGCTTTTTTATTGGTATATAGTTGGAAGGGCCTAAAATGGCATTTCATGCTAGACTGTTTTCTTTAGTTTTATTATAGAAATAACACTGCCATCTAGTGAAAGTAATCAGTTAGGCCTTCACATGCTCATACAGGCCTTTCACACTTCATTGTATTCGTCTACTTGACAAAAAACAAAAGGATGCGTGTTTTGATGACTGAATATTATTTTTCCCCAAGTTGAGAATAACGAGATTCACTTTATGAGTTTGGTTTATTACTTGCCTCAAGTTGTTCCACCCGTAGAGTTTTACTCGTAGATAGAAAGTAGATATTTTGAAGAATGTTGGTAGCCTAAAAGTTGCTGTTAGCCATTGACTTCCATAGTATTTTTCCCTATAGTATTGACGCCAACGGCTACCAGCAACTGTTTGGTTGCCAACGTTCTTAAAAATATCTTATTTTGTGTTCAGCACAAGAAATACATTAGTTTTGAAACAGCTTGAGGGTGAGAAAAAAGAAATTTCATTTTTGGGTGAACTATCCAATAAATCAATTAATCGATTGTGATTAGACAACTAATGCATTATTATATACTCATTTTGACCCTGTAGGTTAACACTCATGGTGTTGCTCTGTTTGCGTGTGCTGCTTTTGGGGTTAAAATGATTGTGCGAAGTGTGTTTTCTGTGGCGTGTGAAGGAGGGAAACCCTTCTCCTCCATCCTGCAGACCCAGTGAAGGCAGCTTAGCACCAGAACAATGGGGTCCTTTGACCAAATTGAGGCCCTTAAGACATGTGGCCTCCTGTCACCGTGGCAACCCCCCCCCCCCCCCACGAGACAGCGTGCAAGCTGACAGCTGGAGAAAGAGAGAGAGAGAAGAAAAAATGCAGTCCGTCCCATTGAGCTTCAGAACTCTCCACTTTGTTCTGCCCTATTATTTATTTTTCTTCTTTATTTGTTAATAATGCATACATTTCAGATCCCTCATCGCCCATCATCTAGTCCATCCCGAGTGATGCTTAACCAGATCCTCAACAGAAACACTCATGCAGAATTGATGATGAGTGTCTCATTCCACAATTAGATTAAAGTGGTCTGAGGTCAAACGCTTGCTGTTGGTGGGAGTGTTTGCGTTCTCCAAGTGTCATCTGCTGCGTCGCTCAATTATTCACAGTGTGTGAAGTCTGCTTGTGGTCTGTTACAATGTACAACACTTTCAGTGCAGCGTTCATTCTCAGTGTCGCCACAAGGGGCGCTATAGAGGCATTAGCGTAATAGACCTTATGTAGCTCCTCCCCTTTTCAGTTTGCTCTCCTTGTGTATTTTACGAATTTATGAATGAACCGCCCGTTTTAAAGGGGTCATGACATGAGAAATAAAATTTGCCTTGATCTTTTGGCATGTAAGAGCTCTTCGTACCATTAAAACATTTGGATCTGAGGTACAAGGTGACGTCACAAGGGCACACACATTTGCATAAACACGTCTCCAGAGCAAGACTTCGACGAATAGTCATCGTCTCACCATAGGCCCTGCCCACTGGCATTCACTTGCTAAATGTGAGGTGTTGCGTCAAAAGCAAATAGAAACTACTATCGCTACCACTATCTTGTCTACACTGGATACAGATTTGAGTCTGTCGTCAAAAGAACAAATGGAGTGAAAGAGTGTTGACGCGTTTGGTTTAAAGAGCTTGTTTGCGTCTTTGTACAGATATCAGAAGGCTCCCAGCGTAAGGAAGGAGTGGATAGTTTATTTTTAATGGCGTCCCGGATCGTGTTGGAGGATTTTGTTTTGTAAATGAGGCACAGTGTCATGATATTAAAGAAGCATTTAATTGAACAATAAGCTGATTCTAGATCGAACCTGCATGAGCATTCATCACACATGAATTAATGATTTCAATAATAGCTTTTGTCTGGCCAAGACTTTATTTTGATCGTTGTACAAAAACTCCAGCAATGCGATGGGGGCATTGATACTGTTTCCTATTTAATGACGTTAGCCAATCATAACAGCGGCTGATTCCTGAGAAGCCTTAAAGGAGCCGCCCCATAAAAACAGGTCATTTTTGAGAGGGTCAGAATGAGGGTTGAAAATAATCACTTTTCCACATATTTATTTAGTTTTGTGTGCAGAAAACTTTATTTGCATTAAAGTTAACCTCAAGGAACATTAAAATAAAAATAAAAAATAAAAATAATCCATGTCATTACCCCTTTAAAATCGTCCCAGACATTTATGACATCCGCTTTGCTGCTGTGATGATCAAGCAACAGTTTTGAGAAAACTTTGCAGAGCAAGTTAAAGTTGGTCAAACTGTCAGAATGTTTATAGCTAGCTACCTGAATTATATCAAGGGGTCACTATAGCAAACACCAGTTATATTTTCTTCAGTGTATCATGACGCATGCGCCGTGCCTTGTTTCCAGAGGAATGCACACACGCCTCAAATCTGACGCGGAGGAGATGAATTGTTGAATCAAGTCGTTATTTTTCGTTTTCTTTGTGCACAAAAAGTATTCGCGTAGCTTCGTAAAATTACGGTTGAACCGCTGTTCGGTTTTATCGATGTCCTTACTACCTCTCTGGGCCTTGAACGTTTCAGTTGTGTTGCTGTCTATGGAGGTTCAGAAAGCTCTCGGATTCCATCAAAAATATCTTAATTTGTGTTCCGAAGATGAACGAAGGTCTTACAGGTTTGGAACGACATAAGGGTGAGTAATTAATGACAGAATTTTCATTTTTGGGTGAACTATCCCTTTAAGATTTTATTTATTTATTTATATTGATATATATATAGCTAGTGTCGTGTTATTATTTTTTGTTATTTTTTTAGGAAAAAGCAGTTTACTAATGAAGTAGATTTGCACTGTTAAAAGATGCAACTTTTTTTTAAGAATAGAATTAGAATAGAGAGTGCTAGAGTTAGAGGGTCAAATAAAGATGCAGGATTAGTTCCTCAATTCTCAAAAGTGCTCCTTGTATCAACTCTAACCCAGATGGATTGATAAAAAAAAAATACACCTTTTCTCCTAGAAATCTGCATCACTCCTGATTAATCAGATGTTTAGGGCAGTAAAACAAGAATGCACCACATGCAATGCATTGGCAAAATACTAATGTTTGCATACTAACATCAAGTATCCCTGGCCTTATTTGACATTTACCTGGTGCCTCTCCTTCAGAGCGGTATGAGGTTAAATGTCTTGCTAGAGGCCACAGTGGTGCTATAACAAGAGAACAACATCTGAACAGCTCTCCAGGTGATGGAGAACCCCTTTGGAAAGGATCCTACAAAGTTAGCGTTTGCAGCCCAGACCCCGGATCATTAGTTTCCCAGCAGCCCAAAGGATCCAAACAGCAGGGCTGCCAGTCTGTGCTCTCTTTACGTCAACTCATATTCCTTGTCCTGTGAGCGAATACCTGAGACGTGAGAGGGAGGATGTGCTCGCCGCATCTCCGTTGGGACGGACTTCAGTAGAGGGATGTGGAACCCATGCCTGCTGCTCCATTATTAATGAACTGTTGAGTCCTCGGCACACTCTCTGTCTGCTGCGAAAGATGACAATGTGAGAAGTGTGAGCTCTACAGCTGCTGCATCCATGTCTGTATATGAGTGCTTTGTGTGCTCGTGCCTGCCGGATGGTTTTTGGGAGGGAATGTGTCACTTTATAGATACAGGACATTATCAGGGAGAGACCTGGAAAGGAAATGTTGCAGCTGGTGTTGCATTGCATATAACAGGCATTCCATAATCAGATTCCGTTTTTTCTAAAGTAGTAAAGTAAACAAATGTTTTATTTTAATTCACAAGTTTTTAAATAAGTAACAGGAGCTAGTCTTCTATTTAGATCATTTAAGGGTGACTAAATAATGACAGAAGTTTCATTTTGGGGTTTATGAACATCACTTGTTAAGGAAATATTACCGCATGCACCTACGGTTAAGACCACTTGAAGAGTATTTTTTAATTACGAACCTTTTTTGTTGTAAACCCACCCATACTCTTCCATTGTAAAAAAAAAAAAAAGCCGTAAAATACCGGCAGCTTTGGTTGCCAGAACTTTACTGTGAAAAATACGGTAGCAACATTTTAGGTTTTACAGTTTTAAATTAAATTTACAGTTAAATACTGTAATTTCATTAACTGATATAATGTTAATATGCCAACCTGTTGAAGTACTGAAATCTGTTTTGTATCTTTGTAATGCACTGATAACCACCAATGCAGAACAAAAAAAAGGGGTGATGTATGAAATGTGCCCGATTCGAACCAAGCCCATCACAAGCAGCTTTACCAGATAGCACTAAAAACATAATATAATTAAAAGGTGGGTCACGCGTCATTCACAACTAAACACTAAACACACTTACGGTACTACACACTATGAATGACTGTAAATATATAGCGTAGCAAATATACTCGCGGTGTGTGCCAGGGTTAACAGCGCGTTACGGTGGAACACACACCCTAATGATAACAAAACTGATAAGAACAAACAATAGTTATGTCACAAAACATAAAATTTGAAATGTACAGCAGGGAATTCTGGGAATGTCAATTTACGGTTTATTCACTGTAAAATTTGCATTCTTTCTCCACTTCAAAAACGGTATACTACTTTACGTCATATACATGTAAAGTCAATAGTCAGTTTTTCACCGAAATACTAGTAGAGTGGATATTACGCGTTTAACTCATATTAACAGGATTTTTTTTATGCACTTGTACATTGCATTTTTACCTGTCGACCTTTTACCGTTAAATTCAGTTAAGTCTGATTTATAATTAAACAAGTGTGTGCGTGCAACCACAGTGGTAATACGTTGACTGTTTTATTTCATTTTATTCACACACAATGGTAATGAATTTTTTGGGGGGGATGGAAGTGTTAGCCGAAAATAGATATATTGAATTTCTGCAATGAGTCACTCTCCCATCCCTGTTGTTCCAAATACCATATGAGTTGTTCATTCTTCTGTTGAACCCAAAGCAGATATTTTGGGGGGGAAGAATGCTGATAACCAGACAGCTGGTGGTAGCCATTGACTTTCCATATTACGCCATACATTTTTTTGTCAATGTTTTGCCAGTTGGGACTAAAAAGCCCAGTCTGTTGAAGTCGGACAGCTTTTTGTTTCGTTTGTTTTTTAGAATCGTCGTATTCTTTAATGCGTTTAAATACTCACTTTCCTAAGATTATGGTGAGTTTACATGATTTTAGTGTGAAAAATGGCTTACTAGCATTTTCTATGTAAAGTTATACCCAATTTTACAACTTTGTTGCCATAAAACATGAAATGACGACAAAAAAAGACTTTACAGTTTGAGCTTTACAGTTCAAACAACACACACATTATAACAGAAGCTCTTATAAAATTGTAAGTTTTTTTTTATTTAAATTATTTTTTGCATAGATCAACACGCATGCGGATGATGGAAATGAACTTGCACTCAACGCAGATTATTCCTTTAAGAAACCTTAAGCATCTGGTTTATTGCTTTCGGATGTATTCTATTCCAGAAGCTCAGCTGTAATGTATTTGTGTTTTTTGTTGGTTTTTGTGTCTCTGATGACAGTAGAATTAGTTGAGCACACACTAGAGTAAATGAATCAGGGTTAGGCAGAGATGTCATGAGTTTGTGATGAGCAGAGGCAGACTGATGTATTAGATTAGTGATTGTCAGAGGTCAGGGGTCACGCGGCCCCAGGCCCCAGTGTCTGTTCTGTGAGGGCAGCTAAAGATTAACTATCAAAACACAAACCAGAACAGCCCACAACACACGGCACTGCCACATTTGATTCTGACGATGAACAGCGTGTACCATTAGTACAACGATAATGCCTCGTGGTACTTAGAGAGAGATTGTGTAAATTAGATATGTTTATGAAGGGAAAAAAAAAAGTGCAATGGAAATGTACGAAGTTCCAAGACTGTTCAGAGAACAGGAGAGCTGTCTCTGCGTGTCCTGCAAACTGGACATAATGCCCATACCAGTAATGCTACTCGCCCGAAGCTGATTTTATTTAATTTAGAGACTGAGCCTTGTAATTAATACAGTTTCTTTGTTACTCACCGTCAGACACCGGAACGATAAATACCTACATCCATCCACTCCCGATCTCTAATGCATTTTCAGCTATTTCTCTGTCAGGATTCTAATCATATTTGGATTTGTACGCTATTGTAATTAAACGACTCTTCCACTGACTTCTTAATCTTCAATTTCATGGCGATTAGGCTCATTAGACTGCCAGGCTCTTATATTCAGAGTTCCAGAGCTGATTCACGAACGGCATGAAGCATATTGGGGGTAACTGATCTGGTCTGTCTACACTTAAGTACTGTACAAAAAATGGCAGAAATCTATTTGAAACTCATTCAAGTACGTTCTGTGCCCTGGTAGGAACACTGGACACGACCTTTCGACAGAACCAACCACATCAAATTTATTCCGTCGAATTTTAACTTAAAGTACATATTAATCATGCTGTGTTCCATGTAGAGTGTTACAAACTTGTTTGTTGTCATAGGGATGTGGCAGGTGTTGCTACATTCTGTCTAGGGTGTTTCTTGTTGGTGTTTGCTAGGGATGATGATTACCGCACACTCTACAAACTAAGGCCTATATATATATGAGAGATAGAGTGGTCATCCAAAAATTTTATTTAAAAAAAATATATATATATCATAACTGTCCCCTCTTTCTCACTTCTCTCTCGATCGGGGAATCGATAATTATTAAAATAATGGTTATAATTCCATTCAATAAATGTGCTTTTACCGCACTGATTTCATCTGTGGTCAGATTTGAAGCGTGGCAGAATGCTCCAGCACGTAACCGTGCTCATAATTGACGAAAATAATATGTTTTACCAATTTGGTCAAATATTTGCACGCAAAGTCTTTTTAACTTGTGTCCTATTAACTGGCAGAAGGACCTGGGAATCCACAGACATAATCAACGGCTGGCCGTGCTTAACTTGATTTTTAAATGCAACCTTCTCTGTTGTTGCCTTCGGGTGGTTCTTTGCCTCCATGTCATGCATTTAAAATCCTTTAATGCACAGCAAACATTTGACTATCCCTTACATATATATATGTGTGTGTGTGTTGTGTGTGTGTGTGGGGCATGTCTTTGGTGTTGTGAGTTGACCACTGGCCACAAAACCATGTCATTACGGATCATTTTTTTTCATTGAATTTTATACATCATCGAATAAATAGCTTTCTCATTGATGTTTGTTTGTTAGGATCGGACAAATTGAAAAAGACTGGAATCTGAGGGTTGGCAAAAAAAAATCTAAATTTTTGAGAAAATCATCTTTAAAGTTGTTTAAATGAAGTTCTTAGCAATTCATATTAATAATCAAACATTAAGTTTTAATATATTTATGGTAGGAGATTTACTAAATATCTTCAAGAAACATTTACTTAATATCCTAATGATTTTTAAAAGAAAAATCAATAATTGTGACCCATACAATGTATTGTTGGCAATTGCTACAAATATACCCTCCCATCGAACTCAACACGCATTTTTGGTGCTCCATGGTCACAATACCCACACCCACACTGCACACATATACAGTGGGTACGGAAAGTATTTAGACCCGCTTAAATTTTTCACTCTTTGTTATATTTCAGCCATTTGCTTAAATCATTTAAGTTATTTTTTTTCCTTTTTAATGTACACACAGCACCCCATATTGCCAGAAAAAAACACACGGAATTGTTGACATTTTTGCAGATTTATCTACTTTATTAAAAACGAAAATACTGAATATATTCACCTTTCACTTCGTTATGCTTTCACAAATGGTCCCTAGAAGCTATTTGCCAGAACTCCTGTGGCTGTGACCTCATAATTTACTCAGGTGCTGTCCATTTCTTCTGATCATCTTTTAGATGGTTCTACACCTTCATTTGATTCCAGCTGTGTTTGATTATACTGATTTTTTTTTTTGATTAGGAAAGCCACACACCTGTCTTATATAAGACCTTACAGCTCACAGTGTTTGTCAGAGCAAATGAGAATCATGAGGTATAAGGAACTGCCTGAAGAGCTCAGAGAGAGAATTGTGGCAAGGCAGAGATCTGGCCAAGGTTACAAAAAATGTATTCTGCACTTAAGGTTCCTAAGAGCACTTTGGCCTCCATAATCCTTAAATGGAAGTTGTTTGGGACGACCAGAACCCTTCCTAGACTGAGCCGTCCGCGCTTCAAATCTGTAGCTATCGGGGGAGAAGAGTCCTTGGTTTTAGCCTTAGAGGTAGAATGAAGTGAAACCCAACGATCACTGGGCTTGAGCTCCCGAGATTCAGTCGGGAGATTTTGTGTTGGGAGTTTAAAGTGTTATTAAAGTTCAACCATCACCTTTGCAGCTCTCTCCACCTAGTCGGGGCTTTCATTGCTAGATGTTGGTCTCGTCGATTGTCAGCCTCTTCCTTCTTTTCACCTTCTATGATCACGACACTGAAAGCCCCTGCATGTAGGTTTGCTAAAAAAACACCTTAAGGACTCCATTTCTCAATAGATGTTGAGAAATAAGATTCTCTGGTCGGATGAGGCCAAGATAGAACTTTTTGACCTTAATTATAAGCGGTATGTGTGGAGAAAACCAGGCACTGCTCAATCACCTGTCCAATACAGTCCCAACAGTGAAGCATGGTGGTTGTACTGCATCATGCTTGTGTGTGTGTGTGTTTTCAGCCTGCATGGACAGGACGACTGGTTGTCAGAATGATACGGTGGTGGAAAGATGAATGCGGCCAAGTACAGGGATGTCCTGGACTAAAACCTTCTCCAGAGTGCTTAGGACCTCAGACTGGGCCGAAGGTTTGTCTTCCAACAAGACAATGACCCTAAGCCCACAGCTAAAATAACGAAGGAGTTGATCCTTTTTCACAACAACTCTGTGACTGTGTTCTGAATGAGCCCTTCAGCCAGTAGCCCCTTGACTTAAGAACCCCCTGCAATTTGAACATCTCTGGAGGACCTAAATAATGTCTGTCCACCAACGGTTACGCCTCCACCCTTATCATGAACTGGAGAGGATCGCAAGGGATGGCAGAGTCCCCAAATCTCAGGTGTGAAAACTTTGTTGCATCTTTTCGCCAAAAGACTCATTGGCTGTATTCGATCAAAAGGGTGCTTCTACTAAATACTGAGGCAAAGGGTCTGAATACTTAGGACCATGTGATTATTTCAGTTTTTCTTTTTTAATAAATCTGCATAAATGTCAACAATTCTGTGTTTTTTTTTGTCAATATGGGGTGCTGTGTGTACGTTTAATGAGGAAAAAAAATTAACTTAAAAATGTTTAGCAAATGGCTGCAATATAACAAAGAGTGAAAAATTTAAGGGTTCTGAATACTTTCCGTACCCACTGTATATATACAAAACTGTTAAGAAACGAACTCTACATCTTGGATGGCCTGAGGGTGAGTAAACTTTCAGCAAATTTTCATTTTTGGGTGAACTATTATAGAACTAAAAAGTTAAATCAGTCATCTGGACATGCATGGCTTTGAAATCACATGAAATCAATGGAACAATAATGACGCAAACTCATTTCGCATTCAAGCTGAAGTGCATAAAGTTTTGGCGTGTGCTTTGGGGATACAGCCTGATGTCACGTGACCTCAGAGGTCAAAATCGGCATCATTTCTACTGAAGAACAAGACATATGCACGCTGATGAGCTCTTAAGGGGAACATTTAGTGGGAGCTCCAACTCTGGAGGTCTGTGTGAGGGGTGTGAGTGTGGACAGGAGGAGGGGGCGTCCTCCACTCACTCCCAAAACGAGAGAGCGAGAGAGAGAGAATGAGAGAGGCACACATTGTCTGCTAGGCTCAAAAGAAAAAATGCCCGCCAACAGCCCCTGCTGGAATGCATGAAGTCTAAGGTTGCATTGTTGTCTGCAGTGTATCCTGCCCTGTAAATATATACTGCACTGTGTCACATGACCCTGTGAAGAACATGCAGTGTATGTCTCTGTTTCCATCCTACTATTGTAATTATAATGCAGACTCTGAGTAAAGAGCTCTCCTTTTTACAATGATTTTTCTTCTAAGAATCTGAGGGTGGGCTGCCAAATGCTCCATGACCTCTTTTCCTTGTTCTGACTGCCCTGTGAAACCTGAGATATCGCCCCTTTGAGAATATTCCACGATGGCTGGGGAAGAAAGACACGCTTTACTCTATGATAAACTCTTTTTATTTAAAAATAAATAAAAAAGCAAATATATCGGACAACTAAAATAAATACAGAGGGGGGGAAAAAAACACTGAATAACTTTGAACTCAGAATAACTGCAAAGTGAGTTTTATTGTGCAAAGTCGAATTAAAATGACTGTAATTAGAAATAAATTCATTCATACAATTCAACTAATGCCTACCTAGAAAAGAACAGCTTTATCAAGACTTTATCAAGTTTATCACAACAAACTTTTAATGTTGGCTTGACAAAGCCTTGTTTACAAGTTCTGAAAAGCATTTAAAGATGGATGGATGATAGATGGATGATAGATAGATAGATATATAGATGGATGTGGATGGATTGATGGTGAAGATGGATGTATGGATGGCTGGAGGGATGACGATGATGATAGCTTGATGATGATGGATGGATGAATGGGTGGATGGATGGATAGGATTGGATGGATGGATTGGATGGATGGATGGATGGATGATAGATGGATGATAGATCGAGGTGATGGATGAGTAGATGGATGGATGGATGGATGATAGATGGATGATTGATGGATGATGGATGGATGGATGGATGGATGGATGGATGATAGATGGATGGATGGATGGATGGATGGATGATGGATGGATGGATGGATGGATGGATGGATGATAGATGGATGATAGATGGATGATGGATGATGGATGATGGATGGATGGATGGATGATAGATGGGTGGGTGAATGATGGAATGATGGATGGATGGATGGATGGATGTATGGATAGATAGATAGATAGATAGATGGATGATGGATGGATGGATGGATGGATGGATGGTGGGTGGATGGATGGATGGATGGATGTTGGATGGATGGATGATAGATGGATGGATGGATGGATGATGGATGATGGATGATGGATGATGGATGATGGATGGATGGATGATAGATGGATGATGGCTGGATGGATGGATGGATGATAGATGGATGGATTGATGGATGGATGGATGGATGGAGGATAGATGGATGATGGATGATGGATGGATGGATGATAGCTGGATGGATGGTGGATGGATGATAGATGGATGGATGGATGGATGGGTGGATGATGGATGGATGGAGGATGGATGGATGATAGATGGATGATGGATGGATGGATGGATGGTTGGATGGATGATGGATGGATGGATGGTGGATGATTTGATAGATGGAGCGATGGATGGATGATAGATAGATGTGAGATGGATGTATATGGATGATGGATGGATGGATGGTATGGATTCTAGATGGAATGATAATGATATGGATGGATGGATTGATGATAGATGGATGGTGTGATGGATGGATGATGGATGATAGTATAGGATGATTGATCGGATGATGGATGTGATCGGATCGATATCATTGATATGGATGATAGATGGATTGATGGATGGATGATGGATGGATGGATGGATGATGGATGGATGGATGATGGATGATGGAGGATGGATGATGGATGGATGATGGTTGATGGATGGATGGATGGATGATAATGCGATGATAGATTGATTATGGATGGATGGATGGATGGAGGGATGATAGATGGATGGATGGATGGATGGATGATGGATGGATGATGGATGGATGGATGATGGTTGATGGATGGATGGATGGATAGATGGATGATGGATGGATGGATGGATGGATGATAGATGGATGGATGGATGGATGGATGAAGGATGGATGGCTGGATGATGGATGGATGATCTAGTGGATGATAGAGTGATTATGGATGGATGGATGTGATGCATAAGAGGGATATAGATGTGATGATGGAGGATCGGATGGATGGATTGGATGGATAGATGATGATGGATGGATGGATGGATAGATAGATGGATGGATGATAGATGGATGATGGATGGATGGATGATAGATGGATGATGGATGATAGATGGATGATGGATGGATGGATGATGGATGGATGGATGGATAGCTAGATAGAGGAGCAGTAACATTCAAGTCTGGATCCAATAAATTCCAGATGGAAAAAAAATCGCCTTATGTAACCACTTTTCACCCTTTAATTATGTTTTAGGCTGGATTTACTTGGAAATGTCACATCACAAAAGCAAAATAAATATGTTGGAAGCACAACTTAATATTGAGCACAAGACCACAGAACACATACCATAATATTTGCTTTTGAAATCACTGCAAACCTCCAGAATTGTCAACCGTTTCCTCAACAAGGGGACATGAACACCGGTCCTACAGCCGGCAGAAGTACACTTGAGCTAGAAAGAGGAGTGCACTTCAGTGTACTTGAGGGATTGAGAAGGAAAAACAGAACTGAAGTATAGTGTCAGAGAGATCCTGCTGAAGCTGCTCTCTGCTTCCAGGCTTTGGGCTGAAGCCCGTCTGTAGTGGTTTGGATGAGCTAGAGGTGTTTGGATGAGTTGTAAGTGAGGAGGAGGAGGAGGAGAGGTCTCTCAAGCTGGCCAAACTTCAGTTTCAGGAGCACTAGTTTTAACTGGACCATTTAAGTTCACATTTAACTTCCATAAAATGGTAGCTACAGTCAGGTTTAACTAAAGACGTGCAGTGACGAATTAGGGCTGAAAAGGTGTGGACACAGTTGTTTTTGTGCCTGACCTTATTGAATATGCATTTTTAGGAGTTTCCCTTTTAGACGCAAAAGTTATGGGAGGAGAATATGAATCATGCAACGCTTTTACATTTGCACTCGTCAAATTACTGCCATTTGCACCATTATTTAACACCCAAAAAACATGTTTTGCGCTTGAAATGGCTGCAATTATTGTTGCTGGAGGAGGCCCCGCAGAGAACAGAGAGCGCGTGGTAGAAGGGAGAGGATTTCTTTCCACACATATTAATTTATTTTGAATGCCAGATGAAGACATTATCCGAACATATTGTTTGCCATGTTATTTTTAATTTGCTTCAGGAAATAAAAGACGACTTGGAATACCAGTCTATCAAAACGTCTAGCAAACCTTAATTTTTGGCCTCCGGTTCTTTTCAGTGTACTGTGGCATATTTATTTCTTTATTCTTTATTTGCGACTACGCTCATTTGCACTGCGCTTGGTATATTGCGTTGTTCGATATGTAAATGAGCAGTTTTGCACTGTTTTCACTTGTTATCAGTGCTTGATCTGTGCAGATTCCTCTCCTGATTGAGGTGAGACAACTTTTTCACTGGAGAAGCAATGGTTTGAAGTTAACACGTCTTAATGGTGGA
Source organism: Sinocyclocheilus anophthalmus (assembly GCA_018155175.1). Classification (NCBI taxonomy): domain Eukaryota; kingdom Metazoa; phylum Chordata; class Actinopteri; order Cypriniformes; family Cyprinidae; genus Sinocyclocheilus; species Sinocyclocheilus anophthalmus. The sequence goes on from JADLZN010006791.1 coordinate 164,258, forward strand.
TTTGTTTCTTACAAACATGCAGCTCAAGACATTAACTGATGGACTGGAGTGCTGTGGATTACTTGTGGATTATTGTGATATTATCAGCTGTTTGGGATCGCAATTCTGTACGTGCCCCCTTCACTGTCAGCAGGTGACTTCAATGACATTCCTCCAAATCTGATGAAGAAACAAACTCATCCTAATCTTGGATGGCTTGAGAAGGGGAAGTAAATTTTCAGCAAATTTTCTTTTTTTGGGTGAACTATTCTTTTAACATCATTTTGTCTTTGATGTCTGCCAAAATGTAAAGGCACGAAAGATCATGAAAACAAACACTGGAATAACATGCACTCATGAATCATGTACAATGTGACCACTAGCATATAAAGGAAGTAAATCTGGTCTGTTTTGAATTCATGTTGAGTTGACTATAAAGTGCGAGCCAACAGATAGGTTAGTTGAAGTGGGTGGGGGGCATGTTCTCTCAGTTACATATCTCTGGAAATTTCCGCTGTATGTCTCCGTCTGCTCCAGGATGGGAGGGGTGTGCGTGTTATGGAGAAGTAGAGAGCAGTGGTTTGGGACTGGAGTTGGGGTTTGAGAGTTGGCCATGAGCCAGACCCAGCAGAAAGCTTACTGGTTCACACGAACAAAAGCAGTAATGACTTGTTCCAAGGATGTCTGTGGTGGACATGACTGTTTATCATTCACCCCAACCCCCTTCAACAGTGTCCGATCCATTGTAAACAAGACCTAAGTTCTGAGAAAACACTTTAAATCCATAGAATTGTTAGTTATGTATCTTTTATAGATTAGTATTTACCTGAGCTTGTGGAAAACCTGATTCATTATGTGGCTGTCTCTTGATTTTAAGGTGGTTGTCAGTATATTATCAAGGTATAAAACAGACTTTGGCCACTTCAGGTGCCTTTTATCTTTTTTTTAACCATGAATTTCATATATATTTTTTAAGTGTGTGGTTACTCTGTGTGAACTTATTTACATTCACTAAAAATCATCTTGAGACCAACTGGTTAAACAATGAGGTTGGTTTTGAGAAAAGTTACAGATGTCACTTGTTTTGATATTTTGATATTTAATTCAAAGCATTAATTTTAAGTGTGATTTAGGTGTCAAAATAATTTCTGGGACCACTGCATTGTTTTTGAAAGAAACAGAAACTGACATTTTTCTCTGTGGTCTTTGTCCATAATGAAAGTCAAAGGGATTTGATGTTGTTTTGACCCCAATGTTCTTCAAAATATCTTCTTCAGTGTTTCAGAAAAGAAAGTCATACAGGTTTGGAATGACATGAGGGTGAGTAAACAATGACAGAATTCTAATTTTTGGATAAACATTTTGGATCTCTTTTAGCAATTTGCACTGTTACAAATAAAATACATAGAATAGAATAGAAGGTTTGTTTATCAGCAATCAGCTAAGGCCGGTGGAATTTATTCCACTTACTTACAGTGCGATGGCACATATGTGCTGCATTGCATCTTAAGTTACAGGGACGGTCCCACTGGAGCAACCTAGGGTTAAGTGCCTTGCTTAAGGGCACAATGATGATACAAAGTACAAAGATCGCCCTTATAACCTACAACCTGCTTTCACTGCTCCCGATCTTTATCTACAAAGCCACATTAGAGAAACCAGTGTTTGACAGAGGTCTTTTAAAAGCTCAAGTACACACTAGCACAGGTCAGAGGATGTTTTTCTAACCCGAATTGTGCTCGCAGTTTTTCAGTGTATGGTTTGGAGCAACGCAGATGACCCCCAAAATAACATCTTCTTCTCTAAAAGAATGTACAAATTGCTTTTGTGTTGCAGACAAGGTTAGTACTGCTCTTCTATTCCACTGCAAGTTGTGTGCTTGCACTTCTTTTCATTTACCACATAAACATGCGTTGATCATAGTTAACACTTCATGCTTATCACAATGGGACTGACTCAACAGTTAAACTAAATGTTTTAATTAAACAGTGACGATCTTTATTTGATGAAGTCTGTGCTGCAGGGCAGCTACAGCTCGCCCACATAGTGTTATGAAAGTCTTTCAGATGCCATTGCTACCTCCTCATAGTACAGCTTTATTTATTTTTATATGTGTGTGTTTCTATAGTGACAGTGCTGGTAGCACTCGAAAACAGGACAGCCCCCTCATTCCTTGACAATGTTGACATGATGCTGTTTTCACACTTTCACCAGCATACATTCAAATATTAGAAGGACTCCCAAAATTGAGGATTTATTTCACATAACATTCATCATGAAAAAAAGACTACAAGAATTTTTAAATATTACTACTGAGTATTTCAGAGTATTTAAAGGGGTCATCGGATGCTACATGCACTTTTACAAGTAGTTTGAACTGAAATGTGTTGGCAGTGTGTGTACACAACCACCCTATAATAATAAAAATCCACCAAGTGTTTTTTTTTTTTTTTATCTACTAAAATCTTTACCCTTTTCTCAAATCGAGCCGATCTCAGATGCCTGTCTGTGTGCCCCTCCCACGATAGTTTGATTGACAGTAGTGTTTCAGCACAGACTGGACTGGCGTCTTACTTTAGCTCCGCCCTGAGTGAGCTGTCATCAGTCCACCATTGTTTCACCGCCGGAGCAGATGTAGAAAAGAATGACTCCTGAGCGATTGAGGTGTTCTGTTGTTGGATAAAATAATGAACAGCAGTCGTCATTTACTCCCGACATCTGAGCCACTGAAGACGCAGTGGATTACGTTTGTTTCTGAAGGGAATGCGCTCCGATCTACATAAATGCGTCTGTGTTCACGCGAATCATTCGTGATCGAGCTTCATCTACAGAAGAAGTGAGTATGTTTTGTAATGTTTTGATCTTTGCAAATCGCCTTTCCTAATAATGTGCTAATTAGCGAGTTTCAGGATGAATGCGGCTAAAGTAAACAGTCTCTCAGAGAGCAGCTTGTAGAGAGGGGCGGGGTCAGCAGAGCTCATTAACATTTAAAGGAAAATGCTACAAAAACGGCTTGCTCTGAAAAGAGCTGTTTTTTACAGGGTAAAAAAGGTGTTTTTTTACTCTACCATTGAGAAATTTTAAGCAAACTATGTTACAGACTTTCATTAAGACCCTAAAGAATCATAAAAACTTGTGGGAAATGGGCATCCTATGAACCCTTTAAGGAATTCACCCAACATGAAAATTAGTTGAAATGTACTGACCCCCCCCCTCCCCACCCCCCGCCCCCCCCTCAGGTAGATGATTTTGTTTCTTCATCAGGTTTGTAGAATTGTAGCATTGCATCAGTGTCTCAGCAATGGATGCTCTGCAGTGAATGGGTGCCATCAGAATGAGAGTCCAAACAGCTGATAAAACATCAGGCATAACCGAAAACCCAAATCACCTCTGGCCAAAATACCACTACATAATCCATAATAGGGCTTCCTCCAGTGATGACGTCAAAACCAGCATATTGCTTTAGATCTGTTTTAGAGTGTTTTCACTTGTAAGCGGTGCCTGATCTGTGCAGATTTCTTTAGCAAATTTTCATTTTTGGGTGAACTATACCTTAGAGAACCCTTTAAACATAAAGCCAAGCAAGAAACCAAAGAAAGTTAACAAATACTGAGGCTTTAAAAAAACACTTTAATCTGGTCAGATTGGTGCTTTGGTTGAGTTATAGTACCTCTGAGTCATGTTGGCACAAATGAAGCATGAAACATGAATATTACCAAGTTTTATCTATTTATGTTTTTAAGATGAAAGGGGAAGATACTGTGTGTGCTTGTCAAAGCATCATAGTGGTTTTAGTAGTGAAATTAGTTTATAATATATCAGTGGACATCATATTATTCAAAACGGAGTATATGCAAAGTAACTGCTGTGCATGATGTCTCTTCATAACTGCAGTTCATTGAAATAAGTGGTGTTATTTGAGAAGTATGTTGAAGACTGTCAGGTCTCTTCCTCATTTTCATCTTGCCCAGAGTAATAAAAAGAAAGCAAAGAGGGCAAATCTGTCTCCTTGACTGTGTATCAATAAAAATGTCTAGATGATACAGTAACAGTTGAGCGTGCAACGCCAAAGTCATGGGCTCAATTCGCAAAAGCTGAAATAAAAAATGAATGCTATGTAAGTCACTTAATGCATAAACTGCAAAATGTCAAAATGTAATAGTTTAAATTATTTCGAAAGACTACAGCTTTAAAACAAATGGTCACGAATAGCTTAAAAATGCTCTTTCTTTAATACAACTTCAACCAACAGGTGAGCCAAAAAGCTTGATTTATAAATACACAAGCTTTGCCCAAAACCAGGCTGAATTCAGTTCCCTTATAGTAGTTCCTGTTCCTAAAACAACACACCTGCCAGCTACCTCTGCATCTGACAGCTGTCCGTAACAAGACAGGCACGACTGCAACATTCATAACTTCCTGACTGCTGTTTGTATAAAGCATACACATCTAAAGCTGGCTGTCTGGATATCTTTCGAGTCCTCAGTTTACTTTACTCAGGAAGTAATACATGCAAACATATGATATGCACATGCAATGGTCCACTGACTAATGAGTTAATGGCAGATGCACTGACCACATTTTATAAGCTTAATTTCGGCTTTCATTTACATGTTTTGGCTTATCATTGCATATAACACTGGTTTCTGCCATGGTCATTCACACAAGTCAGTCAGCGCTATAATCACAGCTGATGATTCAGATGTCAACAATTAACTGATTGTTTTACATTTTAGAAAAGAAATTTGCGGGAGGCATGAATGTCATTTTATATGTTATTCTATAGCCAACAACAACTGGCTTTGATATGATGATCCATACAGAATAATACAGATGTTGCAAATAATAAAAGCACGTTTATTACATAATCGCAATGAGGCTGTTCTGAAATAATTACGATAGTCTTAACTTAATTCATATTAAAGTTTTCCTCTTCTAAGATTTAAGATTGTCTAGAACAGTGAATCTCAAACTTTCGGCGTACCGGACCCCAAGTCCAATTCAGAACCATCCTCAAGGACCCCCAGAACAAAATTGACTCGTATCATTTGTGTCTTTGTGAGGACCAAATGCAGTCAAGTATGATTCAAGTTAGCTGACTTGTCCAGTATTTGGCCATATCATCAGCTATATTGGATTGTTCTTTCATGGGAACATGTCATGTCAAAATAATACAACATTTATACAAAAATTCATACTTTATACGGACCCCCTGGCCTTATGTCAAGGACCCCTGGTTGAGAAACACTGGCCTAGAGCGTGCCCTGAATAGTAAGTATGCATTCATAATATTAATATATTCACGCAGCTCAAACATTACAACGCAACTACATCATGTCATAAATATTCTATTAATGACTTCTGATAGCACTATTGCAATAGCTTCACATTTCCTGGGTGGGTGTTAAATTGAAAACATCTCTGGAGTGGGTCACCTGTCGGCACTGCGGGAAATTTACACAAATTCATCTCTAGCAGTGACTCTCATGCATTGCTTACATAGCAACCCAAAATAAAAACATTTGCTTTGTCACGAGCGCTTATGCATTTTTCAGTGCATTGTGAATCCTCTTGGAAACAGGAGCAGAATGGCTTCGCAGAGCCTGATGGGAGGTGTGGAGCGGCCGTCTTTGATCTTTAAATACCCTCTAACATTACAACCTCACTCCATCGCTTTGATTTCTCAAGGCGCGACTGCAACATTCAGACGCTCCCTAAGCGCGCCACATCGCCTTTTCTTTTCTTTTTTCTCTCCTTCGCTTTACCATCTGTCCCTTTCTTCCATTTCACGAAGAAGCAGCGCACACTCGCCCTTCAGATGTGTGCAGCCGTATCCCCCCGCCTCTCTTTCTCCTCTCCTCCCGCTGCAGTCGCTTTCTTATCCCTTCGGATTCGCACTTTGCAGACGCTCCCTGGCGCCGACGGCTCCCCCCTCCCCCCTCCCCCACGCGCACAGCTCCCGTTTCACTCAAAGATGGCGTCGGCTCTGGAGCCGCTGCTCTGTGGCTGCTTTTTCGGGCTTGTTGTTGTCTGTGTTTCGAACGCGTTCCGGCACCTTCTCCGCGTCCACTCGACCCAAAATCCCGGTGAGTACCACGTGTAGCGATTTAAGTGCTCTCGGTTAGCGTGGTTGTGTGTTTCAGGGAAGAAGCGGGAGAAGGGGAAGGGGGGGGAACGCTAGGCGGAGATGAAGGGGGAGGGTGCGGAGACGCTAACGTTAACCGAGGCCTAACTACTCCCCTCACGGGCCTCGTCTCCTCCGCCACCGCAGACTTGGCTTACAGTAAGCGGGGAAGGAAGGGAAGGAAGTGGAGGAAGCGCGGAGAAGCGTGAGGGTTCTTGTGTTTTTATCAAGCGCTTCTTCGAGGCGCAGATTGAGGGAAGGAAGGAATCTTAGCGGGGTTTTTTAACGGCTGAGGCGCGCGCTAACCGCGCTAGCCACTGGCTTTGTGTGGTCCGAGGTTTCTTAACGGACAACACGGACGGAAAGCTCCAGAAAAAGCCGTTTACTTGCATCGTTATGGAGTGAAATCTCAGGAACGCTGTCCTTATTCTCGGCTGCGCGTTGCTTGTTGTGTTTTGAAGCTAACAACATCCGCCGAGTGCACTAGCTTCGCTTCTTAAAAGTTTACATCGTTTGGAATGAAACAATACGCTTAAGTAATCGACACTAAAGTATGTTTTCTCGTGCTTCGCCGCTATTAAGCTGCTGTGTCTACTACTGCAAAGTTAAAGCCCCGCTGCTGTGTTGTTTACTAGTAGCCATGTGTTGACATGTCGTGCAGTTTGACATGCGATTAGCACCTAATCTAAACTTCAGTTGCGTTGAGATTGTTGTGTGCATAATAGCACCACTGATTGCGTTTCATCCCATGCATATAACTTTGTTTCAGGCACTGTGAGTTTTAGACATATTTCTAATATAACCCTTGTGTGTGCCTTGTGGAAATAGTGTGTTTTAGTGTTTTTACTCTGTTGCACGTTTGGTTTATTGGGTTGCACTTTATTTTAGTGTTCTTGTTACAGTGTAATTAAACAGTAAAATAAAATGTAATGCTGCTGGTAATGGCTTTAACTTGTTTAAACTGTATTTGAATGCAGAGCTTAAACTGTGCATCAGTTGATGCATGTGTAGTGAACATGCAATGTGTTATTGTACTTGCATTTAAAGTTATCAGTATGCTGTAATTAATTTCTGAAATTATATCTACAGTTGACCCGGCTTTAAACCTAGCAATGCCTCGTAACCCGTACCTAACCGTATCCCACCTCAATACCAGTAAAAGTGTTTTGCAGTACAATAAGAATTAAGCGTGTAGTAATATCATTTTTGAAGTGCAGTGTGGAGTTGTAGTTCGCTAGATGATTAATATAGACGAGTGTTCAAAAATGTTGTTGTTGCAGTGTGTTCTGTGTGTTTTCCAGAGTCTGATCCTTTCATGTTTTTCGTGCAGGTTGCAGGAGCTTCTGAAGAATACTACTCTGTTGGATGACGGTCAGCCTGCGTTGCTTTCTGGAGTAAGGGATCTGTTCCGGACCGCTTGGAGGCTCAAGCCAGGCAGTATTTGCACACTTGCATTTCCTTACTACAAAAGTGCTGCTACAATTCTTTACAAAGATGCTCCGTCTAAACGGATAACACTAATCGTCAGAATCGAGGATTCTACCAGACTGACGGCGGATAAGACGACACCCGAGGCGCTTGCAACTCTACTTTCTCTTGGAGTAGTTGCTGTCTGTTGCATTCTTTGCTTTGGTGTGGCAGCCCTTCAGAAGGAAGGGTCACTGGGTTAGAGGGATCTGTTCTAGGGTGGGGGGGGCGGGGGGATTTTGGGAGCCTATGCTATGGTGATCGGCTCCCTCTTTAACAACTCCTGCTCAGGCACAGAGAGACTTACTACACCTCCCCGGGACAAAGGATAGCCTCCTGGACGAAGAGAGAGGAGGAGGAGGACAACGACGAGGCAGCGCCAGGGCTGAGGCCACTGGGTGCTCCCTAACGGTTGTGAGTGTGTGTTGGGCCTTGGCCCAGCAGTGTTACAGCAGCCATGGTGAAGCTGGCCAACCCGTTGTACACCACCTGGATCTTGGAAGCCATCAAGAAGGTAAAAAAGCAAAAGCAGCGGCCGTCCGAAGAGCGCATCTGCAATGCTGTGTCAATGTCCCATGGGCTTGACCGCAAGACGGTCCTGGAGCACCTTGAGCTCAGTGTTAAAGATGGCTCCGTACTCAAGGTGTCCAATAAGGGGCTCAACTCCTACAAGGACCCCGATAACCCTGGACGCTTGGGGTTCACAAAACCTCGGGCGGGAGGCAGTTCCAACACCTCCAGCTCTAGTAAAAAACCCGGTTTGGACTGGAACAAGCTCATCAAGCGCTCTCTAGAGGGGCTTCACGAACCCGGCGGATCGTCCCTGAAGAGCATCGAACGCTTTCTGAAGTGCCAGGCAGATGTTGCAGGTTACCTGTCTGGCAGCGGCTCTATGGGGCCGGGCCTTTTCCACCAGCAGCTCCGACTGTCTCTGAAGCGGGCCGCTTCTCACGGACGGGTGGTAAAACAAGGGCCGCTCTTCCGGTTGGTAAACAGGAGTTCTCATAACGACGGGACGGGCTGCGTTTCTCTGGATTCTCTGCCTCCGGTTCGTCTGCTGCCTCATGAACAAGATCAGGTGAGTCGATGAAGCTGTTTCCATTGTTTGGTGGAAGTTTTCACATTTTCGGTTTCCCTGTCTGATGACCAGTATTTACATATTTCACTTCTGTTTCGAATAGCGGCTCTCAGCCGTGACATGATTTGAGTAAGCAAACAGCTTTCTGAGACTCGCTAAGACGTCCAGAAATAATTGAAAGCAAGTCAAAGTGCATGTTACATTTCTGAAATTGACTTTTAGGCCTTAACATGTTCAGATGGCTTCCTAATATAGACCGATTTGGAGTAGACGTCACCGTTACGTCACTTGCAGCTGCGCGTGCATTGTGGTGGCAGAAAAACACTGGGAACAAGTGGAGGGAAACGGGTAAAATCCATGGAATAAGAAAACAAAATATTTTTTGTGCCTTTGGATGTCAGAATTGGAATGAAAATATTTTTTTGTAGAATACTGTCGTCAAAGACGCCACTTGAAGCTAAACGCAGGCGTTTAAACGGACAGACTATGGATGAAAACTGCTATGGTTACTCTAATTTTAAAGCATTCATTTGATTTAAACAATAAGTCTACATAATATTCACATATGCAGTTCATAGGGGACATATGTGACCCTGCAGCACAAAAGCAGTGTTAAGTCGCTGGGGGATATTTGTAGCAATAGCCAACAATATTATGTGTCAAAATTATAGATTTTTCTTTTATTCAAAAAATTATTAGGATATTAAGTTAAGATCATGTCCCATGAAGATATTTTTAAAATGTCCTACCGTAAATATATCAAAAATTAAGTTTTGATATATTAAGAGGCATGCTAAGAATTCATTTGGAAACGTTAAAGATGATTTCAATATTTAGATTTTTTTGCACCCTCAGATTCCAGATTTTCAAATATTTGTTCTATCCTAACAAACCATACATCAATGGAAAGCTTATTTATTCAGCTTTCAGAAGATGTATACATCTCAATTTAGAGACGGTTTTGTGCTCCAGGGTTACATATTGTATTAGCCCTACAGTTAAAGCATGAAATACTATTTTAAACCTATTACTATAAACATTTTATAAATAACATTTACCCATTTTCAGAATTTTCTCACAATTCTGACCTTTTCTCACAAATGCAAGTTTATGTCTCCTAGTTCAGACTTTATAACTCGATTTAACTCAAAAATAGTGAGTTTGTCAATTCTGAGGAAAAAAAGCCAGAAGTGTGGGATTATAAACTCATGATTCTGAGCCGAGGGGAAAAGAGAGAATGACAAGTTTTTTTTCTTTATCATAATTTTGAAATATAAACTCAAATTTACCTTTATTATTATTCTTTTATTACATGGCTTCCATAGACTGCTACTTGAAAACGGTCATTTTCTGCCACCAAAAAACATCATCGCTGTTTGCCAACACTGAATTGGTATTTTCTATTGTTAAAAATATTTATATTTAGTATTAAACCATACCTAACCCTAACCCATCCTGCCAAATGTTGTCCAATAAAACAATGTTAATATTAAAGGCAATGAAAACAAATATAGTGAAAGTAACCATGCAGGCTATGGGCTATTATGTGCAAAAAAAGGGGCTAAAATCACATTACATCGTAACATTACAATCTAAAAGCAAAAATAATGCTTTTTAAAGCTGAAGTTCAATTCACTAAACTAAAAATGAAAGTAAAAAATCACAAGAGCACAGATTAATTGCATTACATATCGATTACCCCATTACTGCTGTCTGCCATCATAAATTACACTTATGATAAATTAAAAATTCTACATATGACACAATTATTGTGCTCTTATTCTGTTGAGCTCCGTCTGTTTGGTGCGCATACGCGCTGCATCGCTTGTTCCCTGAAGTCTGTGAAGTTCAGCAGAGAATCGCATGAAGAAGGCTCATGCACTTCTGACAGCAAAATGGATTTCCATGACTTTCTGAAATTTACAGATGGAGAATATACCTGTGATATGTAAGTTATGCACTGAGGAAAACGGCACATCTCAAATGCATTAAACAGAACCAGCAGCATCTCTGTCAGTGGCACATGAGTCTGTCAGAGCATCTGACATCCCGAGCCGCTTTAAACTATAGGCTATGTGATAACTAGGGATGCAACGGTACCATTTTTTCAGAACCGATCCGATAGCATCTGCAAGATTCCGATCCGATACCAGCGTAGTTTTTTTTAAATCAGTGCAGAATTTCTATACTTCTGTGATCATCATCACTCTTGTGTGTGTTAAACACAATCTGCTAAATATAGACTACTTCATTTTAATGAAAAATAACAAATGAAAAAATATAATCATGATCTATGACAAAAAAATACTATTATAAACTAGGTTAGTGGATAATTCAGCAGCAAAAGTTATTCTAGTAAAATCATGGGTCCACAATAATTTTAGAAAAACAAATTAAACTAAACATTTAGTGAAACAACATTATTTAGTGGGGAACAAATAAAAGTTACGGAGTATCCGATCGATGCATCAATAGTGTTAACTATATCTCACGGGTAATTTTAAAGCACTTAATATAAAGCATGTCTCATGCTCACACCGTGTTCTCTGCTATTATTCAGATGCGCTCGTATCAAACTACTGTATATCGATATAAACGGTATTGCCTCATGCCATATCGCTTAAACTCGATCGTACAAACTCAGGAAAACATGGCAGAGATGGTCAAGAATGAGCGGTCACGTGAGTTTTGCTCCCTGCCGCCGAGGCTGCCAGCTGCAAGATGTGCCGCTGTTGTTGGGGAGAGACAGAGAGAGTGTAGTGGTGGAAGAAAAGAGCCACACATACCATACCATCCTGCACGAGATGGAGCGAGGGATGAAGAGAGCGAGAGAGATAGATAGAGGCTGAACTGCAGACATACAGGCGGCAAGAGCAGCACAATACACACCCACTTTTTTGTAACCTGATAAATAGCAGCTCTGCCTTATGCTCCCCAGAGGCTAAACACACACGCATTCACACCCACCCACCCCTCCTATCATATCTGATATGGGGCACATCCATGATGTGCACTGCAGGGTGTTGGCTGTCAGAATGATGCCATGCTAAATTTGAGCTCGGCTTCTGGCTGTTCATGTGTGTGGTTTGATTCGGGAATTTGATGTTGAAGTCGTTACGTGCAACCAAGGTTCTCCAAGTGTGTTGTGTCTGGCTCAGGAATCAAGGCTTCCACAAGTGGCCTGAAGTCACATGACAACTCTAGGCGTCTGCAGTAGAAGAAAAGGCTTAGAATTTGCCAGTGGCTTGTTTTAGATTAGTTCACTATTGTGATGACAAGTGTCTTTTTTTAGGATGCACAGGAGCATTACAGGAAAAACTTGTGAAAATGTTGGGTCTAGTTGTTGATGCGGTTTTATATTTATAACATGGAACATTGTAACACTTTCGGTTGTGCGTAATTTATAGATTGATTGTCTGTCTTCCTCCTGCTGGTTTGCTTTTTCCAGAGGTCTGTGTTTTCTTCCCAACTGTGATGTTTTTGTCATCCGTGTGACTTTACCATACATGGCATAAATTGTCATTTCTAGGCCATTTACTTTGGCCTATTAAACCTGTAAAATGGTATTGGCTAAATATTCCTCTTCACGAGTCCAATCTCTACAAAATGTTTAAAGTCATTGTCCAGTATTGAAGCATGACTGGAAAAGTCATTGAAATTCATTGGTCAAGAAGATTGGGAACCATGAGGTTCATTAAAAGAATAGAACGATAGTCACGTCACTATATGTGACCCTGGAGCACAAAACCAGTCATAAGGGGTCAATTTTTCGAAATTGAGATTTATGCATCACCTGAAAGCTGAGTAAATAATCTTTCCATTGACGTATGGTTTGTTAGGATCGGACAATATTTGAAAATCTGGAATCTGAGAGTGCAAAAAAAAAATCAAAGTATTGAGAAAATCATCTTTAAAGTTGTCCAAATGAAGTTCTTAGCAATGCATATTACTAATCAAACATTAAGTTTTAATATATTTACGGTAGGAAATTTACTAAATATCTTCATGGAACATGATCTTTACTTAATATCCTAATGATTTTTGGCATAAAATTAAAATCAATAATTCTGACCCATACAATGTATTGTTGGCTATTGCTACAAATATCCCCCAGCGACTTAACACTGCTTTTGTGCTCCAGGGTCACATATAGTCATTATATTTTTGAACAGAATTTGATTGCTGTACTGCCATGCCTGCAGTGAAGCTGCATTATGCGGAGAGAACATTATAAGATGAGGATGTTTAAAAATTGGCTTTGAGTGATAAGTGACGGTACCACAAAATATATGTAATCGTAGTTTGAATTGATTTAATGTTCAGACCAGATAGTTTTTACATTGTGTTGCAATTCACATGCAGCGTGTCATCATTGCTTTTTACGCAGCCTTCACTGTAGGGTTTTTAGTTTTTATCTGGATCCAGGTTCAAAAACTAATTTTGGGCTTTGGACATGTTTTCCTCACAAAGTTATACTTTTACTGCAGGAATTGTCATTTGAGGGCATTGGATTGTTTGTGACGCAGCTTTGATTTTATGCTTGAATTTAGAAGAATGCACTTGATTTTTCACTAGCAGGTGTGTTTGTCTGATATGGCGGATGTCAGTGATGCTGTTTTCTGCTTGACTGTTTATAGCCGTATATTGCTGACTCTACCCATGCAGCCTGTATATGATCATTGAGGGCTCTGCTTCAGTGCAGTGAGGACGGGAGCAAAACAAATGGGTGCGCACTGTCTGTGACCCCGATATGGAGGAGAGATTTGTGTAGTCAACACACGAATGACACACTCCTCCATTTAAACATGATCGCAGACTCGCTCACACGTTCTTCCTCTAATAGAGGGTCATTGCCAGGGCATTTGTGGGGAGTGAGGGGGGGCTGGAGTCAAACAAGGGGCATGGAAGTATAGATGGGAAGTCACATAGCTTTTGGGGGGTTATTATGAGAGCGTGTGTATATATAGGACATTAAGTGGGCTGGTCCTGATGAGAGGGTTTTGTGTAAAAGTCAGCAGTAAGAAGGATGGGAGCCTCGTGTTGCCCTTTCACAGCTGAAAGCTCCAGGGTTGAAGGAAAGGTCCTCGGGCGGTCATTCTGGGGACGTGTGAACTTGCCGTCTGATGACGTTCAGTTCATAGTCGGCAGCATAATGTGAGTATGGACCACTGTAATGGTGATCAGGGCAAAACCTGGACATTTTTCTTCCTAATTATCCCTAGAAAGTGGTTTATCCACTATTCTAGTCAATTAAGTTGCCAGAAATATAATAAAAAGCAGTCTGCACTTCAGGTTTTCATTGTAAGATTGTCATTTCATCAAATCTGTAGATGTTTTTCACTTATTTTTGTGGAAAATCTGCTGAATTGGTTTAAATGTTTTAAATTGGAGCTGAGTGTACTGCGCTCATATTGGAACCTGAAAGCATAATCGGATTATCCAGAAATATTTAATAAACAAAACACGATGGCAGGGCGATGTGTAGAACTTGGAATTCTGCCGAGTTCGAATCTCTGTTGTATCCACCATGTTTTACACACATCACCCACTTTCAGTTATTTTAACTGCACTAAAATGGTCTGTTATGCTGCTTGATATCGCAAACTAGTATTTGCCATCATATTTTATTATCGTAATTATGAACACTATTTTCGTAACGCAGATAGCAGTTATTTACTTATAGCAGAAGTCTTCACAGTCTTAAACATTCACAGAAAATAACTTGCAAAATAAGGTGGACACTCCCTCCAATCCTCTGGACAGCATTGTTGAAATGACCTGCACCCCTCAAACCCATCAGTGCATATAAATGTGTACTTCACCTTATTCTTGTTTCAAAGTGAAGCTGTAGAGAATACAGGAGACATGCACATACAAAACAGCACCAGACATTGATTATGTGCCAGTGTTAAGGTAGGTAGGTAAGGTAATCAGTGTTGGCCCTTTTGTCCTGACTGCTCTGTTGTGGCACGAGTTGACCAGAAGCGCTACTAGAATGTAAAGAGGCTCACAGCACTTGAATGATAACCATTAGCAATACTATTATCCCTCTGTATACGTCTAAGATCACTGAGGCATTAGAGCATCAGAATGGTTGTCTACCCTGTAACTAAACCAGACTTTGATAGCCTTGTTTCTCGATCTATAGTTACATTTCATTGGTATGAAAGCTATTTTTAATGGTTAATGCTGATGCAGTCTGGCAAATTATGTAATATCACAATATTTACTCAATTCATGCAACATTGAAATCAGATTTTTTGGTAGATTTGAGATCTTTTCTGTTAATCAGCCAAAATGCACAGTTATGAGCTGACATTGCTTTCTCAATAGTTTAAAATCCAGCTCCATGTTGTGTATTAAAATGGAAAGTATGGATTGTATTTGATTTTTTTTTTGTGTTTGTAATATGGCTAGTTAAATGTTTCACAAGTTTTTTTGCACCGTGGTTTTTGTACCACTTTGCGCTGACCCTTGTATGACCTTAGGAATGGTATGGTCGTCATGTCCTATGATGGATTTGAGCTCTACAAGGTGGAATGTGATTTAGCACACATGTTCTCTGCTTCATTACTCCCTGCTGTAAGATGTATTTGCAGCTGCATGCTATTTGTATCACTAGCATGACCTCCAAATTTGAATCCCTCACTTTAGTTAGTCTAACAGGAATGGTCTGTGTAGTGCAATGGATTTTGGCTTGTTTGCCACTTCTGTTTGAGAAGCCACCCTGAGACTTGATAAACCAACCAGTGGACTTCATTTCTCATTGCTTCTCAAGTCAGCAGGAGGCTTTTTGTCAGTTGCACCTGATCTGAAAGGTGTTTTAATGTTTGTGTTGCCATGAAAGGGCTTTTAGAAATAGAGGAAATACAGAATCTGCCAAGAATTTATCTGTCTGTCATACTGTTGTTGTTGTTGTTGTTCGATCTGTCTATCATTACATATTCTATCTAAAGATTAGGGAGGCACCGAAATGAATATTCTTGGCCGAAGCCAAACAAAATGAAACACTGGGCCGAATACCGAACACAGTTTTTTCACCATATATTTTGCCTTTTTTTTGTTATTGCATAAATTGTCTATTTTCGGCCAAATAATTTCGTTTGCCGAACATTCGGTGCATCCCTACTAAAGATGTTTTTAAAGGGCAGTTGACCCAAAAATAAATTGTTATAATTTACTGCTTTCATGTCGTTCCAAACCTGTATAACTTTCTTCTGTGAAACATGAAAAAATATATTTTGAAGAATGTTGATGACCAAACCATTTTGGTTTCCATTAGGGGTGGGCGATATGGCAAAAATATTTACGATTTTTGTCAGGAAAACAGATTCACTGTTTTAAACACCACGATTCTTTGTCTGTTGGTTTTACTATTTTGCAAGTTGTCTGAGTAGTACAGCCACATTAATTTCCCTATTTTAAAAGCAAAGCCTTACAAGGTAACAGAATATAAAATAAAAAGGATTGCAATATTTAGGCTAGACCGGGAAATGATTAAAAATCACAATTTTACCTTTGTTACTAAAAAAATAGGGCCTTTCGCACCGCAGGAATCTTTTCATAGTACCAGAACTAATTGTGGAACTACTCACTTTTCGTGTTCGCACCGCTGGAACTGGGAGCTATTTTAGTACCGGACTGCCTTTTTCGAGAACCAAATTAGCTCCTACTCTAGGTAGGGTCTAACCAGCACAACTGGTACTAATCGTCACGTAAGTAGACATTGATTTGCGAAACGTGTACGAAAACGCCCTCAACCGCCATGATTTAAAACGCTGTGTAAATATACTGTAAGCATGTCAACTTATTTCGCAAGTACGGAGAACAGCGATAGATGGACGGACGCTGAAGTGCAGGCACTTGTAGCAAATGTAGCACTGCCAGTTGTCGTTGGAGATTCTTAAGGCCCGTTCACACCAAGGACGATAACTATAAAGACAACAATAAAGATATAGTTCTAAAAATCATTCTCAATATTAAAGAATAGCAGAGTTCACACCACAACTATAACGATAACGATACAGTGGAACGATATCGTTGGAATCCCTTTCAAAACGATTTTTCTCCAGCTGATGACCAATAAAAAATTGACAGCCAATCAGAATCCATCCTGGCAGTAAACAGCTCAAAAATTTAAAGCGGCAAGTTCGTGCGCTTAGAATACACGGACGATATCATTCGCTGGTGTGGACGCTAATATTGTTATCTTTATAGCTATCGTTCTTGGTGTGAACGGGGCTTTAGTCCTCCTCCCCGTTCTTTCAATCGCTTTAATACGTAATGCGTCGGAACTTTCCATGTCCAGTATTTGAAACCCGCAACACACAAACACACAGCGCTGATCACAAGCAACCTCCTGTTGTTAATTGTTCTTCTTTGTTTCCGTTGTCAAACGCCGCGCACAAATGACGTCGCTGTCGACCGGCTTACGTCACTCTTAGTACACACTGTCGGTGCGAATGCAGGCACTTGTAGCAAATGTAGCTCTGCCAGTTGTCTTTGGAGATTCTTAGTCCTCCTTCTCGTTCTTTCAATCGCTTTACGCAGCCTATACGTCGACATTTCATGTCTATTATTGTGAAACCCACGAGACACAACAAAAACACAGCTCCTATCACAGCGTCCTCCATCCTCCTATTGTTAATGTTCTTGATTCTTCTTTGTTTCGTTGTCGCTGTCGACCAGCTTACGTCACTTCTTAGTACATACTCTCAGTGCGATAACCCTTTAAACGGTACTGGAAAATAGTTTGCGCAAAATTGTCCCAGTACTTTAGTACCGTACGTTTGGTTCTGGAACTAAAGCGGTGCGAAAGGGCCTAATGAGAGTCGCGACCCATACAATATTTATAATATACAAATAAACAGTGATTTATTTTTCAGGTATTTAGCATTAGCATTCAAGAAATGGAATAAACCATATAAAAATTAACCACCGTTACACTGTATAAATTAGACATTCATACAGTTTGCTTCAATAAAATCAAAGTTCTTCATTCGAGAGCCGTGATTTTTTTCTTTGTTTTGTTGTTTTATTAACATTTAAAGGGATAGTTCACCCTACAATGACAATTCTGTTATCATTTATTCACTCTCAAATTGTTTTAAATCTGAATGAGTTTCTTTCTTCTTTTATGTTGAACATAAAAGCTATGACTTGCATAGTACTTTGTTTCCTTCTATCAAAGTCAATGGGGACCAGCAATTGTTTAGTTACCCACATTCTTCAAAACATTTTTTGTGCTCAACAGAAGAAAGAAACTAATACAGGTTGGGAACAACTTAAAAATGACAATTTAAAATTTTTGGTGAACTGTCCCTTTAATGACAATTGGCAGCATGTTTAGTGCTATTAGTCTACTGTCACTTTAAGACCTGCTTGCATCTAATATACAGGCACGCATAGATTTTTCTCTCAACTGTTTACTTTCTCTTTCGATATAACCAACTGTGTTTATATGTAAACCTTGTGTGTTTTTTACAATATTTGTGCAATCAGACGCAAAAGATAACTTAGTCCAGTAATCAGGACCGCTGTTGATGCTTTTAAAGGGTTAGTTTACCCAAAAATTAAAATTAGCCCATAATTACTCACCCTCAAGTCATCCTAGATACCATATGACTTTCTTCTGTCAGACGAATACAATCAGAGTTATATAAAATTGCTTTGATATTTCAAGCTGTTTATGGCAGTCAGTAGGTGTTGTAGTTCATCAGTCCAAAAGAAGTGAAATAAAGCGCATGCATACACATGGCTCCATTATATATTTAATATAACTTTGATTGGATTCATCTGAAAGAAGGAAGTCATATATACCTAGGATGGTGGGTGAGTAAATAATAGGCTAATTTTCATTTTTGGGTGAACTCTCCTTTTATGTATGTGCATGGTTCAGGTGTACGCACCTGTCAGAACACAACCCTCTACGGACACCTTGGCAATTGAATCGCCATTGGCTAGTACTTTTTTTTTTTGTTTACTCGCCAGAATTGAATACTAATATATATAATATATATCTTACGCTTTTTAAATATTGAAAGTACACTCTTAATATCAGTCAGTCAAGCATTATAATATGATAATCAAGTATTATTTAATAATAGAAGTTTAGTAATTAGAATTAAAACTTGGTAACCATGAACTTAGGACTGGTGCTGGTGCTTTTTTTGGTCATTCAGTGTTCCTGTAAAAAAAAAGAACAATAATACTGATAATATATTATTATTATACGAATTCTACCAATAAGAACAATATAAAAACGCTCTTAAGGATTAATGAGCTACTGGCTTCATGAATATTAATCAGGTTGTGTGCGTTTGCTCGAACTGATTCGCTGAAATCAAAACAGGGACGATACTAGGTGAGCACCAGCCAATGAGATTGTCGTTTGCGCATTAGTTCCGCCCACTACAGGAAAACCAGGCAGTTCTTAAAAGCTGAAGAATTCCAAAGGAACTCCGTTATTTTTACAGGAAAATTCAACACAGTATATCGTTTACATGTAGCGCATCAATTCTGCATGTCATGTAAGACTCTCACTCGCTCTCGCTCTTTGCGCGTGTGAGAGAAAGCGACGGAGAGTCGTGCGCCTTCACACTAGAGTTTACGTTATGCCAAATACACAAACACAGGTGCGCTGCGTATCCATTCAAATGAACTGAAAAATATCACAGCTCGCTTGATGGAGAGTGAAACTCTGATGCGCTCAGTCAGAGAGTGTTCTGTGAGTGAAAATATATCTGCCCTAATCATATACTCAGCCTCCAACTCACACTGGCTTTAAAGGGGACATCAGATGCGCATTTTCCACAAGTTGATTTGATTCTTTATGGTCTTAATGAAAAATCTATAACATACTTTGTTTAAAATTTGTCAATGGTAGTGTAAAACAACACCCTTTTTACCCTTGTCAAAAACGCTCTGTTCCGCAACCTGTTTTGGTGCAGTCCCGTTAACAGCTAATTAACTCTGCTATGGTGGAATGGTTCTTGCCATAGTTACTCACACTGCTAAGATCTGTGAACGGGGGGGTTGATCTGAGAAAGAGTATGAATTTATGGTGATGTTAAAAAAACGCACTTGGGTGGATTTTTATCATTATAGGGTGGTTGTGTACACACACTGCCAACACACATTTATGTTCAAACAACACATGAAAGTGAATTTTGCGTCTGATGTCCCCTTTAAAACACATGCAAATAATGTACTTTTATGATTGCGAATAAGTGTAGTGTCAAGTGAGTGTAACATTAGATGTGAATGTATGTTACGTTGTACAGTAACAAAAAACGTGATATCCCACAGCCCTAGTTCCCATTGACTTCCATTGTTTTTGTCCATACCATGAAAGTTGGTGGGAACCAAAACTGGTTACCAACACACTTCAGAATATCATCTATAAAATCCCTTTTAGCTTAAAAGTTAATCGTTGTAATAGTGTACATTTTAATAATGTTAATAGCAAAACAAATGGTATACAGTATAATTAGTAAAAAGTAAAATTTCGAGTTTACCTTTGTTGAAGGTACCATGCATGGTGGTAAAAACTCTTTCAAGGGTTAGTTCATCCAAAAATTGGCTTGTTTTACTCGCCCTCGAAGCATCCTAGGGTATAATGACTTTCTTTCTTTCAGACGAATCCATCAGAGTTATATTAGAAATTGTCTTTGATCTTTCAGCTGTTTAATGGCAGTCGTAAGCTCAAGGCACTTCCCGTCCAAAGACTTCGGTGGTTTTGGTCGTATGCAGAATAGGGCTGTGCGATTAATCGAAATCGTCATAAAATCGTGATTTGAGCTTGCGCGATTTCTAAATTTTCCTCGCCCCCGACCTCCTGCAGTATGCTATCCCAACCAATCAGAATGCAGCGCACCTAAACGGAGCACGAGAACAGAACAGAACAGACCGGGCGGGCAAACAAACGTAACACCAGGTTCACACACTCCGTCTGTGGTGCGTATTTTGTCCGCGCCCATGTTAACAGATCAGAGCGTTCACACTGCACGCGATTGCGGTCCGGCAGTGCGCGCCGAGTGTGCGTCTGAGCAGTGCTCTGCGATGTTTTCCGCACGAGTCTGTAGGTCGTATTCTGCTTTCCGTTCCGTCTCGCGCACAGCTTTCAAAGTATACTCAACCGCGGATGAGTGCGGACGGACGAGCTCGACACAGTCTATTTCTGCTGTGCTGCACGTGCTAAATTAAAGTGACATCAAATATTCCGGTAAAATTAAAACAATGATCGACACAGAACTTAGTAATTACCCATAATCATCTAATTAAATTCGACTGTTTCCAGTCACCCGTTTAACACATGGCTTTTGTCTAGATTTAAACAAGGAAAAGGCACTTTTGGATAAACAAGGCATATAGATTAGCACTCGGGTGGTAGTTCAAGTTATATTTATTGATTTTTAAACGTGAATATCTATAAAGATTGTATTACTGTACTGTGTAAAGAATTGCAATGCTGAAAAAGCATTTTTGGATTTGAAATCAAAATAATGGATATATGTTGTGTTTGTGGTAAACAGCCGCGGATCAGGAGCGGACTGCAAACGCGTCGTGTGCGAAAGCAAAATGAGTCCGTGCTGCTTCTGCACCGCATACACGTACTGTATACACACTGCAGACGGAGTACGTGTGAACTTGGTGCAACAAATCTAGTTCAACATCTGAGGCAACGCCACAAAGTGCTCTATGATCAATGCATGGCAAAAAAAAAAAAAATCCCTGGACATGGGATTTTTATTTTATTTTTTTCTGCCATATGTGTATTCTAGAGACATTTTGTTACACTTTTACTTTGTGATTATTTTGCCTTATGTCTGTTCTAGAGACATGTTACAGCTTTTTGATAAAGCTCTAATTGGTTTTCTTTTGTAAATGTTTCAAATTCACACTGAATGCATTGATGACTGTAAAGCATGTCTGTGTGTGTTAAAATCGAAATCGCAAAATTGATCAAAGAAATCGCGATAGGTTTTTTTTGTCCATATCGCACAGCCCTAATGCAGAACCAGTGGGGCTGTAAGAGCTTGTCTTGCCCTGTCGTTTGACAGTACTGTTGCGTCTGCATGTCTGCCATCTATTGTTTTCTTTCTGTTTCCTTTCTCTAACCTGTTTGTGTTTGGGTGTGCTTTTAGTGTGTCCCATGGTTTGGGGACGTTCAGGAACGTTCTTGCACAGGGGTTTGTGGGTGATGGGTTGGGGACATGAGTTTCACATGTTAATGAGAACCTTGACAGAGCCAGAGACAAGGACAGTAGGTTTTGTTCTCCCTCACACTGCCATTCCTGTTGTATCCCTGTCTGCTCATTCAGGTTTCCAGTGTGTGATTGCCCACGCACAACATGCACTCAGCTTTGCGTACATTAAGAGGAAATTGAAGGCTGCATTAGAATGGGGAAAAACTGGCAGATTGATCATGCATCATGCCCGAACAAAAAAAAAAAAAAAGGGTGTGTGTGTATGAGGGGGCGGCTTTTGTCCTGTCAGATGTGCTTCTGCAAAGAATCATTTTTCTCTCCTACATGAAATATTTTTAGATTTCCTGCGGTGGTCTGCTGCTTTGCAGCTGTGCTTTAATTTTGCCTTGTTGAATAGTTTGCTCATCTCATCTGAGTTGTTGTGCTGGTCTTTATGAAGAATGAAAGAGTTGTTGTATGAACGCAAGGTGTGTCCGCAAAACTGCCCGGGTTTCTCCACTTGTAGTGACATGTTCTGAACAAAAACTATTATCAAGCGGTATCAAGGCCAATACAGGTCGCAAGCTATCCTATCCTATGCTGTGCAGGTGTGTGTGTGCAAATTAAAAAATAAAAACACTACTGTTCGAAATTGGTGTCAGTAAGATTTTTTTAATTAATACTTTTGATTCAGCAAGCATGCCTTACAATCAATTCAAAAATGACTTCATTTAAATAGTAGAAAAAATTTCTTTCAGTTAAATGTTTTGTTGAACTTTTATTCATTAACGAAGCTAAAAATTTCACCAAAATGTAAGCAGCCAACTGTTTTTTAAGCAAGACAATAAGAAATAGATTCTTGAGCATCAAATCTTTCATCTTAAAATTTTCTGAGGTCACTGTGATACTGACCCAACTGCTGCATTCAGCTTTGCCGTGACAGGAATCAATCACATTGTAAAAAAAAATATTATTAAAATATGTAAAGTTATTTTAAATTATAATAATATTTAGCAATGTGTTGTTACTACGGTGGCCGAGAAGTGCAAAACAAATCACAATTCTGAAAACAAAATAACAAATTACGAACGCAAATGCAAATCTAAAAAACAAAATAACAATTCCGAAAACATTATAACAAGCCAGAAAACACAATGACAAATCAGACAAACCGGAAAAGGTAGGTATAGTTTGTCGACTTGCCCTGACTATGGAATAAAAATATGCATGTACCTTTACAACACTGTCTTATATATTGCATCAAATTACAAAAACTATTTAACGCTAATGCGAGGGTGTTTCTAATACTGTGTCTATGGGAGTGACGGTAAATTTGAGATAGTTCTCTGTTCTGACTGCCGTTATCAGTATCTCTAATTTTATTTTTCTTATTTTTGTAAGTCGTGAAAACACTATCGTGGGCTTTTCATTTGCTATTTGAACAAATGGAAATGCAAAAACAAAAAAAACAGGCAGAGGTGTTAAATTGGGAATTGTTATGTGGGGTGGAGAGAATTTAAAGGGGAGAATACGAATACCAAATATTAAGAGTTGAACAGTCTTTTTATTAGGAAAATTAAATTGGAATTGAGTTATATCCAACAGCATTTAGACACAGTTCAAAAGTAGAAAATAGCCTTATTAAAAATGCAAATTGATTCTCTGCCAGCAGGAGGCGCTTCTGGAACAGCTTTCCCTCGTAACAGCTGTACACAAAATCTGTGCGGCTCTCATAAACGCTACTTTATCAGGCAGTATTCATGCATTATAATTTAGATGAGATGGAAATGACATCGAACATTTGAGAAACGCCCCATTTTTGGCCCGCTGA
Source organism: Sinocyclocheilus anophthalmus (assembly GCA_018155175.1). Lineage (NCBI taxonomy): Eukaryota > Metazoa > Chordata > Actinopteri > Cypriniformes > Cyprinidae > Sinocyclocheilus > Sinocyclocheilus anophthalmus. The sequence continues at coordinate 187,924 of JADLZN010006791.1, forward strand.
GACCTATACTTGGATTTGTCATTGTGTTTTCTGACTTGGTATTTTGTTTTCGGAATTGTTGTTGTGTTTTCTGAATTGTTTTGTTTTTTAGATTTGCATTTGCGTTTGTAATTTTGTTTTCAGAATTGTGATTTGTTTTGCCCTTCTCGGCCACCGTAGATGTACTGTACTGATTTTTTGATTAAAAATGCAGCCTTGAGATGAGGATAGAACTTCTTTCATAAATTGTACTGACGCCCAAACTTTGAACCGTTGTGTGTGTGTGTTGGTATGGATAATATATATATATATATATATATACGGTCAGTGTCAGTAAACTTGGATTTTTGGTCCACTTTAGTTTGTGTACATTAAACACTTTAAAACTCTAGGAAACTACGTTGAGACATGAAAGGATTGTGAAAACTCTTCACGTGTTTCTGCGAGAGCTTTTGTGTTTCTTTTTGAGTGCCACTGAACATCCGAACAAACTCTCAATATGACATGCACTTTGATGGCTTTTGTTTATCAAGATATAAACAAATGTGCTTGTTCAAGCGCGTCTTTACAACAACAACAGCATTTCTTGCTGTTGTTGTTGCATGCCAAGTTACCCACCACAGTGTCTGGTAGGGCTGTGTATCACCAGCAAAGTCCCGATACGATACGTATCACGATACAGAGGCCAAGATACGATACACATACATAGGGCCTTTCGCACCGCAGGAACCTTTTCATAGTACCAGAACTAATTGTGGAACTACCCACTTTTCGGCGTGTTCGCACCGCCGGAACTGGGAGCGATTTTAGTACCGGACTGCCTTTTTCGAGAACCAAATTAGCTCCTACTCCGGAGCAGGGTCTAACCAGCACAACTGGTACTAATCGTGACGTAAGTAGACATTGATCGCGTATGAAAACGCCCTCACCCGCCCTGATTTAAAACGCTGTGTAAACATACTGTAAACATTGTATCAACTTATTTCGCAAGTTTGGAGAACAGTGATAGATGGACGGACGCTGAAGTTCAGGCACTTGTAGCAAATGTAGCACTCCCAGTTGTCGTTGGAGATTCTTAGTCCTTCCCGTTCTTTCAATCGCTTTACGCAGCCTATACGTCGACATTTCATGTCTATTATTGTGAAACCCGCGAGACAACAAAAACGCCGCTCCGATCACAGCGTCCTCCATCCTCCTGTTGTTAATGTTGTTTTTTGTTTACGTTGTTGAACGCTGCGCACAAATGACGTCACTGTGTGTCGACCGTCTTACGTACACTGCCGGTGCGAATACACCCTTTCAATATACTGGGAATAGTTGGGCACAAATCGTCCCAGTACTTTAGTCTGTACAATTTATTCTGGCCCTAAAGCGGTGCAAAAGGCCCTCACGATGCACTGAATTTCACCTCAGAAGAATTTTGTAAAACAGCTTTTTATTAAACACTGCTTACTATAGTGCCATTTCTAACTATTGGCAGAGCAGCAGCTGAGCTCTGCATTATGAAGGGCCTCCAGAACTGTACCACAGTACAATATAGGTAATGCCATATGTTTCATGTTTACATTGTGCACTCCCCACCAGGTACAATATTCTGATTGTTTGCATCTTGTTTTTAAGCCTATAAATAATAATGTACTTGTTCTAATTAATTTATATTTTAATGTACTCATTCTAATATATTAAAACAATTATTTACTTTGCTGGTAGGTTATCATTGCACAAACTAACACACTCTCTACATTTAAAAATAAATTAAGAGTTCTAAACTAATGCCGTCTTCACTATATCTACATACAAGCCCCCCCCCCCCCCTCTCTCTTTCTTTCTCTCATCATAAACTGCCACTTGAGAATTACACTTTTATGAGAATAGAATTGAAGTGGAGATCGCTAAACTGCAAGCTAAAGCTAAAACCGGTGTTTTCAGAAAGCAAGCGGGTTTATCCACAGTGGAGAGAGAGCGCGTGAGCACAGGGTTGCCAGGTTGACAAAGATAAGTAGCACACTTAGCAGATATTTCCGTATTGCGCAAGTGTAAAGCTCTGTTTCGTGGATTAAGTCTCTTTATATCAGGCAACCCAGTTTTTCCTCTGTGGCCAGATTAAACCTTGTTGTAGCCTTTATATTATGCTCTATTCATTATTTTTTGGAAATCTTGCACTTTTTTACTCAGTTTTAAATGTTGTTCTTGTATTCAAATTAAGTGCGGTTCACTGCTGCACACGTGCCACAATATCGATACAGGGCCATCTGTATCGATACTCGTATCGTCAAATATCTGTGACTATACATCGTCGTATCGCACACAGCACTAGTGGCTGGTAGCTTAGCAAAATTACTGGCAACTACTCAAAAACATACCTATATTTGACTGGTGGTGAGTGTTAGTTTGATACCCTGTTGTGCAGATTGTATTATGTTTGTCAGTTAGTTATACACTGAACAGTTAGATCTTAATATAATATTTTTCCCCCTAATGATTTTCATTCAATAATCGCAGATGCTGAATCAAAACAATGTTGAACCAGGGCAGAGTACTGCAGTAAAATGAATTAGATTTTTATTTTGTGAACTTGAGCGACATGGGTTTTCATGGGTAACCCATCTGTTTGTTCGTGATTGTAAACTGCAAAATCTTTCTAGCTTGATTTTGTTCATCAGATAAGATGCTAAAGGCAGTAAGATTTCAATATCCTCTTGTAGCTCTGATTTGTGAAGTCTTAGTTCTGTCACAACATGAATAGAGAAGAGACATTAAATGGTTGAAGTATACAACAGTATTCTGTTTCACCTAGTTCTGATTGGATCTTTTGGCTGGGAGAAGCGTGTGTAAGGGTTTGGTTTTCTTTCTTAGAGACCCACCCTTGAGTATGTATGTGTGTGGACCTGAGTCAGAGGAAAATGAACCCAATAAATCACACTGTCCTCTCTCCTCCGCTGCCTGGACCTGCTTTCCTTACCACACACACACACACACACCCACACACCACACACACACACCCACACACCAACACCACACAAACCTTGGGAACATCCTCCTATGCGCACTGACCTTTTTTCTCCCAGCCTAAATCTGCCATTTCTTAATTCTTTCTGCAGCCAGTGAAGAATGCCATATGAACACAATATCCTTGCGTCTTTCTTCAGAACCGTAGTAGCAGTCTTTGTTTGCACTGTTGCACAACATCTGTATAGCTATATACATTCAGCTCCTCTTGAGCAGAACCTTTTCCACACATCTGTCTGCTTGCATTCACATGCATGTGTTTGTTTGTTTGCACTGTGTTTGTGGTGTATGATGCATACGGTGTCGTGGGTGGGACTCTTTTGGACACACTGAAAGATTAATGGTGCTCCAGAAGCAGATGGTGTGGCTTAGAATAAGCATCAACACATGCTTTTGTGCCCACACCCTGACAATAACCCACCTCTAGCCCACACACTTTCACTGTGATCATGCCCACGCACCTTTGGTCCTCAAACGTTGAGCCACTATGTTTGTGCCGTAGATCTTTTGGGGCTTTTTTATTTGCCCCCCCCCCCCTTCATCGACTGGATGCATTCTCTGAGCATTTTTTTTTTTTCAATTTGCTATCAATCATGCTTTGGGAGAGCAAGGGAGTTTAAAAATGCCTTACTACTCCCATTGAGTGGATACCACTTTTTGTTGTACATTTGCGGTGGGTGAGAATTTTATTTTTTTTTAATTCTACAGGAATTTAGTGTTTTGGGTGTAACTTAACTTTTGAGTACAATTCTGTAACATTTATGCCACTACCCCCCTTTCAAATTGATTATACTAGGGCTTAACGATTTGGCAAATAATCTATTGCGTTTATTTTTCCATATGACGATTGCGTTTAATATTCCTTTATGTTAGCTCTTTATCTTTCTGTATTTTCAGCAAAGACACAATAAATCATTGTAGGGGTTGATCTTTAGGCACCTCACATGGCTTCGATCCGATTGATTAGCTTAATAAAACTTTTTTTTAATTTATTCCATATGTATTATTACTTAAAAAAAAAAAATTACACCATAAAACATTTTTATTCACAAAATTGCATGTTGATAATTTTAAATAAACTAATATAAGGCAGGGCTTAGATTAAGCCAGGATTAGGCCATAGTTCAATTAGGACTTTTAAGTAATTTTTATAAACGTGCCTAGAAAAAAACATTACTGGTGTGCTTTTTAAAGCAAAACAAAGGCACTGATATATTTTAAAATCAGTCAGTGCAAGTTTCTTTCAGTTAAGACAGCTCAAACATTTATTTTAGTCTGGAACTAGGCTTACAAGCAATAAACAAACAGTGCTTTCAGTATTTAAGAGTATCTGAACGTTTTCCTTTCAAGAGCTGTTTGTGATTTTTCTCTTTCTCAGCTTTACTGTTGTTGATTATTATGATGGCATCATAGAGAGCGGGACATCTAATAAGCTGCATTCACACTAATGCACAGATCTCTTTTGAAATATAAGATGTGGTTTGTCCTGTCTGTTTGATCCTTTAAGACATAACTGACTGTGTTTACATTAATTTCGCATCATAAAAGCATTTTGAGATGCAAGTATATTTAACCACTTAAAAGCAGTCGCGCACAGCCGCATGACCGAGCACTCTTCACAAAGCACGCGTCAGCATTTGAAATGGACATAACAACATAACTGAGGCGGTGTTCGTAGAGCATTTGTAAGGAAAATACCGGCGGGCGAGACGACACACTGCAAGCGTCAGCAACGCACGCGTTTCTCACAGCGCATCCTGTTCAGTGAAGCGCGCGAATGTCCCTGTAATTCGCGTCAACCTTTCCGAACTTTATTAAAGATTATTGTGTGGACGGTTCGAGTGGTGTGTGTGTGTGAGAGAGAGAGAGAGAGAGAGAGAAGACAGAGCAGTTGAAAGCAAGCAGGAATGAGTTTCGTAAGCCATGCAAGCGCCACCGAGCTCTGCTGTTAAAAACTAAGCTCAGAATCAATCCAGAATCTTTTCTCCCATCTCTATTGTATAGCATGACCAACACAATATTAGATAGATTAAACATAAAGTGTGCTTTTCTGTAGGCCAGGCATATGCGTAGTGTTGATGCTTCCTCTGCAGACTGCTTTACTCTCGCGAGTCACGTGACGAGAATGTAATCGCGTTTTGTCATATCGCGATATTATCGAAAATGCAATTAATCATTCAGTCAGCCATATGATTATACTCACGCCTGTATTTATCGATTAAAATATCTGATAATAATGGCTCATTGAAAAAAAAAATTTGATGATTTAGCATTAAATCATCATATTAGAATGAAGTCATGTGACACTGAAGACTAGGGCTGTGCAATATATCGAAATATCACAAGTGTACATATTGCAATATGCATATCGCTACGGCTTGCAATAATTTGGGCCAGAACAGACAAAGAGAAAATCACCACTGCTCTTACCTAATCCTTTTGTAGCTTAATAAGAATCAGTGCATGAGTGATTCAAAGAGTCAATAACTACGCAGTGTTTTTATTTGTCCTTTTTGTTTTCCGTTCCTAAACTCATTTTAAAAGGAATTACACTAATGTTAAATGCCATTTTTATGTATGCTAGAGTAAAACCCTACCATTCACGTCGAATTGTTGTAGGGGTGCTTTCTCTTCTCACCAAACGTGAACTGTTATGCAAGTTATATTAGACATCAGAATTAGTTTTTATTCACCACACAAAACACGGAATTTTTGTGGTCCCTTTTACAGGAGCTCGTGATGCAAACTCAGGCCTACAAATCCCATATATATATTATATAATATATATATATATATATCTATATCTATATATATATATATATATATATATATATGACACAAGATAGTTATAGAACTGACTCAGCAACAGCTGAGTAAAACCGTTTCATCTGAGCATGTGGCACTTTAGCCTTCTTTGTATCGCCTTATTTAATGATTATCGCATATCGCATTTTTTCTTTCAATATTAGCAGCAGCCCTACTGAAGACTTGAGTAAATTATGCTGAAAAGTTCAGTTTTTGATCACAGGAATGTCTTCAATTTTAAAGTGTATTATAGAAAACTGTTTTTTGACGGAGCTGTAGTAATATTTCACAATATGACTTATTTTACTGTGTTTTTGTGCAAATATAGCCTTGTTGAGGGTGCGAGACAAACATGTTCAAAAACATTAAAACATCTTTTGACTGGTAATGCATGCTGATTTTTTCTTTTTTCTCCCTGAACCAGAATGTAAAAATCAGTCTATTTTCTTCAGGCTTTGCTAAATCTGTGAAGAGATATTAGTAGTGTCCTCCGCTCGGAATTGAATGAAGCAGACCTTAATACAGTTCTTAAAGGGCAATTAATTCATCCAAACTGTCCTCAATTACACAATATTCCGACCTCTGTTTCACCATATTATTTGGATCTATTTAGCCAATAACTCTGTCTTATTTGCTCTTTATCTCTGTTTTTCTCTCTCAGCCTGTGGCAGAGCCCATACCCATTTGTAGTTTCTGTTTGGGGACCAAGGAACAGAACCGTGACAAGAAACCTGAAGAGCTCATCTCCTGTGCAGACTGTGGGAACAGCGGTAAGGAAGTGGTCAAAGTTCATTCGAACTTCAAACATTTTCATTATTCATTTATATAATA
>JADLZN010006793.1:0-27528 GCA_018155175.1 Sinocyclocheilus anophthalmus
GTCTGTAAGGACCAGGAAGTAATGGGTTAGACACCTGTCATTCCACCTCATGTTCAGGGCACAGGTGCCCTTGGCTGTCACCATAGCTGATGGGCAGGGATTAAAGGGGAATCGTGTGCGCTTGTTAGCAGAAGGAATGTTCGTTGTGTGCTGTTTGTGAGCATTGAACTGTGAGAGGCTGATGTCTGAATTGTCTGCCCACAGTGCTAGTGTGGGGTCTGTTGTTGTGACATCATTCATTTGTAAGACCCCCTTAACCTGGGGGCCGTATGAGTCAGAGTATTTGGCTAGCTGGAAAGTACAGAGCAGTGACTTTGAACTTTGCTCTTGGGACGAGACGTTCCCGCGGCTGGCGGCGAGATTTCCCGCGACCTTTGTGACCTGACAGTCTGTCTGGGGTGGTCTGGGTGACTGAGGGGGCAGAGGTTCTCGCACTTGAGCCCAGATTGTCAGTTGTTTAAAATCTAGCAATGGCTCAAAGCGATCTAGCAGGTCTTTGCCAATGAGGAGAGGATATGTGTCAAATGGAGAAATGTACACAGGGTGCACAAAGTTCATAGGGCCGATGGTCAGGTGAAGTGGAGCTACCTGTTCAAGTTGAACCTCATTTTGGCTGTAGGATTGCACATTCAACACACACTTCTGATACTTAAGAGTTCGATTCTGTCTCTTGGCTTCACTTTGAAGTCTGTCAAAAAGTTGGCTTGACATTAAAGTGAGGTCAGCTCCAGTTTCCAATAGGGCTTCCAGCCTCAACTCATTTTCTAATGTGATGGCCAGGTAGAGTTTTTTGGCCACCCCCCTTTCGATTAGATTCCCTGGGAGTCTCTGCACTGGGGCTTATGTGATGACTGGCAAGCAGTCAGAGCTAGTCTTGTGTGGCTCGTCAGGGAGGCAGACCACCAAAACCGCGCTTTCTGGTACTTTGCGGTCCTGGCTGGAGGTGTGTTGCGGGATGTTGGCTGGTTCTGGCGGTTTCACAGTCAGCTGAGGTGGTTGAGTGATGTCACCACTTGGTGATGAGATATCTGGTTCTGTGGTTAACAGTGGATTAGCAGTGATCTGGTTGGGAAGTTCATTTTGAGGGGACTCTGAGTGGGTGTTGGGGTCAGAGCTAGTGCTTAGTCATAACTGATCTGACTCATCCCTTTTATCTCCCTTTTGGTGCTTTTCTTGGAGGAGTTCCTTTAAAAGTCTCATGATCTCTGCTGATTCAGATGTAGCTTTCTGGTTCTGTTCTGTGGATGGTTTATATTTGGGCTTATCAAGGGCCTGTTGAGAGGGGTTCTGCTGCTGGCAGTCCGAGCTCGGTGCTTGTGTCTGTGAGTGTCGGTTCCCCTTGGGCCGTCTCTTGGCTTCCCATGTGGCTCCACCCCTTCGGTTGAGGGGTGGTTGTGACCTGTCCCAGGATCTCTCGGTGCGCTCATACTGGTGCTTAGGACGGACACCACCATGGCCATGCTGCTCTCTGCTAGTTGGGAAGGACCTTGACATTGTGTTGACAGGTTTGTCAGTGTGGCTTGGCTCGGCGCCCTCTAAAGCAAGTTCAGAACTCTGATTAGTGACAAGATAGATTGTGGATTTTTTTCCTGTCTTTTCAGAAGCAGTCCTATGTTTAGCATAGGCCTTATGGGCCAAATCTCACAGCTATTGGGTGGACATAGTCCGTGGGCAAGCAAGAACCCCCAAGTGATGACTCACTGTTGGGTGCAGGTTCCGGAGAAACATAGTTTTGAAGTTGAAATCCTGTTCCATTCCTTGCTCGTTTCGTGCTCCGAAGTAGGCCCGTCTGAGCCTGTTGTAGTAAGCCTGTGTTGTTTCCTGTCTGCCCTGTTTAAGGTCAATGGCAGTAATCAGTCCTTGCTCTGAATCTGGGTCAGATAACTCCTTAATCAAAGCCTGCTGCAATTGCTGGTAATCCACTTTGACTGTTTCTGGCTGCCGGTCTAGAAAGCTCCTCAACTCACGGCTGGCGGTGATTCGGAGCAGATAGAGTCTGTCTCTTGTGGTAACATTGGCAACAGTTTGCAAGTGAAAGTCAATGTCTTTAAGTAGGCGTGCACATCGTGGTCTCCTGCAGGGTTTGGAGTGAAAGTGGGAATGTTTCTAGCCAGCTTATCCAATTCTTTAGGTGACACGCCGTGACTGGAAGACAGCCTTTGAAAGGGTTCCCACCCCCTTGCTGCTGCTGGGGGTTCAGGGATGCTGGCAGGTGATGTCTTGAGCACTGGGCTCTCACCCCCCTTTCGAACTGAGAATTCTTGACTAGGAGGTATCAGCCTACCGGTTAGGGGAACTTCTGTGGTGTGCATTTCCCTTTCAGAGTCACTTTGCAGTCTATATGCATATTTAAGCTCTTGGTGAACCATATCAAGTTCATCTTTTAAATCGTCTCTTTATAGGGCCAGGGCACTGACTTCAGCCCGGGAACTTTGCAGGTGGCCTTCGCAGGCCTTGCCGCCCCTAGCATCTCTCTCTTGAGTTCCCCCCCCCAAGTTCTCCCCACCCCCTGCTCTCATCAGTAGAGCCTCGGCTCGCTGAAGTTTTTCTCTTAGTTCCTCTCTGGTGTCCTTTTCCCACTGCTCTCGGTGTGTTGTGTCTACACGGAGATCAGTTAAGGCTTTCTGGAGTCTTTCTACTTCCTACTGCAGCTCTGGTTCCTTTTCATCCGCCGTCCTGTGCTGGTGCTGAGTCTCCGACGTCAGCTGGTCCAGTTGACTTTGAGCAAGCACCAGGTTTCTCTGAACCTCCTCAGCCTGGAGCTTCATTTGGCAATTTAGACCCCATATAAACGTAAAGTCTGTGACCAGGACTGTAATTTATATGCAAATGTCAAAGGCTAAAAGGGTCTCTTAAGCCATAAAACCCCAAAGATCATGCATGATTCTACACAGACGCTACAGCCTCCAGGCAGAGGGGAAACTGACGGATGCTCTACAATTGCCCATTTATCAAAGTATGGGATTGTGACTGTAGCTGAACCACAAAGAACTACATTTTGACCAGCTTGAATCGTTTGGGTACATTTTCTTGAAAGTTGTACAGACCCTACGTTCCCCTCATTGCTTTGTGTGTGTTCTAGTTGCTTCCTTTTTTCTGATACCAGGGGAGGATTTGAAATGTTTGAACAAGAGGTGGAGATATGTCCATCCTCACCACATTTAAAAAAGTAGCCGGGTTTATGCCTGGTAGTTTGCTGCTTACTTGTGGCCCCAGGCACTGCTTTAGTATTTCCAGTGGCTTTTTGGTTAGACGGCTTGGGAACACTACACTTCAAGTTGGGTTTATCTGCTTGCTTCGACATCAACAAGGTAAGTCAGTATCTGACTGGTCAGCTGGGCAGTAACAGAATTGAATTGAGTTACATGGTCAGTAATTGACTGAGACTGCATCACAGCTCGCTGCTTAACAGGTCCCAAATGCTGCTTCATTCTTGCACTCTCAGATGCATGCTTTTCTTCTTCAGTTTGCAGCCATGTCATAAACTCAGCAAAGGATGGCGGCGAGTGTTTTTTCTGCTCAAGCTGTAATTCCAGGATCAATTAACTATCCCAACATCCCCTACAAAATTGTCTAAGAAGATGCTTGTTAACATCAGAGGGGGAAACTCCACCTCCACCTTGACTGGAGTGCTACGTGCAGTCGTTGCAAATAAACTAATGGTTTTTCACCAAGATTGTGAAAAATGTTAATGAATTTGGCAAATAACTCGTCACCATCTTCCCTTGTGGGAAAGGCAGAATCCAGTAGTTGAATGTAAGTTGTGGGAGAAGCAGCAAGGCCGACAGATCTAACAATATCAGCAGCCGGTAGAAGCAGGCTATCACATATTCTCCGTATTCTGTAAAAGTCAGACATTGTTGCGTCCTGAAGGAGTAATTCAACATTAGCTCGCCATACCTCATAACTCGCCTCATTCGCTAGGCAAAGCGTTCTCCCAGAGGAGGTTCGGAACCTTGCTGGTGAACTTCCATGTGTCACTAGCTCATTACTTTGCACAATGTGCTCCACTACAACCCTCTAAACTTCAGGTGGATTCAGATTATTGGGAGAGAGAGGCTGCATTACTGGAGTTCCAACATCCTGTATCAAAGGAATAGAATTGCTCTGTGCAGAAGCTGCTGCTGTGTAAGGCTGCTTGGGAAGAACAGGGTTTGATGCAGGGTGCATGGCAGCCTCAGCAGAGGCAGTGCCAGGGCTTACAGCAGTAGCTGATTCAGTATCTTGTACAGCAGAAACAGTTTCACTGATTTCTGATAACATCTCTAAGTATTTCTGTGAAATCTTTTTCTACTGTGCTTTGATAATGCTTTTAGCTCATTAGGTAAGTCTGAGTTGTGTCCTTTCCCACCTTTTGAGTGTAGACACTTAATAGGAGCACAACACAAAAAGAAACCTCCGAATCACGACTTCCTGGTTGAGTGTATGGTAAGAGAGGTTGGATGTTTTGCACTGCCTGACCAGAAGTACTCTATATTACTGACTGAGATTCTGTGTTAGGATCAGTGAAGGGGATAATTCTAGCAATTGAACCATATTCCTTCACAAAATCGATTATCTCCTCATCTACTTCTGTCCCTGTTATTCCACTGATGAGGATGGCGTTTGGGATTTTAATGTTTTTTTTCTTCTACAATCTCCATTGTTTCAAATTAATTGAAGTTCAGTGTATATTGCTATATTAAGTTGCCTCTCTGCCTTCCTGGCTGGCTCGCCAAGCATTATGTAACACCTGGCTGTCACTATTAAATCATAAATTTGAAAAGAACTAAACAATTGTTGTCAATATGAATATGGGCCTTAGAAGTCTATGAAATTTAAGCGTCTTAGTGCAGAGGCAGACACACACTCTTGTAAGAAATATTAACTTATGTTTATATATAAATGTGTGAATTAAGGAAGAAACAAGAGAACGATATATACAGGTGCATCTCAATAAATTAGAATGTCGTGGAAAAGTTTTAGTAATTCAACTCAAATTGTGAAACTCGTGTATTAAATAAATTCAATGCACACGGACTGAAGTATTTTAAGTCTTTGGTTATTTTAATTGTGCTGATTTTGGCTCACATTTAACAAAAAAAAAACAATTCACTATCTCAACAAATTAGAATATGGTGACATGCCAATCAGCTAATCAACTCAAAACACCTGCAAAGGTTTCCTGAGCGTTCAAAATGGTCTCTCAGTTTGGTTCACTAGCTACACAATCATGGGGAAGACTGCTGACAACTGACAGTTGTCCAGAAGACAATCATTGAACCCCTTCACAAGGAGGGTAAGCCACAAAAATTAATTGCCAAAGAAGCTGGCAGTTCACAAAGTGCTGTATCCAAGCATATTCATAGAAAATTGAGTGGAAGGAAAAAGTGTAGAAGAAAAATATGCACAACCAACCGAGAGAACCCCGACGCAGCCGTATGAGGATTTGTCAAGCAAACTCGATTAAGGAATTTGAGTGAACTTCACACGGGAATGGACTGAGGTGGGCATTCAAGGCATCAAGAGCCACCAAACAAAGACGTTAGTCAAGGTACTTGACTACAGTTTCGTATTCTCTTGTAAGCCATCCTGAACCACAGACAAAGTCAGAAGCGTATTACTGGGTTAGGAGTGAAGAACTGGACGTTGCCAGTGGTCCAAGTCTCTTTCAGCTGAGAGCAAAGTTTTTGTTTTCATTTGGCAAACCAAGGTCCTTAGCGTCTGGAGGCCAGGCGTGGAGACAGCCTCATAGCCCAAGTTGCTGAAGGCCAGTGTAAAGGGTTACGTCACCCTAAAATTTAAATTAGCCCATAAATTACTCCCCCTCAAGTAATCATAGGTGTATATGACTTTCTTCTTGTCAGACGAATCCAGTCGGAGTGATATAAAAAAATGTCTTTGATCTTTCAAGCTCTATCGTTGTACTCAGCGGGTGTTGCATTGCTTCTGTCCAAAATAAGTTAAATAAAAAGCATCCATCCATATAAAAAAGTGTCTCACACGGCTCAGGGGGGCCAAACAAAGGCCTCGTGTAGCGAATCGATGCATTTTTGTAAAAAAATATCCATATTCAAAACGTAAAAACACTTTAATCTAGCTTGCGCTCACTGTTGAAAAACGGAAGCAGTCCGGGGGAATGCGTATGAGGTCCGCTATTGGCATGCTCAGAAGAGACGCAAGCGTACTTGAGAGATCAAAACAAAACAACAGTAAATAATTAGAAGTACAAAACGAGGATTTGTAAAGAAGAATGTCGGAGGATTTGGATATTAGCCAAGACGAGACTGGTTTTCCTTTGCTAAGTAAGGAAACTTTGCTTCCTTTGAACCTGTAAACAAACGTTGGTTTTCACGAAACTCACCGGCGCATGCGCAAAGCTGACCTCATACGTCATGCTCCCGGAATTGCTTCTGTGTACAACTGTTGGCGCAAGTTAGATTAAAGTGATTATTACGTTTTGTATATGGATATTTTTCTTACAAAAAATGCATCGATTCACTACAGGAGGACTTTGTTCACCCCCCTGGAGCCGTGTGAGACACTTTTTTTGTGGAAGGGTGCTTTTTATTTCACATCATTTGAACCAAAGCACTGCAACACCCGCTGAGTACAACAATAGAGCTTGAAAGATCAAAGACAATTTTTAATATAACTCCGACTGATTCGTCTGAAAGAAGAAAGTAATCACTAGGATGACTTAAGGTTGGGGAGTAATTTATGGCCTAATTTACAATGTTTTGGGTGACTAACCCATTAAGTTTCCACAGTTTGTGATGATTTGGGGTGCAATGTCATCTGTTGGTGTTTGTCCATTGTGTTTTTTGAAAACCAAACGTCACTGCACCTGTTTACCAAGAAATTTTGCACTTCATGCTTCCTTCTGCTGACCCGCTTTTTGAAGATGCTGGTTTAATTTTCCAGCAGGATTTGGCACCTGGCCAAACTGCCAAAAGCACTAAAAGTTGGTTAAATTACCATGGTGTTTGTGTGCTTGACTGGCTAGCAAACTCACAGACCTGAACCCCATAGAGAATCTATGGGTATTGTCAAGAGGAAAATTAGAAAAAAAAGACCAAAAAATGCAGATGAGCTGAAAACCACTGTCAAAGAAACCTGGGCTTCCAAACCACCTAAGCAGTGCCACAAACTGATCACCTCCAATGCCACGCCGAATTGAGGCAGTAATTAAGCAAAAGGAGCCCCTACCAAGTATTCAGTACATGTACAGTAAATGAACATGCTTTCCAGAAGGCCAACAAATCACTAAAAAAAATTTTTTTGGTCTTATGAAGTATTCTAATTTGTTGAGAGAGTGAATTGGTGGGTTTTTGTTAAATGTGAGCCAAAATCATCACAATTAAAATAACCAAAGACTTAAAACTACTTCAGTCTGTGTGCGCATTGAATTTATTTAATACACGAGTTCACAATTTGAGTTGAATTACTGAAAAAAAAAAAAAACTTTTCCATGACATTCTAATTTATTGAGATGCACCTGTACAGTCATCTTATAATTCCAAATAGGAAAAAAAACTTTACACTTTTGAAAAAAAATGGTTCACCAGGCCTGGTTAGAAAAGAAAAAAAATACTCTTTTGTTACCTTTACCCTTTGTTGATCACCTTTTTTTCTTTTAGGATTTTAGGCTTAGATCATTTTCTACTCGTAGGTTTTTAGGGTTTTAAATACTAATTTAAGTTCTTTTAAATTTCCCTTTGTTTCAGTTTACATTTCAATGTTTAACTTCAAAACCGTACTATAAATTTTACAGGAAAAATCACATAAGAATTTTTTTTTATCATAACCATTTGTTCACATTTGTTCCCATAGCATATTCTCAAAATGTCCATACAAAATGTCCATTAATGTCCAGAATTTTGTCAATAACGTTTTTTTCTTTAGTTAACTGCGTCATCAATACATCAGATCACAAATGCTAGAAAAATATCATAAATTAAATAACAATAACTTGGAAAAACTCACCAATTCCACGTTTACATGGATTTAGTAATCCGATTGATGTTCACAATGTGTATGTCTTTCAAGTCCTTGAATAGTTTGACGACCTCTCTATCCGTGCGTCAGAAGTCAGGTAATATTTCCTTATTGTTCTTTCTAATCTTGCCTAATTTAGCAGGACGGTAAGTTATCAGCCATAAATCTTTCCAAAAACAATTCTCTAAACCAAAATGTTAGGCTAAATGTTATTTAACCAATTTTTTTTTCAGGACTAGAATGTTCTCTGCTGGACAACAAACTGCTGGACAACATCTCCGGTCTAGATGGGTGGGGCTAACATCGGAATTCACTCCAATTGGTCACCTTTCACTACTTTGCAAAAAAAAAAATTTCAATAGGACAATTTATCCAACATTGTCAACTATAGTGAAAATCACTGTAATAAAGTTTTATTTAATTACACTTTGCCTGTGTTTTTTTTTTATTTGTGTGCATTTTGTTCACCAATATGTATATTCATGTAGCTCTAATTTGAACTTAAATCTGAGCTTGGGCTACACCAGCAAAGTAAACTGCACACATCTGGTGTCGCATAATAAAAAAAGGAATGCCTAGGAATGCCTTTGTAATGAATTCTTGGCCAAAGAAAGGCCAAATTCGCTTTATCTATCTCACTGAAAAAAACAAAGAAAATAGTTCTGTTGTGCAGCAACAGATTGTTGAGCTTTACAAAATATAAAGTCAAGAAAATAGCACAAATAGTTTAAAAAAAAAAAAAAAAAGCTAAAGCTTTGACCATTTCCACCATTAGGACAATAATTAAGGAGTTCCAATCAACAAGAAATGTTACAAATCTGCCTACAGTATATTGTCTGTGTCTATATTGTCTTAATGCAACGTGAGGAGGATAGCTTGAGTGGCCAAAGACTCTCCAAGTATCACAGCTGGATCATTGCAGAAAATATTTAAGTCTTGGGGTCAGAAAGCTGTGGTTGGATCTTCCAACAGAACAATGATCCAAAAGGACCAACACAAAAAATGGTTCACTGAGCACAAAATGAAGATTCTGCCATAAATCTGCTGGGAATCTGAAGGGTCTGGAGAGATTCTGGATGAAGGAGATCTCTGATCTCTTGTCAGGTGTTCTTCAAACTTATCAGTTATTATGGGTGCATACTCAGAGCTAATAAATTGGCAAAAGGAGTTTGCAAAAAGTTTTGAATAAAAGGGTGCCGTTAATTGTGGCCAATACGTATTAGAGAGAGAAAAAAACATATTTTTCAGTTAGAGTTAGTTCATGCATGCAGTGTTAGAAGTATAGCTCACTTAGTTCTTATTTGCATTGCATATGTGTGGTTCTAATGTGTTACAGCTTTTATGCATAACTATAACATGTTAGATCTTCCTTGCACAGGAAAAGAATGTTAGTGTTTCTAAGCAATACAAAGCATGCATATGCTGTAAAACTTCTTTTTGAGCCAGAGTTAGTTCATGTATGATGTGAAAAGACAATCAAAATGTCTTTTCACATCATACAAAAACAAAACACAGCAGAGTTCTCTTTAGAACCAAGAAAGAAATGACCCAGTTCTCTATTTCAGATTACTTAGTGTTATCAGATCAGTGTTAGAAATACAGCTTGCACTTTGTAAAACTGTTTCATTCAGTTCTTATTTGCATTGCATATGCATGGTTCTAATGTGTTAGAGCTTTTATGCATAACTAGATCATGTTAGATCTAGTGATCATGTTCCATGCACAGAAAGAGAATGTTGGTGTTTCTAAGCAATACAAAGCATGCATATCTAGTGAAGCTTCAATACAAAGCATGCATACGGTGTAAAACTTATTTTTTGTGCCAGAGTTAGTTCATGCATGCAATGTTAGAAGTACATGGAGCACTTTCTAAAAGTGAAGAAGATCAGCAAGGCCAACAGTTTCCAATCGCTGTCTGAAATCAGCTGATGAATTAGCTAAGTGCTGACTCTCCTTCCCAAACACCTCAGCTCGACTCAGCCCTTGGAAAAGTTCAAAATCCTCCACGGCGACACATAGGAATACGTCTGCCAAGTTACGATTTCTCTTGAGTGTGACTGGCTTGTCAGAGACATTGGTGACTTTTACGGGAACCCAGCGATCACCCCATAATGGCATAACAACTCACCCAACCATGATGTCTCATGACACAGACCTTGAAGTCCTGGTGACATATTTTTGGCCAACTTTCCCCAGGCAAGGTGCTCCTGTCTTGCTAAGAGGGCGACACTGCTGTAGCTTGATTGTTCCCACCTTGTCTGGCAACCCTTCCACAGACACGTGTTGGCCATAACATCAAGGAACTGCTCACATCCTGCCATCGGCTCCACTGTCTGATTAGAAACAAGTCGCCAGTAATTACTGTTGCCTTTCATGCGATGTGCGAGGAATTTGACCACATTTGTGCCAATGATTAGCTCATCCTGCTGGCTGGGTACAACAAGTATAGGCACTAGGCAGCTCTCTCCATACATTTTTAATTCAACCTCATGCATACACTTTGACGTTGTAAATTTACCCCCGCATCCGACTAGAATAACTTCCTGTTGACGAGGTGTGGGTGGAGGCAATACATTCTCACTTAACATCCTCTTTTCTGCTTTGTCACTAAAGGTGCAGGCCATGGACCCTGTATCAACAGCCCTCTACGGACAACTTGGTAACTGAATCTCCATTGGCTAGAACATTTTTTAGTTTACTCGCCAGACTGATATACTATATATGGATATGGATATCTATACTATATACTTTTATATACAAAAACACATAACACACAATATATTATACTATATATATATATATATTCATATAATTTATATTATAAATAAATATATATAATATAGATAGGGGTTCTTGTGAATGACTTCTGATTTTTTTAAAGTTGACTTTTATGTGATGAAAGTCGAGTCGAATTCGACTAGTCGCTGATGACGTCATTACTGAACAAATAAGTCTGGAGCTGTGACAAACACCTTGGCATATGACACAGCGCTGCCCACAAGGCTATTGCTCCTATAACAGCTCATTTTTATCAGTTCTTTTGTCTTTGGGTCGTTATATGTCTCACAGATTTCTGCTTGTTCTAAATCAGATACAGATGAAGTAGCACAGTAAAGATTACATTAAAATGAATGCATTAGTGAGAGCGATTGCGTGTGTGAATTAATTCTACTTGGCAGCATCTTTCTACTAGTAGTGAAGCTGTGGAATTAACTAGTTATTAAGAAATATACAGTATGCTTGAACTTTTCAGTTTCTAAGATATTTTATTTAGAAATCACAGAACAGTGTTGACAACACATTTCCACGCTGAATGATTATGTAGTGCTCGCGATCTGTGAGAGCTGTCACGCGCTACTGTATGACGCCGGTTTCAACACATCTCCGTCTGAAGGCCTATTGTGTGCGATGCAGCCAAGCGCGCATTCATTAGATTAGAATGGCGATCTTAAATTACCTGTACAAGAAGCTGTTTAAAACGTGCATCTCCAGTTCAATTTCGAGCATCCCAGTATATAACCAATCACACACTTTGTGGCGTGACTTCAGAGTATGCATTTTATTGTGTAATTTTAACTGTTGGGAAACAGAGTGGAAATGTGCGAGTCCTTCAAAGATTTCTTTGAAGGACCTAGAGGACCAGCGACTAGTCGATGTCAAGCTTAAAGCGTCGATGGCAGAGCACTGAAGTTGAACAGTCGGTGTCAAACACATAATAGAACACACAAATTACATTTAAAATATCTGACGCCTACACTCTTAACATCAGGCAGTCAAGCATTATAATATGATAATAAATATTATTTAATGATAGAACTTTAGTAATTAAAACTTGGTAAAACCTTTCTCCATATTAAAGAAATTAGTCATTTTAACTGAACTGACTGGTGGTGGTGCTTTTTGGTCATTCTGTGTTTCTGTAAAAAAAAATGGGAAAAAACTAACAATAATACTGGTAAGATAATAATACTACGAATTATATTAATAAGAACAATATAAAATGCAGTAAGGATTAACGAGCTGCTGGATTCACTCGCATTGATTTGCTGAAATCAAAACAGGGACGAAAATAGGTGAGCACCAGCCCAATCGCCGTTTGCGCATTAGTTCCGCCTACTACAGGAAAACCCGGCAGTTCTTCAAAGCTGAAGAATTCCAAAGGAAAAAGATATAGTTTACATGTAGCTTCTCCCTCATTGTGTCAATTCTGGCATGGTTGTAAGTACTCGCTCGCGCTGTATTCTCTTTGCGCTGTGTTGTGAGACAAAAGAAAGGGGTTACGTGCGCTCATTATAGAGTGTACGGCTACGTGTCACAATAAGGTGAGCGGTGATCATTCAGATGAACTGAAAAATATCAGATCGTTTGGAGAGTGAAACTCTGAAGCGCTCAGTCAGAGAGTTCTGTAAGTGAAAATATATCTGTGCTAAACTTATACTCAGCATCCAACTCACACACTGACGAGTAAAATCTGAGAATTTATTAGCCAGTGGCTAATATTAGACCTCATTTAGGTTCCCAGAGGGAATATTTAGTCGCATATACAAGTGATTTACTCGCAATGTAGAGGGTTGATCAAGCATTCCCTTCATTGAAAACACATTATTTACACTGACTGGAGTATGGAACAATGGACCCTTTTCACAAGTCTGTGATGACGCATTTAATGGTTATCAGCATTGTAAATCCTCGAAAGTTTTTCATATTTGTATTTTTTTTTTTAAATGTATGTACATTTATAACACTATTCTTTGTATTATATCACCGTTGCATCAAATTACAAAAAAAACAGTCAACGCTAATGTGAGGGTGTTTCTAATGCATGGTAAATTTGACATCGTTCTCTCTTCTGACAGCCATTATCAGTCTCTCTCAATTTTTTTTCTTTTATTGAAAGTCATGAAAAGACTATCTGGAGTTTTTCTTTTGCTATTTGAGCAAATGGGAATGCAAAAAATATATTTGTGGTACTCTCCCATTCACTGCTATTCAAGTTAACCCAACTATGATGACTTCCGCTGCTGAGGAACCCGGAAATGTGAAAAAGGTCCATTCATCGAATGCCTCAACTGCCTGGACATTTTGTGCTATCACCTTGGTTCCAGTGAGAGCCTGTAAACATGCATTTTCATAAAACTGATGAAGATCAAAACTCTCCAGTGGTTCTTCACTTATGTCCACGCATCCCCCTTCCAAACGTGAGCCATCTAGTTTAAACCTGAAGAGCCCCTAAATGATGGCCAGGTCTCAAAGCACAGATGTTCTCGCCGACAATGCATTACAGTGGACTGATCTGGAGATCTGCATACTCTACAGAGCTTGCCTTGGGGCTGGTGAGATTGCATTTGGACATTTTGAGACAGTGCACGATCAAGAAGATTAATCAGAGTTCTCATACAATTGTCATCACTCTGTATAGTGTGTGTCGTGCTGATTCGACTACACTCACCTGGCTCTATTGGAGAGCCAACATCCACTTCATCAACCTCGTGGGATGTCTGAACATGAGCAGTGACATGTCTTGAAGTAGTTTGACGCTTTGACTTTGTCGACATCTGCTCTTTCAACTCTGTTTGGTACCGGTCAAGATGTTCTTGTATCTCCTGTGCAGTCCATTTTTCTGGAGCTTTGAAACGGAACACTGAAGCTAGAGTGGAGTCAGGGCAGTACTTCACGAACATCATGGCCGCTTCTTGACACGGATCCTCCATTCGTCTTCCAAGTCTCTTTAATACTTCCTCCGCAAGATCCGCTGCTTTATTCAACCACACCCAATACTCAACAGGACCTTCTCCTGCTAATGGAACAGAAGTCAGCCAAGGGCATACATGAATAATTGACATCACTAAAATGTTGTTTCAGAATGTCCATGATAACCTTTCTGAAACACAAAAATTATCATGATATTATCTGTCATAAATGTTATCAACGCTGTCAAAAACAGTAGCATTTAACACTATACTACAGATCTGTTGAACAAGGTTACAGAATGAAATGAAATACGCAAAAAATAGCCATGAAGAAGTCTATGCCATGTCATTCAGTATAGTTAAATTTTCACAAATCATGCTATAAACTTTCATTAGAGCACTAGAAAAAGTTATTGTATTTATGTATTGTTGCAGTAAACAACTGATAAAATTATCCACCCTTAAATATAGTAAAATTAACAAATTTTGATGCAATAAATAGGGTATGATTTACTGTAAAAATAACCATCCCTCCAAAACAGAGAAAACAGAGAAAACATCTTTCACAAACATCTACATGTCTGTCTCCTTTAAAGTGTTTATAGTGTACATAATACACTATAGGGGTTATGTGTAGGGGTTATTATAAAATAGTCTGCCCGACTTGTTGAGCAGTGTGTGCTATCAACCCTTGACAGTTTGGATCATTTATGTCTGGAACAGCTAAGGGCAAAGTGTCAGCTGTTGGATTGGGAACTTTATCAATTACACGTGTGTAGCACAACACATGAGTCGTTCTGTTCACTCTACTCTCCCTTTCAATTGGAGCGACTGGAGTTCCACCAAAACTTTTCCCCCTACCAAGACCCAACCCAGTCATTGTTTAATCAAATTCATCTCCATTTAAACTAAATGCCATGTTCAGTTTCATACACAAAATAAATCCAACAGAAGATAAATGTCCAAATAGAATAAACTATATCAGAAAGTATCAGTCAGAGAATAATAATCACTTAATGAGGAAATGCACCAGTCAATATGACAAATCCCAAATGTTTTTTGGACTCTCAGAGTTCTTCACTCACAAAACCGTGAACCTCAAAGCAGCGTCCTTCGGTGACCTGACTAACGTAAATCCTGAAGCAAATCTTCATCCGGGTCACGGCACCAATGTAACCGGTCCATTGCTGACTACTGCTACCATCATCTGCGTTGTGTGTAAGAAGGCCCAGGACACTTTCACTTCTGTTCATCAAAAGGGGATTTATTGACAGCCACGCCCAGCAACTTCACTCCATCTGTGGATTAACATGAATAAAGTTCATTTCTCTCTCTCTGATGGGCATTCCATAAAGACATTCCTCTCCCCAGCATGTACAATGCGAACTCACTTTGTGTAACAATTGAGAAAGACACCGTTAACACTGAAACATTATAGTATTAACACAGTACAAGAATATAGAAAGAAGAAAAACAATAAGAGTGAAGATACTTGTGGATTAAGTCAAGTCAAGTCAAGTCAAGTCACCTTTATTTATATAGAGCTTTTAACAATACAGATTGTGTCAAAGCAACTGAACAGCATTAATTAGGAAAATAGTGTGTCACTAATGCAAAATGACAATAGTAAACACAAAAATTTCAGTTAAAGGCAGTTCATCAATGAATTCAGTGACGTCATCATCCAGCTCAGCTCAGTTTAAATAATATCTTTGCAATCATTTGCAATCAAGTCAACGATAATCGCAGGAAATGAGGTGTCCCCAACTAAGCAAGCCAGATGCAACAGCAGCAAGGAACCAAAACTCAAAACATCGGTGACAGAATGGAGAAAAGTACCTTGGGAGAAACCAGGCTCAGTCGCGGGGCCAGTTCTCTTCTGGCCAGACGAAACCAACAGTTCAATTTCAGGCTGCAGCAAAGTCACATTGTGCAGAGGACTCTGGTTCCTGTGGTCTTGTCCCGGTGGCCGTCTGAGACAAAGTCTTTACAGGGGATCTGTATCTGGAGCTCATCTAGTTGTCCTGGTCTCCTCTAACATTCAGGGATGTCGAGGTCATCTCTAGGTGCTGATCCACCATTTGGTCCGAATACGTACTGGATCCGGGTGACTGCAGTGACCATTTGATCTGGATACAGACTGGATCTGGTGGTTATGGTGACCTCGGAATAAGAGAGAAAACAGACTAATATTAGCATAGATGCCACTCTTCTAATGATGTAGCAAGTACATCGGTGTTATGAGAAGTGTTCCCGGTTCTGGTTGACCTAATTAAGGCAGCCTAACAAATCTTTAACGGATTTGAATATTAGAAGCGTATTAGTGAGTTATGTGTAAGCCAGGTTAAAGAGAAGGGTCTTTAATCTAGATTTAAACTGAAAGAGTGTGTCTGCCTCCCGAACAATGTGAGGTAGGTATTCCAGGTTTGGGCGTAAAAGTCAAGTCAAGTTATTTGTACAGCGCTTTTCACGATACAAATCATTGCAAAGCAACTTTACGTGTGGACTGTCAGTTACAACTGTACATATGGCAGGACATGTCCGAAAATAATTTTAAGACGTAATAATATAATACAGAGGATGATACAATTACACCTCCTAACAGCAATTATTATAGATGCAATCAAACTATAGCCAAAATGCGGTAGTTTGTTATGTGTTTAAGGGGGGCACATCTGAGGTCCTCTGAGGGGTTGGCATCATCTCTTCTCAGGTGTTCTGGATCCAGACTGAAGCTTGTGTAAATCCTAGTTACATCCCGTGGCAAAAACAGAGAAACAAATAGAGACATAATTAGCGTAGCTGCTGTTCCAACCAAGCAAAATTGATTTGTTTAACCAAACTAAAGAAAAAATATTGTGCATTTGATCAGACATAACTGCAGTACAATATTATGATATGCATTATTTGAATGCTTGGCCAAAGAGCTGTGTATTTAATATAGATTTAAACAGAGAGAGTGTGTCTGAACCTTGAACGTTATCAGGAAGGCTATTCCAGGTTTTGGGAGCCAAATGCGAAAAAGCTCTACCTCTTTAGTGGACTTTGCTTTTAAAATTTTTTTTTACCCCCTAGGTACTACCAAAAGTCCAGAGTTTTGTGCGACCTTAGGGAGCGTGATGGATTGTAGCGTGGTAGAAGACTAGTTAGGTATGCAGGAGCTAACCCATTAAGGGCCTTATAGGCAAGTAATAATATTTTGTAACTGATAGGCAGCCAGTGCAGGAGACGTAAAGGGGGTAAAATGATCAATATTTTCTGGACCTGGTAAGGACTTTAGCCGCTGCATTTTGGACTACCTGTATTTTGTTTATTGAAGATGCAGGACAACCATCTTGCAGTGCATTACAATAGTCCAGTCTAGAGGTCATGAATGCATGAACTAGCTTTTCTGCATCAGAAACAAGTATCATGTTTCGTAACTTGGCAATGTTTCTAAGATGGAAGAATGCTGTTTTTGTAACATGGGAAATATGATTTTCAAAAGACAAGTTGCTATCTAATATAACACCCAGATTTTTGACTGTAGAGGAAGTAACGGTACATTCGTCTAGTTGCAAATTGTAATCCACGAGATTCGGTGTACTGCCTTTTGGTCCAATAAGTAATATCTCTGTTTTATCCGAATTTAGTAGGAGAAAATTATTGGTCATCCAATCTTTTAAATTTTTTAACACACTCTGTCAACTTAGATAATTTAGAAGTTTAATCTGGTCTTGTTGAGATATATAGCTGAGTATCATCGGCATAACAGTGGAAACTAATCCCGTATTTTTTAATAATATTACCAAGGGGCAACATGTATATCGAAAATAGCAGAGGACCAATAATACAAAAATCAATAATACAATAACAAATATACTCGTAATACCATAAAACGGATTTTAGTGAAAAAACAACGTGTTACATTCAAATTGTATTCACTATAACTCGTTAAACATATGCTGTAAAACTTCTTTTTGAGCCAGAGTTAGTTCATGCATGCAATGTTAGAAGTACAGCTTGCACTTTGTTAAACTGTTTCATACAGCTCTTATTTGCATTGCTTATGCATGGTTCTAATATGTTAGAGCTTTTATGCATAACTAGAACATGTTAGATCTTCCATGCACAGAAAGATAATGTTAGTGTTTAGCAATACAAAGCATGCATATGCAGTAAAGCTTAAATACAAACCATGCATATGTTGTAAAACTTCTTTTTGAGCCGGAGTTAGTTCATGCATGCAATGTTAGAAGTAGAGCTTGCTCTTTGTAAAACCGTTTCTTACATTTGCAACATATTCTTATTTGCATTGCATATGCACAGTTCTAATGTGTTAGAGCTTTCATGCATAACTAGAATCTGTTAGAGCTTCTATGCACAGAAAGAGAATGTTAGTGTTACTTAGCAATACAAAGCATGCATATGCGCTAAAGCTGCAATACAAAGTATGAATATGCTGTAAAACTTATTTTTGAGCCAGAGTTAGGTCATGCATGCAATGTTAGAAGTACAGCTTGCACTTTGTAAAACTGTTTCATACCGCTCTTATTTGCATTGCATATGCACAGTTCTAATGTGTTAGATCTTTTATGCATAACTAAAACATTTTAGATCTTCCATGCACATAAAGAGAATGTTAGTGTTTCTAAGCAATAAAAAGCATGCATATGCTGTAAAACTTTTATACAAAGCATGCATATGTTGTAAAACTTCTGTAAATTACAGAAACTAACCATTTCACAAAATTACAAGCAAAAACTGTAAAAATACAGAATAGACTACGGTCAAAATTGATTAAATTACAGTATATTACTGTTGATAATTTGTTTTTAAACTATTGAAAAACGGATAAATTATGTCAAATTACATAGAAAAACAACCAACTTTCAGGTTGATCACCATGAATTTAATGTTTTAATGAGTTATTTTATAAAACTGCTCAGTCCATCTAGAGTAATTTACTTTTAAAGTACAGTTTTTCCATGTACAATAACTAAGAAATAATTTATAGTAAGGACATTACAGTAAGCATTATTTAAAAAAAAAAAAAAAGGTTTGTATATTACAGGATTAATCCTTCTTTTTACAGAAACAATTTCACAACTTCAACCAATCTCTGTAAATTAAAAGGTATTTAGAAGTTATTTTATGTCTACCTAGAATAATATCATTAAAATACAGCTATTATTAATTACAATAACAAAGAAATGTTGTATAAAAATGTAGTAAATTCGTAATACAAAGACAAATGTCTGTAGATATACATTTTAATATTACAGTTTAAAATGTTTGGACAGTAGAGAAATGAGCATAGTACTTAGAAATATGTAAAAAAAAAATAGCAACATAAAAAAATTAACAATGTATTCTGTACTTAGTAAAGGAACCTGCACATTCACAGTATTAGTCATTGTACATTTATATTACATTTACATTTACATTTAGTAATTTAGCAAAAAAAGCGACTTACAAATGAGGACAATAAAAGCAGTCAAAACTAACAAAAGAGCAACAATATATAAGTGCAAATGACAAGTCTCAGTTAGCCTAACGCAGTACACATAGCAAGGTATATATATATATTATACACACACACATATACACACACACACAAAGAAAAACAAGTAGATAGAATAGAATAAATAGATAGCTAGTGTTTGTTTGTTTAAAAAAAAAAGATAACTAGATAAAGTAGAATTAAAATAGAATAGAAATGTACAAAAGCATTGCATGTCAAGTTAAATGAACGATAATATTATAGGAAATACATTTAGTACATAATTTAGAACATGCAAAAATACCTACATTAAAAGGCAATTGCTGTATACCTTTATACATTTACAATTACATTTTATCCAAAGCAACATACAAAGTCCTAAATTTAGTCTAACACAGTAGTGTAACAGATCGGCCAGGCTCCATCACCACCCGATCACAACGATCCCTCTCACCTGAGTTCTGAGCACCTGCACCTGTCACCTATCAAGCACCTCATCAACCAGCCTGCATAAAAGCACACACCTCAGACACCTTCACTGTCCGGTCTCGTATACACGTAGAGGACTCAATGACTTTGCTACTACTGCCATTTGAATACTTCCTGCATTACTTGCCTCCTGTGGTCCTCCTAGTCTCCTGTTCCTCCTTGTTCAAGGATCGCTGAGGTGTGTGCTCCTCCTGCCTACATTCCAGCTCCTGTAAAGCCAAAGACTCGGATTCCCCCACTCATCATATCCTTCGAACTATTCATTCACCATCACATCCTCTGGACCCTACCCCAGTACTCTCTGTGACCAAATAAACCTGTTTTATATATACTAACCTGTTGTGTCAGACCTCTTCCGTTACAAGTAGACATAGCAGGTTTTTTAAATAACAGATAGAGTTAGTAGTAAAGGGATAGTTCTCCAAAAAATTGAAATGACCCCATAACTTACTCACCCTCAAGCCATCCTTGGTGTATGACTTTCTTCTTTCAGATGAACACAGTTATATCAATAAACATCCTGGCTCTTCCAGGCTTTATAATGGCAGTGAATGGTTGCCATGAGTTTGAAGCTAAAAAAAGTGCATCCATCCATCCATCATAAAAAAAGTGCTCCACACGGCTCCGGGGGTTAATAAAGGCCTTCTGAAGCAAAGCATATTTTACACTTTATAAAGTAAATAAAACTTGCTCCTCGCAAAACACTACGTCATGACATACAAAGCTACATCCTACATCACGCAAGTTATGCTTAAGCCAAATCTGTATGGCTGTTTGACCCGAAAGTTAGTTATTTTACTTTAAGTATAAAATATGCTTCGCTTCAGAAGGCCTTTATTAACCCACCAGAGCCATGTTGAGTATGTTTATGATGGATGGATGGATGCACTTTGTTTAGCTTCAAACTCATGGCAGCCATTCACTGCCATTATAAAGTCTGGAAGAGCCAGGATGTTTATTGGATATAACTCTGACTGTGTTTGTCTGAAAGAAGAAAGTCATATACACAAAGGATGGCTTGAGTGTGAGTAAATCATGGGGTAGTTTTCATTTTTGGGTGAACTATCCTGTTAATGGGTCGTGTTCATGAAAAAAATTTGTTTTTAGCCATTTCTTAAAAATGGGCAGAGTGAGGCAGTTTATTACAACAGCAACAAACAATCAAAGTAAAGGTCTGTGAAAGTGAATTTGTACCTCTTCAAAGTGATGAGGTGTGTGACGTGCACTCTCTTCAGCTCGTTAAAGACCACTCGCAGTGCCACATACTGGATTAGTTGCAGAGGCTTGGTAGTACATGCTGGAAGGTCTGCCAAGAGAGCAGTACAATAGTCCAGTCTGGAGAGAGCAAGAGCTTGGACAAGGAGTTCTGTAGCATGCCCCGTAAGGAAGGGTCTGATCTTCCTAATGTTGTACAGGGCAAATCTGCAGGATTGGGCCAGTGCAATGATCTGGAAGTGCAAAACATGAGCATGGTTCTGTCTTGGCAAGGTTGAGTTGATGGTCATTCAACATCCAGCAAGACATTTCTGTCCAGGAGGCAGAGATGCAAGCAGTGACCGTCGGAACATCCAGCTGGAATGAAAGGGAGAGATGTATGTCATTACAATAGCAGTAATATGAAAACCATGTTTCTGAATGACAGACCCATTGTCATGATATGTACATGGAGAGAACTGTTTCAAACACTGAGGCACACCAGTAGCAAGATGTTGCGACTTAGAAACCTCACCCTCCAAGACACCCTGAAGGACCTACCTGAGAGTTAAGACTTGAACCACTGGAGTGCAGTTCCTGAGACACGCTTTGTCAAGAGGGTTGACAGGACAATCAGGTGGATAACTCAGAATCAGAATGAGCTTTATTGCCGGGTATGTTTACACATACGAGGAATTTGTTTTCATGACAGAAGCTTCCACAGTGCAACAGAATGACAGTGACAGAACAAAAAAACCAGATAATAAAAAATTAAAATAAATAAAAAATAGAATTGTATGTACAGGTATATAACAATAGACAGTTGTATGTACAGGTATATTATGTGCAAATTGAAATGTAGACTGAGTATGTGTGTTAGATAAATAAGGGTATGAGTGAATAAATAGTGTGTGTTACACAGTTATTGTCAAGTGTCCATGAGATGGATTGCCTGAGGGAAGAAACTGTTCCTGTGTCTGGCCGTTCTGGTGCTCAGTGCTCTGTAGCGTCGACCAGTTGGCAACAGTTCAAAGAGGGAGTGTGTTGGATGTGAGGGGTCCAGAGTGATTTTGCCAGCCCTTTGCTCACTCTGGATAAGTACAGTTATTGGAGAGAAGGGAGGGTTGTACCAAAGATTCGCTCAGCAGTCCGGACTACCCACTGAAGTCTTCTGAGGTCAGATTTGGAAGCTGAGCTCAACCAGGGACCGTATAGAATGTGAAGGAGGGCAGATTCAATGATGGGAGTAGAACCTGTTTAAGCAGCTTACTGTGACAGCTGAATCTCAGCTGGCGAAGGCTTAAGTGCAACTCTGCGGGGCCTTTTAAGCACTTACGTTGCTAATAAGCGGTCAGTAGCTGTCGATCGCTTCGCGTCCATTGCGTATAGCAAGAAGACGTGACACTGCCACCCACGGGGTAAGAGCGCGACAATCGTCGCACACCATTGTCAGCGGTAGAAACTGCCGAGAGATACGTTGCGAAGCTACGTGACGTCTGTGCCTGTTCCTGCGTACCTTTTGCCAGTTCTTTGTGTGATTTTGTCAAATGTTTTAAGTGCTATAGATTAGTGTTTTTTTGTCTCTTGTTTTGTTAGGAGAAAAAAGAAGAAAACAAAAACTGTGTGTTATAAACATTTCTAGCACCTCCAAGCCCAGACTATTTCCATAATCTTCTAGAATGTTGACGGAAAATTATGACGAGGTAAAATTAAAATTACACCGCACTATAGCTAATCAATGGAACTTACAAATGTTATTTAGAAAAAGTGCTTATAACTTGTAAAACAACAACCAGGAACAACCAGTTCACAGCTTTATTGTAAGCATCATATATAAGATAATGGCAGTATAATCCAAATGGAAAGACAAGTTTTGTCCCCAAGAAAACAAAATCGAAAAAATGGCTTAATGCATTAACAGTTAAATCCAAAGACCAAATTCTAAATTAAAGATGCATTCATAATGTAAGCAATGGACCATGAGTAAACACTTCAATCATGTTTCAAATCAATTGAAAATCATGTAAGCCTATTCAGTGACTAACATGGAGCATCCAAATATATTCACAGTTACAGTTTAAATAAAACAATACAATATAATAATATAGGCTAATGTTAATCGGAGCACATATGAACTTACTGGTAATAGTTAATACAACACGTCTCTCTAAAGAAAAAAATAATACAGTAGACCTCATTTCTGAAAACGAGATAATTGTATGATCAGCAGATGTATATTATTTCAGTGTTTAGATTTTGTTTTTTGTTTTTTCATGTTATACAGCTGCTTATTACAAGAGCAGTTTGTTGTAGGCTACTCTACATGTTCATATTCATGCCTATATATTGATAAATGATTAATAAATGTTTATACATAGGCCTATTTGAAAATGTTTTGAAACTGGTCTACCCAGTTTGATACATTTTCGTTTTCAAATGTTATGTCTATTAAAATAAGGCTGTGTAGAGCACCCTTCCCTAGTGCCTATTGTTCATGTGTTGACATCTACTGAAGCCTTATGATCACAGTCTTAGGGAGACGGTGGCGAAACGAGTCAGCCCCGGGCCCATATGCAAAAAATGTTTTTTTTGTCGGCCCCCCAACTCGTGAGGGCTGCAACCGGTTTAACTTAACTTAGGCCCTGTTGTTGATTTTTCTGAAGTATGGTATAGGCTAATGCTTGGAAATTATGTTTAAAATTTTCAAGTCCATTAATTATTTGTAGCACGCAAGCCACTAAATATTCGAGCTTTGTGCTGTGTTAATACAAAGTCTCCAGACTTTTGTCAATTTTTATGATAAAATCAACAATAAACGTTTTTCCGCTCTTAATTGTGTAGTGAGCACTTTCATATTTGCAGGCACGAAATTAAAACATGCATATTTGAATGCATGTTAAAATCAGAACAATTTATATACAATAAAGAATGTGCTCATGAATCGATCAATTCAAGAGTTTAAACACAAAAAGTAAAAAAGAATTGACGCGGATGCCACAGATTTTTTTTTTGGCGAGTAGGCATATATGTGAATTTAAAATTAACTTCAGGCCTATAACCTGATTTTATTATCGTGATTTTGACTTTATTCTTAATATATTATGACGTTAATCTTATTTATTTATTTATTTTTCAACGTGGCACAAAAATACTGCCGTACAGGCTACTGAATGCAAACACAATTTTGGCACAGCGGCCCAAAAAACAAACAAAAATAAATAAATTAGTCAATGTTGCAAAAAATAATTTGACCAGCCTGACTCCCATTACTCCATTGGACGTGCTTTAGACGAGAAAGTGTATCTTTAGGTGGATGTACATAATGATAAGATGGTTTGTTTTCGCTTTTTACCATAGTCATTAAAGTATTCTTAGATATATTTATCATGTCGGTGAAGCGCTCCTGCTCAAGACAAGGGGAGGACAGGAAGCTACCTCCTGATGTTTTCCTTGCTTTACAAAAGCACAAGGTTTTGTTGATATTGTGAGTGCACACAAATACAAGTAGACACTTTGCAGTTCCGAATGATGCATACTCTTAACTTTATGAGCAAAAATGACGGCGTATATTTTTAGTTTCCACTGTTATTAAAAAAATGTAAGTGATCGAGTTGGCGCCTCCATGTCCTGCAGAGCGCGCTTTAGCTTCCACTCTCCGCACAAACGTTTGGATATGTGCCTAACAGCGCTCATTTATCTAGGTTAAATGTTTAAATTAATACTGTGAAATGCATGAAGTGTTTTATGCCTGTTTATTTTAGGCAAGTCGTGTTGGTTTAAGAAAGCTAAATTGATCAAACATAATGCTCAACTCAATGTCTGCCGCTGCCGCTTGGTCGTTCCTTTAAAAAAACAAAAACTGTTATAACATTCCTTAACAAACTAACATTTTCCATAATATTGCTTAATAAAGAAACAAAAAGAAATATGACCACATTGCCATTAAAAACCAAAACTGAACTATTTTAATAGCTGTGTAATGGGGAAGAGAGATGTATGCACATTACTAAGCACTGAAATATAAAACAAATAGAAAAGGAAAAACGCGTTTTTTAGTGAAAAAAATAATTAAACACTGCTCGTCAGACCGGTATGTTGGCTTATCCGACAATTTTGCAATGACCTTTTACTGAAAATAAAGCTCACAAATGGAGTTCAACCCCAAGGTTTTTGACCAGATCAATGAGGAGAACTGGTTTAGTACTGCGCTTACAACGCCGCATTGCGGCAGCAAGTGCACTGACATTATACGCCTTCTCCACTTACAGGTATAAACGTGACTGGTAGCAGCTATTGCGAGATTAGTTTCATAAGGTCGTTAAACACTGCGCGAACCAATATTCTTTGATAGAGACTGAAGCGCTATATGCACGCGTATTTAAACAAACGTAGCTACAACAAAGTAGCTATTGTCCTTCTTATTTTGTTCTCTCGTTACAAATAGACGGCCCAACCAAAGCTATTCTCGCTCTTAACAACAAAAAAAAATATGGAGCCTTTATAAACATAGTGTTTAGTGAAGAACAGCTCGTACCATTATTCACACATTATATTTACCCTTGCATCTGCGAAAACGCCTAGATCACTGTCTACCAGGCTCGCGCGTGCGCAAGGCTTTGTCTTCCTGAATGGAGACCAGACCGTGAAGTTGTTATTAGAGTTTTGCTGCAACCTGTTTGAGCGATCCATTACCCTGATATGTCACTACACACTTCCGGCTCATATGGCCCACACACATTCAAGCCCTGGCATTTAGCTGGCCCAGTTGTGGCTTGTTGTCTGTGTGGGACAGATCTGGCCCATTGGTGTTGATACAAAACCGGTTTCTAGGTATGAGTTTCTGCTTGATGTTCTGTGGGCAGCTCTGGCCACATTGGGTGACACATAGACGTTTTTTGTTTTAGTTCTGAGTTCTGGTTGTTGTCCTGTTTGGCGTATCAGTATCGGGCCATACCATGTTGTGGACCAGATTGTGAATTTTCCAGGGACACCCCAACCCCAACTTTTTTCCTGGCAGATTTCGAGAATTGCCTAAAATAAACAGGTGTTTGCGCGTGTTTGCGGACATATGCGATGACTCGTTAATGTTAACATGTAAATACCGTGAGGCCTAGGGAGAGCAGAGCTGACGGCTCCTTATGCTTTCAAATCACGTTGATGTCAAACAACGATCGATCTGTGCAGCCGCAACACAGACACAACACCCTGCCGTCGGTTTTTGGACACAATGTAGAAATCTGCAAGGAATGTCCTTTGTCCCAGGAAAAGGCACGAGTCTGGGCAGCTCATTACTTTGACACAGCCAGTGTTTCTCACAATTGTGAGTACTGGACCACCATAATATTTCAGGATCATATTTATTTTCCAATATATATATATATATTTCTTTGTCCTACACTGATCTGTTATAAAGCTGCAGTGTTATTTGATTTTTTTACATTTTTGAGCTAAATCTCAAAATTGTCCTGTGGTGTGATTGTCTCAAGCATGGTTCAATAAATGACAACTTTTATAAATTAAAAATAATAGCAAATCAAACATTTTAAGATTTATAGTACTCTGGATAAATTTACTATTTTAGTACAAATGGCAATATATTTCGTCATCCCACGACATTTCTGCGAAAAATAGGAACTCTGAATTCATTTTGTATCTGAAAAACCATGTCCTATGCGTGTGACACCATATCCTGATTTAATAGTGGTTCATCCAGAGGGAAAAAAAGTTAATTAGTGAAGGACCCCACTCCATGGTCGTGTTATGAAGCCCCCTTATGTCAGCCCATATGACGTTCGTGCAAACCCGTTAAATTGTTGTCTCCAGAAGTTGCAAAATATTACAATTTTTTTGCGAACCCTAACAAATGTTTTACGTTTGCTTGTTCCCATAATGTGACACCCTAAATTATATTGTTATTAAAAAGTGATGTTAAAGACATGATCATATAAACATTATGAACCATGTCGTCTGCTTACTGCATAATGGTAAAGGTTAGATGGAATAGATAAGGTTAATTAAGGACACAAAAGCGCTGAAACGTCCTCGCGCGTGACAGCAGTAAAATGTCCTCGGTGTGACGCCGTACTGCACTCACGGACAAAGCAGTCGACACCAGAGGACTCCAGGTTTACTTAAATAAGCATTTTTAATAATTAAAATCAGGACTGTTTAACTCCTTTTTTATTCATTTTGATAAGTTCATCTATGTTGTTCTTAAAATGCCAATATATACATTAAGTAAATTGCAAGACTAATCAATCCCTAAATTAAATACAAACAAACATGGTTAAACACTGTTTTTATCTACAGGTAATGAAGTATCCGACTATGACAAATGTCACACTTTTTGAAATGTTACAAAAAAATTTACTTTTTCACGATATTCTAATTTTTTGAGATGCATGAGTGTTCGTAACAAATCTTAAACTATAAAAGTGCCACTTTGTCCTACTATCACGTGCAGGTTTGGCATTTTGCACTGGGCCATTGAACTACAAAATAAATTTTTAATTAGCAAAGTCATAATTTAATAACATTTTGAATTGTTTATGTAGTGATCTAATTCTATCCACCAAGCAATTGTATGTGAATGTGTGAGGCTTGTGATCATGGTTATAGAGAAATAACAGAAGAACAAAGTGCAGTAAACGGTCAAACTGTTTGCACTACAAA
Organism: Sinocyclocheilus anophthalmus; assembly: GCA_018155175.1. Classification (NCBI taxonomy): domain Eukaryota; kingdom Metazoa; phylum Chordata; class Actinopteri; order Cypriniformes; family Cyprinidae; genus Sinocyclocheilus; species Sinocyclocheilus anophthalmus. The sequence goes on from JADLZN010006793.1 coordinate 27,505, forward strand.
CCAGTACGTTCATAATTAAGACAA
>JADLZN010006793.1:29366-85665 GCA_018155175.1 Sinocyclocheilus anophthalmus
TTATTTGTAACGCCCAGAAAGAGTTAATCTCTCATGTATGAGAGGAGCGCCTTGCCGTGTACCAGCCATTAAATGTGTGGGACACCAACTCTTCGTTTCCATCTCTTTCATTTCATGGATTTAACGAGTTATCCGAGTCAAAGCGTTACAATTGGCGCCCGAACAACTGAAGCTGGATCCGTCATCTATGTGGAATCTACGTCGAAGAAACCCTAAAACTATGGGAGTTGGGGAGCTGTGAGAGTGTTCAATCGGCATCGTGGAAGCTGGTGAGATTAGCTTGCTAACGCTGGGTCCCATGTGTGCGGGGAACGCCTGTATTTCTGCTTGAGTGGATGACGCAACTTTTTTTTGATGTGACGAGAATATCGGATTATTTTGAAATATTTAGACTTTGTGCTTCACCTGACATTTTGATATCGATCACAAGCTGATGGTGACGTTTTTTGAATGAGATAATTTGATTTTGGAAGTATTATTTTGCTTTTTGAGGGAGTGATCTAATTGCAAAATTTTCCCGGCCTGTTTCTCAAGTGTAGACTGGGATATTTCAGCACGGATTTTTGGGTGAGTGTGTGCGTTGAATTTGACTGCAGAAGCGAACAGCAAATATTTTTCTTTTCAAAGCCGATTCGGGGTTCACTTTTGTGCATTGGAACTGTGTTTTGGACATTTTGAGGAAACAATTCACCTGTTGGAACAGTTTTTCTTCATCGTGAACTGAATTTACTTATGCTGGACTGAAGAGTAATTTCTAACTCTGGACATATTTGCATGGTCAAGTAACTTAAAAACAATTCATTTAATTTAAAGCAACATTCTCTTGCTCTGGGTTTTTGAGGTAAAAACACAAAGCTCACATAAAAGAGACAGTGGAAAAGTGTGTGGTTTTACTACTATTACTAACTCAAAGGGACTGTTGATGTGATATGGTTGGATTTTGTTAAAGATTTTATTGATGGTGTGTGCATTTTAATAGCAGGTTGTATTTTTCTGGGTTACATTTAGAATTTTTACAATTGCTATATTGCTGTTTATGTAAATGCGCATTTACTGTGATGGCTTCTCACCCAGATCTTAACACTGACTTGACCTACACATTACCAGATTCTGTCCCCAGACAGAGACAAAAGTTACCAAAGCGAGTGAGCCTGGAGACTCAAGTGGAACTCCTACAAGCTGAAGTATCTGTGTTGCAACAGTGCCTCAACGACTCTCTCCAGTTGCAGCAGAGTATATTAAGACGTTTTGGTCCTCCTGATGTCGACACCTCGGCAGCGCCACATGCTCCGCTATCTCCTATGGCCAGCTCTACACCACACAGCCGTATTCCTCTAGGCCAAGTGCCATTACAAGGTATGACCACTAATAATGTTTCCCATAGAAACGTGACTTTTTCACCACAGGACAATTCTTCTGATGTGAGTAATACTAGCAGAATCATTGCATCTGTACTGTACCAGTCAAGGCTTGAACCACCTGTGTTTGCGGGAGACGGACACGCTAGCCCTGAGGATTGGCTACAATCGGTCAATGTTTACAGAACCTCCCTTGATTTAACTGTTGCTCAAATTCTTCTTGAGCTGCCACGGTTTTTGGCAAAAGAGCCAAAGAAATGGTTCTCTGTCCTTGACGCACATGTCGTTACATGGGCCCAGTTCTGTGATTTCTTCAGGAAAGTCTTTCTTCCTTCCGACAGCCAGGAACAAATAATGAGAGGTATCTTGGACCGTGTGCAAAACCCTGAAGAGCCCCTTCCTACCTTTGTGGCTCACATGCTAAGTGAATTCAGAAAACTGAAAACTTCTCCGCCAGAGCAAGAACAAATCGACCTTATTTGTAAACATGCTCTTCAAAAGTATATAGTTGCTCTCTATGGAACTTATGTTTCCTCAGGCATGGATCTTCTGCTGATGGCTCATGAGCTCCATGTGGTCCTGGGACCAAGAAAATGTTCAGTGCCTTCAATGCAGAGTAAAACTAAATTTGGCAAAGAAACCTACTGTTACAAGTGCTCACGCCCTGGTTTCACTACTCGTACATGTCCAGATTGTAACTCACCTTCTGGAATGTGCTCCCAACAAAGTGAGTCCCCTAATTCACATTCGGAACCTGCTCTTGATGCAAGGGATATGAACAACCCCGAAGGTAGCAATGCAGGGGAAGGAAATACATTTGTAAGACACAAGGGAAACTCCAAAGGGGGGAGGATGATTCGCAGAGGCAATCCTCCCTCCAGAAGATAATTTTGCCTCAACCGACTAATGCTGCTGTTCCGGAACAACCTGTCCTTTGTCATGTGGAAGATCCCACATCACCTTCCTTTTGGAATACTCCATTTAGAGTTAAGATTAACCTGCATGGCCAGGTGTTAGATGCTACACTTGACACGGGCACATCGACATCGCTTTCTGCAGTGCAAGCGGACATTGTTCAGAACTGAAGGTTAACATTAAACCATGGTCTGTTCTCCCAATCCAACTAGCAGATGGTGGGGTATGTCAACCCTTAGGGCTGACATGGTTGGCTTTTGGCTTCTTGGGACAGCGTTTTTATCACCGGTTTGCCATTGTCCCACGCTTACCCTCGACCTTGGTCTTGGGGATGGACTTCATGTTGCGTGCCTCCATCACTATTCACATCCCATCCAGAACTGTTGTCATAGGCAACGATCCTTTATTAATAGAGGAGATGGAAGGTAAGGAAGTGCAGGAGTTGGAAAGCAGTTTGTTATTTATGGAAGTCCCATCTTCCGCACTTCGAGAAAAGGTTGAGGAAGCATGTCTGAGTAATGCTGAGAAGGAACAGTTGTCAGAGCTACTTGAAAGTTTTTCTGACCTCTTTGACGGTCACCTAGGGATAACCAAGACCTTGGCCCGACTGAAACTCAGGTTTTTCTGGCCTAAAATGGCATCTGAGGTGAAGAAATATGTAACCTCTTGCACGGTTTGCCAACTAACAAAACCAAGTCAGAGAAAACCTGCCGGTCTAATGGTCCCAATTCGGCCCCAAAAACCTTGGGAGTATGTTGGGGTGGATTTCGTTGGCCCTTTGCCACGTACTCACAGGGGCAATGCTTACATCTTGGTTTTTGTCGATTATTTTTCAAAGTGGGTCGAGATCGTGGCCGTGAGAGAAGCTACTGCTCAAGTGGCAGCGGACAAACTGCTAAGTGAAGTGTTTTCCCGTCACGGGGCCCCCACTTATCTAATTTCGGACAGAGGTTCCCCTTTCGTGAGCGACCTATTCGAACGGATGCTCACTCTCCTGGGAACAGAACATCGCCTCACAACGGCATATCACCCACAGACGAATGCCACAGAGAGGGTGAACCGGACTCTCAAGACAGCAATTCGTGCATACATGGATGATAAACATACAACCTGGGACCGATATATCCCACAAATTTGCTTTGCACTACGAACAGCACCTCATGAGAGTACGGGTCAAACCCCGTCTATGATGATGTATGGGAGGGAGTTGGACACTTCATTGGACCTGGTGACTCAGCCTGTATGGGATGGAAGGGAGGAACCTGAAATCCCTTATCCTGAGAGCTTAAGATTGACATTGCAAGAGGCACATGACCATGCAAGGGCAGCCCTGGAAACCAGTCACAACAAACGGAAGCAGCACTATGACAAAAGACGTCGCTCTGTTTTTTTATGCCATTGGTGACCTTGTCAGAGTGAAAACCCACCCTAAATCAGATGCTCTGGCCAATTTTACAGCAAAACTGGCACCACTGTACTCTGGTCCATACCGTGTCACTCAAGTTTTGTCTGATGTGAGCTACAGACTTGCAAAGTTGGACACAGGACAGGATGCTGGTGTCTATCATGTGGTGAATATGCAGCCTTTCCACACTTGGAACGCATGCAGCAGCCATACACAAAGTGGACCTCAGGATGAGTCTGAAACACCCGAGGAGGGGTTAGAGGACAGTTTGCTGGTGACACAGAGGGGCGAGGATCAACCTCAAGACGCATGCTTTTCTCTGCCTAATGAGGCTGATGTTAATTGTGACAATTTCATTGACAATGCACATGACGTGACTAAGCATAACATGAGTAGTTGTACTCGTGATGCTGACACTGACATTAGCACATCTTCACGACATATACATCTTCCTGACTTTGACGTTGACCTTGAAGGTCATCGCTACAATCTCAGACCTAGACTGGCACCTAGAATCACCTCAGGGTGGTCAGACAAGAAATGGACTAATGAGTATCATACTGACAGATTGGATCTGAAGTAGTAATGTGTTTGCTTGTTTGAATTTCTTATGTGTTAAAAGTTACTAGTAAGCTGTTCTTTACTTGCGTAGTAATGGGAATCTAGAAAGCATTGTTCTAATTCTTATGTTTTCATACGTTGTGGAAAAAAGAAAAGAAAATTGTTTTACACATGGGTTGGTTACACAAGCTTTTTTTTTATGTGATATGTCTTTGAAAAGCATACTGTATAATGTGTAGCTTGTACTGACATGTATGCCAGTTATTGCCTTCTGTATGTGAAACATGTTATGAGTGATGGATTTCCAAGTTTCCATGTATGGAGCTGACTTTAAACATTGTCCTTATGTTGTGTACGGCTGGGGACAGCCTTTTTCTTTCTGGTGGGGAATCTGTAACGGCCAAAACTATGTTTTTGCATCATCACATTATAGTGCGGTGTGGCCTTTAAGAGACTGATCACTTAACTTATAACGCGCGATATGTGGTGATGACGTAGAAGGACTACGTGCCTGTGTAATGAGAACCACTATGGATGATAAGTTCGCTCTGCCTTCTTGTTATCATTTTGTCTTGACTTTTATTTGTAACACCAAGAAAGAGTTAATCTCTCATGTATGAGAGGAGCGCCTTGCCGTGTACCAGCCATTAAATGTGTGGGACACCAACTCTTCGTTTCCATCTCTTTCATTTCATAATTGATGAACTAGTTAATCCGAGTCCAAGCATTACAAGTTTCCAGGTGGTTCTGGTGAGCTGGCAGGGCTGGATGTCTGTGGAGTGTCTGCGACATACTGGCCCACTTGTGGGAACACTTGTGGGGGCAAGATAAATGCAAGTACGTCCAGAGGTGTTAAACTATCTCTATGGGGAACGGCTGTGTAGGCCATGTAAGGTATGAATCGCTGGTGAGAGGCAGCTAGTGAGGTAGGGTGCTATGTTTTTGTGTTCGTGAACACAAAGGGAGAGTTTGAGTAACTTTGTTGAGGGGGCTGTAGGGGTCAGCTGATGACCGGGCTATAGATGTAGTCAAACTATTTCTTAAAACACTGATGGTTCACAGGTTTGGTCACTATGACGCAACTGAAAAAAATAGATTAAAAAAAAAACAAAAAAAAAAAGGAAGATTTTATCTATTTTAGTTTTTTCTAAGAGATATGACTAAGCAGGTTTCACTTGTGTGTGATACTGCAATAGACTTCATAACCCTAGGGTTAGGCTGTTAGCTAAACTAGCAGGGACCCACCAAATACCTCGTCAAAAGAAAAAGAAACAGTGGGAATTGTTCCTAGTTCAATCTTAGCCTACATTGTGTTGAATGGTAGCTGCCCTTCAATGTATTAGGCCTGGCACTGAGGCGTGAGGAGAAGTAGAGAGGAAACAGGGATTAGGCTACTAATAACCTGTATAACTCGTTAAGGAAACAACAGTTGCTAGAACTACTGTAATCCTATACAAACAGCGAAGATGGCGATGGTGAAATAACTAAAATAAGGTAAAAATAAAAACACAAAAACAAAAAAAAAAAAGGGGATCCTAAGAGCCGGTCGAATTAAAAGGGCAGTCAATTACAAAAAAAAAATATTAAATAAAAAATTTAATAAAGAAAATAAGAAAATAAAATTTGATTTTATTAAATCTCAAATTTAATACAAATCAATTTAGCTGAATTGGTACATTTGTGCTAAACAAATGTAAATAAATGCAATAAAATTAAAAAGAGGTAGAATAAAGTCAAAACAAAAATAAACAATAACACAAGTAAAACCCAAAGTATGTGGGGAGGGACCAACTTAACTGAATCCAAAGAGGAGGTGATGGCATCAACAGGAAGTGACACCAGGAGTGACGGAGAGAGAGAGGGAGAGAGAGGTGTGGTTAGAAAGTTACACTTTACACGCCTATCTAAGCGTTAGTCGTATGCTAACAGCTAGCAGTTGAGGTAAAGGGCTTAGCTTAAGAGTTAGCGTTGGTTTACACGCAATTCTTTGTTTACACACAGGTCTGTGAAGTGGGTGCTGTTGTCAGATTAACCGGAAGAGTCTGCTCACACTTCCGGGGTCACGTGTTGCTAGGAGACCAATGCAAGCTCACAACAGGTGCAAGTGGAGCAGACTTGCACTGCTGTGAGCATGCATGGGAAACTCATGCATGTCCCATACAAATTCATTCATTAATCAAAACAGCACATTCACTTCACAGGCAATGGTGGATTCGTAGTTAGCTACGCTAGAATAACACCATTAATTTTACGTAAATGTTTCACATGAGCGAGTCAAAATGAAATACAATGATACGTAACACATAATAAGGCCTTAAATTAATGAAATGAGGAGTATCGCTCAGATCACCTACCCAGTGCTGAAAAAGGGGATTTCTTCGACCAAGATCAGACTGATGTATTCTGGTACAATTTATATGGGCTGCTAATCTGAGGTTTCGTCGTCAGGAAAAAGACCTATGCTCCACTTACACAGAAATTAGGATTTCTTCGCTAAGTCAGGTTAGTTTCTTATCGTACGATTTAAACACATTATAGCACTGAAACTTTCTACTACCTGTAGGAAAGCACATTCAAGCTATAGTTTTATCTGATTTTGATCAGAACCTGGTGCGCGCATGTATAAGAGTTACGTAAATGTTTCACATGAGTGGGTCGATATGAATACAATGATACATAACACATAATAAGGCCTTAAATCAGTGAAATGAGGAGCATCGCTCAGATCACCTACACAGTACTGAAGAAGGGGATTTCTTCGCCCAAAATCAGACCGATTTATTCTGGTACCATTTATATGAGCTGCTAATCCCGAGATTTCGTCGTCAGAAAATTGACTTGTGCTCTACTAACACAGAAATTAGGAATTCTTCGCTAAAGTCAGGTTAGTTTCTTATCGTTAGATTTAAACACATTATAGCACTGAAAACTTCTTTCTGCTTGTAGGAAGGCGCATTCAAACTATAATTTTATCTGGTTTTGATCAGGAACTGGTATGCGCATGGAGAAGAAGTTACTAAAACTTATGAAACAGACACATAAGATTGATTATTGGGTCTGCTTGCAAGCAATGTTTAAAACGACGCCACCATTCTAAATTACTGCTCGTCCTGCATAAAGAAGGAAACTATTATTTTCCTGGCCATGTGAATTCTGGGAGTTTTCTGGCTAGCTTTCAGGTCCCTCTGGGGGTCACATCATTCGCTTCTGGCAGGGAGTGCTTCCTCTGTGGTTACTGGAGGTTTTATGGTTCTGTCTGCTGAGTTGTTAAGCAGAAAGTGTTGGCTCCCCCCTTCGTAGCTTGGTGCATATGCGGAAGTTTGCATGGCTGAGTGAGGATGCAGGAGTAGGGTGTCTCTCCCACTGCGTTTCTATAGGAGTCCCTGAGTTCTCTTCGGAACATGTCAAGCTTGTCTTGAGTGTTGTTCAGCTGCTGGATCAGAGTCTCTTGAAGTCTATCAATTTCCTCCTGTAACTCCATTCTGCTGGGGTCCTTGTGGGATACCGCCGTGATCTGTTGCTTGAGATCATTTACCTCCTGTTTCAATCCCATTAGGTTGTGGGCCAGGAAGCTGATGACCTTGGTGAGCTTTTTGTAGCCATAAATCTCGCTTGAGTCCTGAGTCTGAGGTACTCTTCTCTCTGTGTCCAGTGGCTTTCGGCTCAGTAGGTGGTCATCGGCCCTGGGTAGGGGGTGTTCCTCACAACGCCTGGCCAGCCCTCTTTGGTCTGCATTCTGGGCAGTTAGTCTGAGCATCTGCAACATTTTGACACACTCGTGTTGAGAGTAAGGGCAAGAGACTACTACAAGATCAAAACAGAGTGGGAATGCTAGTTTCCAGCTAGTTTTTGCCATGTTGTGTCTTAGCTGACTATTAGTTTTTAGATTGCTGTGAATGCTAAGATGGGTTTGGGTCAGCATATGTTTGCTGAAGAGGGCGTAAACATGGTTTTGATTGATGACTTAAGACTACTTTCAAATTATTGTCAAATTATCACTCATAATTTACTGACGGTTCCCCAAACAGGTTCAATCTCTGAGGAAGTGAAGGAGAAAAGGGAAAAGCAGAAGGAAAAGGAGAGCATTTCTATTCAGATTATGCTTATTATTTGGTACTCCGGATGATAGTTATGCCCTAGCGTTCATCTAGATGACTTTGTAACAGGGTCTTAAAAAAAATGAGGGCACATGTTTGAAAATAAAACAAATCAAAAATAGAAAATGTCTCTGGTTCATTTTGAGGTTCAGAGAGAACATCAAAACAAAGGGGCATAACATGTAAATGTATTTAAAATTAGCTGACTGCTATTAACTAAACAAGGTAATCATTCTGGTATTAGGATCAAATAGCAGCACTAGTGATTAGTGTTTTACTAAAAGCACCCAATACCTTAATGACTCTTCTTTAGATAGACAGTTAAGATGTAATTAATTTAGATTTAATTAACTAGTAACTTAAGCAATAGCATTCAGGAAGGATACATCTAGTTAGTTAAATTCGCTGAGACGAATTGATGATTGAGAAACATAGAAAAAGAAGAAGAAGAAGGAAGAGAAATGGAAAAATCATAAACCGGGGATTAGGTTAAATTCAAATTACTTTACACTGCACACACACATGCTGTATTTACAAGCTTCAATTAAAGAGTGCTAACCCCTAAATGTTCAAGCTATTTGGTAGCTTAGCCTAAGACGAAACTATGCTAAGTCGTGTTAGCTTAACTGCTTCAAGTGGTTTGTTTACAAACATGGCGTGTTTTGCTATGTGGAGTTAGCGCTTCCTGTGAAAAGTTGTTGTCACGGTAACCAATGCATTCCAGTGTAATTAACGCAGTTTAATGTTTGTCTATGTTAAACAGTCACAGTTTTTAGAACGTGGTGCTTTCAGCCTTCAATACTTGTTGCATTACCTAAGCACTGCGGTGAGTGCTTCTCTACTGTAACAATAAACTTCTTGCACTTGTTTAAAGAATTACAAAACCGGGTTTACTGTAAGTTAAAACCGGTTTAAGCATATATGCAGTTATGTGTGCCTCACACTAAAGTACAGTATTACCCCTTTAATTTCACTCGGCGAGTGAAACACAGTAATGACCACCATGTTGCTCGGCTTATATATATACAGTCTAAGTGTAGATGAATTGCTTCAATCTATTTATAAACTATAAGGCCTTTATGCTGTGGAAAGAGGAGCAACACTCAAATCTACTTTGATATAACTGTACTGAGATTTCTTTTTCAAAGAAACAATTTAAACAATACTTCAATTTTGTGATTTCTTCACTAAAGCTTATTACATTATGGTACAGTTTGGACATTCCGCTGAGCTGAGATTCAGACTTACGTTTTGTCAAGACAGATTTATGCTTTAATATTGAAATTAGGGTTTCTTTGCTAAAATCAGATTAACCTTACACTGATACCCTTAAGCATGAAATACATAAAGACTCTTCCAAACATAATAGAGGTACCATACCAAGCCCATACTTTATCTGCATTTAAACAAGCCAGGAAATAGGGACACAACAGCGCATCTCAATTCACGCCCTATTTTAACCTGGACTATAACGCACACACTTTTAAGTTGACAGTGTAAACTCATAACTTTCGTTTTACCATACCCGCATTCTCCACCAAAATCTCTGTAGCGAATCAGCTCATGGGAAAATATGAATAATTAACCATAACTAATTATAATTAATTATGAATATTTTAGATCTGTTGTAGATATTTAGCTGACCTCTCAGGGCAAACTGTCTTGTCAATTCTTAGAATGTTAATTTCCTGGTTAAGGGAACTAACTTTCTTACTGTACAATTCTACAAAAGCTTGTACAATAAAGCTGCGTGATTAAGTGACTCCAGTTATAAGCAAAAAATGAACCACGTCAAGTGTGATACAAATAAGACTTTAACTACATAAACACTTAAACTAGTAAAACATACTACATAAACACTTAAACTGATCTAACATCCTACATAAACAAATAACTGGTCTAACATACACATACACCACACCCAACATTGGTATAGGAAAGTGTTACGTTTTAACTCAGTACAGAAAGAAGGCATCAAATGAATTTTATGGAACCATTTGTATATTCAGCAGATCTGCCCGAGGGAAACTTCAAATTCTTAGTTCAAACACACCTTGTAAAACGGTGTAACTGATACTTAATGCATCAATTAATAAGACTACGTTTGATACTTGCAAGTCTCGTCTGTCTGAAAGAGATTCCTGATGCAAATCTTAATGCTTCCCGTAGATCTTTGCTGAATTCGTGTCGATGAGAAGAACCAGTTTGAGTCGGTGTTACTTGATGAATGGAAAGGACAAGGCCGAAACCTGGAACGTAACTTGGGATGTTCTGGAGTGTTGGAACTCACATCTTATCGAAACCAGCACGACCCCGACTGTGGGCAGGTCCCTGGAGCCGGGCCCTTTAAGGTGAGAAGAGCCCCGCCTTTCAAGATGGCTTGTCCAATGAGCAAAGGAATTCCGAGCGGGCAGGTGCATTGCTGGAGGGTTACGACCCCTTTGTTCTCTAAGCATGTTAATTTGCAAATGGACTTAAATCGAAGTTATTAACGATTCTCAGGGCCCTAATATTTATTGCCTATGTACCAATATATAATAAACACGCTTGTTTCGATCATATGAAGGTGAATTCATAGATACTAAACAAGGTAGTATTACATATAGTGAAAGGATGACAGTAGTGTGTTTCGATTATAAACCTGCATCACTGTATACAATTTCAAAGACAAAATACATGATTACAATAATATACCCAATGACCTGAAAGATCATGTGTGTTCATTCAAAGAAATGTTTTCCTATTAATTAATCAGAGAAGAGTACATTTTTACTGTGCTCCTGCCCTGGACATGCAGGGATTTTCCCTGCTTTGCATTTTTTTGGCCAATAAACCCAGTGATATCAGCGTTTGTTGCCATGCAACAAAGAGGCCTGTTTGACTTCCTGGGGTGTTACGCATTCCGTGGGGAAGGGTTCATGGGTTCTCATATGGCTTGTTAACTGAGGGGTTACAGAGTATTTGTTAAATATAAAAACAAAATATATATTGTGTGTTTCAGTGGTCCAGACGCTACAGGTGTAACGGTGGTGGCCCGCCAAAATTAAATTGCAGGATTTAAGGTAAGTAATTAAATTGTTTGGGCGCCAGACAAGGCAAAGAATCCAAAATTTTGCCAAGTCAAAAGAGTTTTTTTTTTTTATTCTATCAATTCCCGGTAAAGCTAAAAAAAAAACACCGATACATAAATTTCCACCTGCACACTAACACACAAGAAAAATACTAATTGATTAAATAACACCCTTCCTAACACTTAATTCCCCTAGCCTTAATCCCGTTAGGTGTGTGCACGTTGTTTGTGTGGGCGAGTCTTCGTGCAGTGTGGGGGGGTGTATGCGTGTGGGGCAGCGCCTGCGTGCACAGGCAGCCTCTGAGCGGCCAACCAATAGCCTATACAAGGCAGGGAAAGGAGTGTTGGAGCTTCGGCGGGTTTTTCCCAGAGGAAAAGAAACTGAAGTACTTGTGGCAGGCGAACCAGTCTGGAATGACGTTGCAACCGGTGACCAATGCACAACCAATTTTCTCTGAGGTTTTGCCGTTCACACCCAGTCTTCGCAAGCAAATAATCCGACACACTTAGCCACACTTGCCTGCATGTACCGTTCTCGTCACATCTGTTCCCTTCCGCTCACCCCCAGACTTCTATTTTGCCTCTCTTTTATATTGTTTCCGCCATTACCTCCTAATTTGCAGGCAGGGTGCAAAAGCTGGTATGGATCCATATCCATATTGCCACACTCTCCCTCCTGGAGAAGACAACCTGTGGTTGTAGAGGAGTGAATTAAAAACCGAAGAACTCCTCTTCATCAGAGGAGTCATTAAATAATTCAAGGATTTTCCCTCTTTCCTGCTGTTCCAGCTCTGCAGCAGTTGGAAAACATGGCTTCAGGTTGGATACGTGCACAGTGCGAACATCCTCACCTGTGGATTCCAGTGATATACGATAGTTAAGTGGTCCCAACTGCTTTAAAATACGGTAAGGCCCTTTCCATTTTTGAGCCAGCTTAGCCGTAAAGTGGTGTTGAGCACTAGACTGTGGATAATTTCTCATCCACACCCGATCTTCCTCTTTGTAGGTAACGTCTCTTTTATTTTTATTATAATTCTGGAGTTGTCTCTTTTGTGCTTTTTTGCAGCATTCCATAGCCTTGGTTTGGAGCTCAGCGAGATGACGGACGGACTCATAAGATGGACAGTCTGGAGTTAAATTTGTATCATGTAGCAGTTTGTCCATAGGGCTCTGTAACTTCCTTCCCATATGAAGCTCTGCAGGAGATATTCCAATAGTTTCTTGAACAGCTGAATTGATGGCAAAGCGGAGTTCGTGTAAGTATTGGTCCCATTTTCTGTGATTGTTTTCCACATAAGCTGAAATCATGCTTTTGAGTGTGCGATTAACCCTTTCCGTCATATTAGTTTGTGGATGATAGGATGTTGTCAGTTTTGGTTTAACGCTCCACTTTTGACACAGTTCTTGAAACAACGAGGAAACAAATTGTGCACCCCTGTCTGACAGGATGAAATCCGGTACCCCCCATCGGGTAAGAATTTCCTTCCGGAGAAGTAATGCAACAGACTGAGCATTTGCGTTGCGCATAGGGAAAAATTCCACCCAGGTAATAGTCAACAAAGACCAAGAGGTATTCATTCTGTTGAGTGCTCCTGGGCAATGGCCCTATGATGTCTACGCCAAGCATTTCATTGGGGTGGGTGGTGATGGTCTGTTGTAGTTTTCCCGCAGGTTTCTGATTTTGTCCTTTTAAGGTCTGGCACTTGACACAGCTTTTAACATGTTGCTTTATGTCAGTCCACATGCCAGGCCAGAATGCAACATCATGGATACGTCTGTAGGTTTTGTAAATGCCTACATGGCCACACCAGGGACTTGAGTGGTAATGATGTAGGATGGATGATACCAAAGTTTCAGGAATGTACACTCGGTAGTGCACTTGGTTTTCCGACTGGTGAGTTTTGTGGTAGAATGTATCCTCAATTACTTCATACTGGTCTTTTAGGGTAGACTCGTTGTTTGCTAAGGCTTGAAGTATATTGGTGATTACAGGGTCTTTGTGCTGTTTTTCCCAGATGACAGCTAGAGACATCGGAAGTTCTGGCTTCTCCTGGTGGCTGGTGTAAAGGCCACAACTGGGGTGAATTCTTGACAGAGCATCAGGTGCCATATTCAATTTGCCTTTGCGATATTCAATGATAAAATCAAACCTCTGAAGTCGCAGAGACCACCTGATGAGATGACTTGTGGTTTTCATTGAGGACATTACCCACTGTAGTGCTGAATGATCGGTGACTACCATGAACAATTTGTACTCAAAATAGTGCTGCCATTTCTCGAGAGCCCAGATTACAGCCAAACATTCTTTTTCTGTGGTAGAATAATTGGCTTCTGCTTTGTTCAAGGTTCTGCTGGCATATGCGATAACCTGCTCAAAACCCTGGTCCTTTCGTTGGGTTAACACTGCCCCCAAACCAGTATCGCTGGCATCCGTGTAGACTGTGAAGGAACGTTGCAAGTTAGGATGGCCAAGGATGGGAGGAGAGGTGAGACAAGATTTCAGTGCTTCAAATGCCTCCTGACATTGTAGAGACCAATGAAATGTACAACCCTTTTTTTTCAATGAATTCAGAGGTTCAGCAATTCTGGAGAAGTTTGGTACGAACCGGTGGTACCACCTGGCTAAACCCAAAAAGCGCTGGACCTCTTTGATGTTGGTAGGCACAGGGTAGGACTGTATGGCCTCCACTTTGCTTGGGTCTGCAGAGATTCCTCTGGTACTTACAACATGTCCAAGAAATGTTATTTCTTGTAAGCAAAACTTACTTTTTTTTAGATTGATTGTTAGGCCGGCCATTTCCAACTTGTGGAGAACAGACTGAAGATCGACGAAATGCTGGACTACAGATGGTGAGTAAATAATTATGTCGTCAATATAGACAAAACAGGTGCTTCCACGTAATTCTCCCAATACGCACTCCATTAGCCGCTGAAAAGAAGCAGGGGCATTTTTTAACCCAAAGGGCATCACATTGAATTGGAACAGGCCTGATGGGGTAATGAAAGCAGTCTTTGATTTACTTTCTTGATCCATGCTGACCTGCCAGTAACCACTTTTAAGGTCAATGGTGGAAAAGATGGAAGCTCCGGACAGAGACTCTAAGATTTCAGTGATATTGGGCAGTGGGTATGCATCATTTTCTGTAATGGCATTAACCTAATGGTAATCCACACAAAACCTGAGGCTTCCGTCTTTTTTGGGCACTAGGACGACAGGCGAGGCCCATCCTGAGTGAGACGGTTCTACAATGCCAGTAGACAACATCTCCTCCAGCTGTTCTTTTATGACAGCTTGTTTGGCAGGCGTGGTACGATATGGTCGCTGTTTGATTGGCACCTGTTGGGTGGTATAAATATGATGCTTAAGTACATCAGTACGTCCTGTACGAAGTGTGCAGACTTGTGGGTTCGACTCCAGGATCTGTCGTAACTGTTGCTTCTCTTTAAGAGGTAAGTGGGCAGCATTCACAGCAGTGTCAATTAGTGTTTGTTCATCAAGATTGGTTGGGGATTGAAATATGACAAGAGGAGGAGGAGGACCAGAACTTAGTAGGGAAAGGCTGGTACTTTCACTTTCCAACTTCTCTTGGTGTCGTGTGTGGATAACTGGTATGCTGGCATTTCCAGGTTGGAAGGGATAATCCTCATTGGGATTGGACTTGAATAAATATTTCTGATCTGCCACATTGATCTGCAGACCACTAGAGAAAATAAAGTCCAAGCCTAGTACGACAGCATAGGCTAAAGCCTTAGCAGGAAGAACAACAGCAGGTAGGGTGAAAACTTTTTTATGAAGAGTGATTGATACGTTTACCCATCCTAATGGAATTTCTGCTTCTCCATTGGCCAGGTAGAGAGGACCTCGAGTCCATGGAAGAAGTCTTTGTGCAATAAGCTCCTCACACAGATTCTCATGCAGAAGGGTGTAACTTGCACCTGTATCAACAATAGCTTTCCCCTTCCAGGTACCAATACTCAGAGGTACAACTAATTGTTGCGGAACAGCTGCAAGTGGTGGTGTATTCTTACAAGTTTTTGGGGTCTTTTTGGTGAATGTGGCAGAAACCGAGTGATTGGTAGGAGGTCCACCAGTTTTGGGAACTGCAAATGTTGTTTGCTTACTGTTGGAAGGATGGAGTTGAGTGGTAGGTTGAAACGGCTGAGCAGCGACAAAGTGAGGGCAGTGGCCAGGTGAGTGATGTCCTTTACATCGCCAGCATTGCACTAAAGGTGCTTTCTCTTTCTCTGCTGGCCGATTGGAGATGGATCTTTGGGGTATGGTTGTGGGTTGCTTGAAACCCATTCGTCCTTCATATTGTTGTTGCTGTTCATAATCTTTTTCAAGCTGTTGGCCTAATTTCACAAGTTCATCGACATTGTTCACCCGACTGCGTAGCTGGCTAGCGAGGTATGGCTTAATATTCTTTCAAATCATTTTCACCAGTTCGTTGTTGGATAAGGAAGGCTTCCATCTCTTGCAGAGAGCTCTGTAAGTATAGGCGAAGTCTCTTATGCTTTCCCTTTCACCTTGTGTTCGTGCTCGGACCCTTTCTGCTAGTTCGTCCTCGTAGTCCTCTGAAAGGAAAGCAGAAAGGAAAGCAGACTCAAACTCATCCCATGTTCCTACAGATGATTGTGCTACTTCCCACCAGTCTGGGGCGGTGCCATAAAGGACAGAGCGGAAAGTGGCAAGGATGTCAGCATCGGTAAGAGGATGTAGCGCTAAGAAGTCTTGGCATCGGGTGAGATACAGCAATGGGTCAGCATCATCCGACTGTCTGCCAAAAGTAGGAAATGTGAGCTTAAGATGGTCACTCTTTACCACTGGAGGAGGGGAAGGCGTGGGACCAGACACTGGTGTTGCAGGTGAATCAGCAGCAGAGGAAGGTGGTGATGAGGGTTCTCTCATCAGTAAACTAGCCATTTGTTTTTCTAGAGTTTCGCATTTTTGCTCAATTTCAGTTTGTAGATCTTGTACAGTTGTACACAGGGTTTTGGTGGTTAGGGTGCACTGAGTGAGCTCGGTGGACATTTGGTCATGATTTCTCTGAAGAGTTACTAGGTAGGTTTTGCTATCCTGTTGCAGCTCATCCTGAAGTTGTTCCATTATGAACCTCACCTCAGATACAAAAGTAGTTTGAGCTTTATGAATTCATCAGAAATGTCCATTTTCACTGATTTTACCAGTTGATCAATCTCTTCCTTAACATACTCTCTATTTTTAGATATGCACGTGAGCACTTGTTGCTGGTTGTGCTCTAGTTTATCAGCAAGTTGAGCCATCAAGGTGTCATGGTGTGCAGATGTTGTTTTAAGGTCTTGGGCGAGTTCACCAACAGTTTTCTCATGGTTTCGCATATGGTCCCATAATGTGTCCCAGTTTCCTTGCACATGGGCAGTGAGCTGATGGATTTCCTTTCCAGGAGTAGGGAGGTAACCAGGAAGGTCATGCTGTGTTGCTGAGGAGGGAGGTGAATCTTCAATAGGTGCACTTGTGCACAGCTGCATAGGAGCGGGTTCAAATGAAACAGTGCCACCTGGAGGTGTGGTGGCAAAATGCACCTGAGACCTGGGATGAGGACTGCTGAACTGAGTTGGCGTGAAGTGAAATGTGGGAATATGAGGTGGAGGAACGGGTCTTAGCTGCACAGGTGGCCATACTGGAGCTGATATGTCATGGGATGAGATTCAATTTCCACAGATGTTGAAGGAGAAGGAGGGGTAGTGGCCATGTTTGTGTTGTGTGTTTATGTAATATGTAAAGTCATATCATGAAATGTCAATGTATGAAAATGAATGTGTAAAAGTTATACAGAAAATAAAATTACAATGTCAATCCAACAATGCCTGTAGCGTGGATCTGTCCCAACAATTATTAAGTTCACTTAAATGTCCACCAATTAGTACAATTAGTTAACTCAACTTAGTTGTTCATCATCACACTTGCACCACAAAATTGACCAATCAAATTAACATTAACATTAATTAACAACAGATGGTTATCAATTGAACAAGTTTCTCTTCAGTTTTATCAGGTGAGGGAAAAAAAAAAAAAAAAAACTTTCTTTTCACAGTTGTCAGTTTTCACAAAACAGGAAAATAAGTAAACATTTCCCCACAAAAAAAACTTTTCAGGTCCAAGTCCAGTTTTTTTTTTTTTTACATATACTGTATATGGTTCAGGTCCCTGTTCGGGCGCCACTTATATAACGGTGGTGGCCCGCCAAAATTTAATTGCAGGATTTAAGGTAAGTAATTAAATTGTTCAGGCACCAGACAAGGCAAAGAATCCAAAATTTTGCCAAGTCAAAAGAGTTTTTTTTTTTTTTATTCTATCAATTCCCGGTAAAGCTCAAAAACCCACCGATACATACATTTCCACCTGCACACTAACACACAAGAAAAATACAAATTGATTAAATAACACCCTTCCCAAAAACGTTATTTTTTAAGTCAGCCGACTATTATTTAATTATATGCACCAAAAAAAACCATCAGAAGAAAATGAATGGAAGGAAACAAACATCTTAAAGTTTTTCTTCTTTTTCACTGCATTTGTATAATAATAAAAAAAAACTAAGCATTAATTCATTGAGAAAGAGGCTTTCCACATGCTTTTCCACTTGTTATAAATCTAGACAAGATCAACAAGTACATTGAGAATAAAACGGCAGAGTCCTCTGTTCACAAAAACGAATCAGTTTTCCTTTAAATTCACTTTTGGGAACAGTCTTAAAGTTCAAAGTTTCAGTTCTTCACACCCAACAACAACGACCACCAAAAACAAAAAGAGGAAATAATTCCCCTAGCCTTAATCCCGTTAGGTGTGTGCGTTGTTTGTGTGGGCGAGTCTTCGTGCAGTGTGGGGGGGTGTATGCGTGTGGGGCAGCGCCTGCGTGCACAGGCAGCGTCTGAGCGGCCAACCAATAGCCTATACAAGGCAGGGAAAGGAGTGTTGGAGCTTCGGCGAGTTTTTCCCAGAGGAAAAGAAACTGAAGTACCTGTGGCAGGCGAACCAGTCTGTAATGACGTTGCAACCGGTGACCAGTGCACAACCAATTTTCTCGGAGGTTTTGGCGTTCACACCCGGTCTGCGCAAGCAAATAATCCGACACATTTAGCCACACTTGCCTGCACGTACCGTTCTCGTCACATCTGTTCCCTTCCGTTTTGCCTCTCTTTTATATACCCTAATATATATAACCTAATTTGTAGGCAGGGTGCAAAAGCTGGTATGGATCCATATCCATATTGCCACACAGGGTCAGATCGATAGTCCGGCAAATTAATACTAAAGAAAAAATTATGTAATATGAGATTACTTCGGCTTCGAAATTACAGACATCAAACAAAAATGGTCATGTTAATTCAATTTGCAAGAGCTGTGTCACAGCACATATCAACCTTATCAGTTCTGCTTTCAGTACTGGAGAGTAAAAGATACATTCCTAGATGTTTTTATTAGTATATATACGTTATCTTGCACATTTTATCTCCCCAACAGATTCTAATTTGAAATAAGTTTATAATGCATGTTTGCTATTCCCAATTCAGAAGACTGCACACACACCTCTGTCTCTGAATGCTTTTCATACTCGCTCCTCTCTGCCGCGTCTCACGGAGGATCAGTTTACACTTGCCGTACATACGCAGCCTGTTTCGTAATGCCGTTTATACTATGTATAGCCTACTCCACACGCAAGCCTTCTACGGCACTCTGGCTTGGACAAGGCTTGACGCACGGATGCAACCTGTGTCAACTCGTGCCTGGCTCTGCGTTTAAAACGAATGTAAATTCAGTTTAACTGCTTTGCTAATTTCACTTGGAAGAAATTAAACATTCAGCACATTTTCCACTTGTTCTTAAAATCCCAAATACTTAAAAACGAATAAATCATCCTATTCCTGTGAAACTCAGTAATTAATTAAATTCTGTAAAATATATTCCCTGTTGAAAAAAGACATAGAACCGTCCCCTCCCAAAACCAATAGAACATGTAATTGATTTAGGTTATAATGGGATTCAGATTGGTTTGAATGTAACTATAATGTTCACTGGAATTTGATGGATTCAATAGAACCAATAGAACAACAGTAGTTCCTATTGGAATAATGCCCAAAACACACTTCAAAAAGGAATTTTGTAATTGTTTTAATGGAAACCATAAGAATTTCTGTGATGGTTTCTATTGTTTTTTTCAACAGGGTAACGAAACCCATACTGTGCTGCACACTATTGACAACATTGAGCTGAAGCTTAACTTTGCAAAATTAAAATCGCAGATCAAGTCGCAATTGCAATATCTGTCAAAAAAATTGCAATTAGATATTTTCCCCAAATCGCACAGCCCTAATATGTTATGTGATATACATGTCATGTGTATATGTTGTCTTTCATTTACTAACTGCTTGTTTTCTTACAAAAAAAAAACTAACACTAGCTTCTCTAATCTTTTTGTATTCTTTCTATTCGTTTTCTTTTTATTTATTAAACAAAAGTAAAAAAGGCCTCTAAAACTAGCTTGCTCTATTCTTTTTCTATTCAATCTGTTTTCTTTTTATTTATTATATAATACAAAAATTGCTATGTGTACTGTGTTAAGCTAACTGAGACTTGTTATAGAACTTTCATATCATTGCTCTTTTGTTGATTTTGATTGCTTCCATTGTCCTCATTTGTAAGTCGCTTTGGATAAAAGCATCTGCTAAATGACTAAATGTAAATGTGTATTTACTAGATTTTAAAATAGGTTCTGTATGTTTATTTTTTGCAAAATGTAATGTATTTGTTTTTATATCTCTATACATGCATTTGTATTTCTGTTTTCTCTCTCTATGTATAATATGTTTTTTTTTTTTTTTTTAATATCGGTATTTTGTCTAATTTTGATATTTTCATAAAGCAGTTTAGACTATATGAGTGTTTTCTTTATTCTGGATTAATTACATATGCTTTTGTATCTAGAAAGGGTAAATGTGGGCCATATCTAACCCAGAAGTAAGCCACAACTGGACCGGATCTGGGCCACATCAGAAATGGCGTGGGTGACATCTGGCCCAGGTGCTGCCCTTGCCATTTGTGAGATGTGGCCCAGATCCGGTTCAGTTGTGGCTGACTTCTGTCAGCCAGACTCAGGTTGAGTCATCACCATCATTCCACGCGGTATGTGGGCCAGAAGAATGTGGGAGATGTCGGCCAGAACTGGGCCTAACTGGGCTGTGCATTTTTTGTCGGTTTGGTGTTGCTATCGTGGGGGTGGGTAGGCGGTTGTTTAGGTTGTGGTATGTGTGCTGGGGTGTGTGTGGTTCTCTTGTTGTTCTTTTGCGTGGTTGTTTTTTGGGTTTTGGTTTGAAAATAAAAGTTTTGTTAGATTTATTGTAAAAACCCTCAACCGAGGCATAATGAGGATCCATAGGCTGGGGTGGTTTTTGTGTCTGTTTTGGGTCACTGCTCCAAGTAATAATGAAATATAATAGAGGAGTTTGGGCTTTTCCACGGCACTCCTGACTGGGCTGGGTGACGCCTCTCTGGCCATACGGAAACGCCGCCCTAGTCAAGCCAAATGATTATCATGTACTTTATTCACCCTACTTGTTAATCCAACGTACGTTATCCCTACGCTTATTCCAACCACGTATGTTTTCCAACGCTTATCACACTATTTCTCCGACCAAAAGTAAAAAAAAAAACAACATTTTTTTTGCTACGTCGCCGCCACGCCGCCGCGTATGGCGTGCACTTCTATGGGGTTGTTAGAAAACACTCTCTGTTTTGAGAATTCCTCACCCCTCTTTTCTCACTCTTTCTCTCTCCTTCTCTGAATCACGGTCTCCGTTTTCTCGTCTGGTTATGTGTGTGTTGTTCGGCGGTGTGCCTCTCTTGTATGGGTTGTTGTGTTGGTTGATGTGTTGCGTCTTTATTTGGTTTGTGTGTTTTTTTGTGGGGGTTGGGTGTGTTTGTTTTGGGGGGGGTTCTATTGTGTTAGAGGAGTGGGTTGTGCGGGATTTAGAAAGGGGGGGGTTGTCACGTCGCCTCTGCTGTCGCCAGAAGTCTATCCCTTCTATGGATATAGTTTTTCTGTATATGGTTGGCCTTTAACAACAACACATGTTCTTGGGAAAGCATCCTGTTGGTAGTCCCCCTATCCCTCATTGGTTAAGAGGGTGAAAACCCCCTCGACATCTAGATAAGATCTGTATTTCTGTGAAGAAATTGGAAGATTTGAGAATACATGACTGTTGTTTTTCCTTACTTCCCGCCGTATTTATTACCCCTTGGAGAGACTGAGAAGAATTTCCGGTGGCAAAGAGATATCTAGGGACCAATTGTTATTTTTATTAACATATGGGGGCTCGTCCTTCCGGGAATTTCTTAGAAAGACAGGTAAGAAACTGTTTTATTTTTATTCCTGTCTGTAAGAGAAATTGAATTTATTCTCGTTTGCAATTTGATTGTCATATTTGGCGTCAATCTGTTTTCCTCACATTTTAGATGTGGGAGGAAGAGTGAGGAGCTTTCCGTTTAACCTATCTATTTAAGGAAATAGAGTAGTGGTGAAAATTATAATTGATCACTCTTGCCGTGAAGGGTTCTCGGTCTTTTAAGTGATTTCATGAATAATACAGAATTTAAAGTTTTCTTTTGGCCAAAAATATCAAAAAAGTTAATATAAGACCGCTGTCTCTATTTTGTGTTTTGTTTGGACATTCTATATTTGTGAAAAGTGCACTAAAATTGACGGAACATCTTTGATCTCCGATGGGGCAGGCGATCTCCAAACCATCTTGGCGAGTTGCCAAGGGATTTGATGTACAGAAATAATAAAGGTTTTAATACTGAACCGTATTTGAGTAATTTGGCTTGTTGGTCGGAAGGCAAAGTACAATTAGATCTGTTTCCTCGTGATGGCTCGTTCAAAGTTAAAGATATGAAGGCAGCCAAATTGATGGTGAAGGACGGCTGGGGTGATCCATGTTGGGACTATGATTATATGAAAGAATCATATATTGTGTGGGAAAAAATGAAACCTTATTGGGATAAAGGGTCAGATCAGGTTAAAACGACTGATAAATAATCTTTTTTTCTAATGTCCCATGTTGGCTCTCCCAGCTCGGCTCCGCCTCGGTTTGATACTGTTGGAAAGCCTGAACAAGAAAAATTAACCCCTACTCGTCTGGTTATCCCCAACTACCAGTGCGACTGATTATACCCTTTGTGCAGATTCCGCGGTTTTAAAAATAACCCCGCTGGCAATGGTCGGTGCTGTCGCATTGCTAAAATTTGCCATATCCGTTCGGCTCCGCATCATTTTGTCGATGAACGTTTAACCGCGTACGTCATTGACTGGGCGTGATTAATGCTTCATTTTTTGTGGTAACACTGCCGCCAGAAATTACAGGGAAGACATTGATTGCAACGATGTGATTTTTGAGTCCTAAACGGGATGGCGCCGGTCGGGCTTGGGTGGCGTGTGCTGCCATGCGGTTCTGGTGTACAAAGCGCGGGAAACCATAATCTGTCCCCCAACCAAATTTTCCGAACTTGCAAATTTTGATTCCGGCGGAAACGGCTAGAGGATGGGTCGGGCGTTGGGATTTGGGCTGATGTGGAAAAGCTGAGAAGAAGTTGCTGGGACTTCTTGACTGCGCTGTTGGGGTGTGGGAGGGGAAAGTGGTTCTTCAGCGTAAGCAAAGGTGGCGTCATGCTGGTGGAGGACAAACAGCGACGGTGCGGGGCGAACACCGTTGCGTGGGGGGTCATCGGGGTGTGGGGGTTAGCGAGGCGCGTGGGCGGAGTGAGAGCGAGGCCATTGGGTCTCATTGGAAGTACAGGCCCTGGGGGTGGGAGAAGAGACGGTGTGGCGCGGATAAGCATTGGCAACAGAATCGCACAATTGGTTCGTGGGACACTCGAAATAACAGATTTTCGGGGTTATGGGCGTGTGGTGTGGGGCTGGTTGTGGTCCTCGGGGAACGGCGTGGAGCGTGCCACACCGCGGGGGCTTTTGAAGCCTCCTGAGGGAAACTTACCGCAATGATGCAGTTTAATACTGTTGTCAAAGCACGTTCAAATCAGGCAGCAGGGTTGAAAGTATGTTATTATTGTGGCATTGCTGGACACTTCGCTAACGCTTGTAGGAAAAGGCAGTGGGATAAAAAGCAGAAAAGAGGGGGGTTTGCTGGCTTCAGGCCACAGGCTAATGCTTTGCCACAAAGGCAACAAACAGAAAGACCGAACTACCCCACAAAGTGGAGGTGTGTTCTGGTGTTCCCGTTAGGGATGCCCACAGAGTTTAGAGCCCTTTCGGGCAGGAGAGCGGATTGCTGTTACATACCCGAATAAAGCGTGGCTGGCGTACCTGTTCTGGAGGGGAAAAGGGTACGGGAAGTCGGGGTTTGTGTTTGGTGTGGTGTTGTGTTGGTGTTTTTGTTTTTTGCTCTCTTTTGTTGGTGGGGACACTTGTGTTGGTGTGGTTGCCTGTTTGTGGTTGGGGGGCTTCTTTTGGGTTTGTCAGGGCGGTGTGGGGCCGGTCAAGCATACGAGGGGTGCGTCGATACAGGGAAAACTGGACGCCTGGGGGAAGGGAGGGGGGCCCCCGGGACGGGGGAAAGGCACCAACGCGGAAACCCGTGTGGTTCTTTCTCTGTGTTTTGTGGCAAGACAAGCCGGCGTGGGGAGAGGCAGCAACTTGGGGGGGGTGCGGTTTAGGGGGTATGTCTGTTGGGCTGTTGTTCTTGTGAAATGCCGGGGCAGCAGGGGGGCCGGGGGAGAAGAGGGTGCGGCAGAAAAAGGGTGGTTTGGGTGCATGAGACGGCAAAGAAGCGCGCACCAGGGGGCCGGCGGGCAGGCGCGAGGACGGTTTATGGGAGGACAGAACCGAGGCTGTTCTCCGTTTTTTAGCGAGGTGCGCTATGTCGGGGGTCTGGGGCGCGACCGGGTGTGGGGTTGGAGAAGGCACCCGCGCGGGGGGGGGTCGTGGCAGAGGGCGGCCTCAGAGAGGGCCGGGCCCGGAGGCCGACGCACCAAACCCAGGGGAGGGGGGAAACAAGACCCGCCCGCAAAAAAAAAAGGGAGGGAGCCGGGAGGAGAGAAAAGGGGCGGCACAGGCCAGGCGAGAACGCCGCACCCGACAGACCGAGCACATCCAATAGAAAACGATGGGGCCGGGCGATTGGACACAGGAGCTGAGACAGATTAAGACCGAAGAACCATTGTTCCGAGGGGACCGAGGGTGCACACAAGACGGGAAGGCGAGGCCGAGGCACAGGGCTAGGGCACGGTCTGGACTATCTCGGCAGGCGGGGCCATGCCTGTAATCCGGCCTCACGCCGCGGGCGCCTGCACCGGGGACCAGGGCACCGTAGCGGAGGGGTCTAAAACCTTGGACTCGGTGGCTAGAGGGCTTCCAGCATGTCTGCGCGCAGTGGCTGCAGCGGCGGTCATGGTGCAGGATGCAGAACGTATATTGTTGTCACATCCACTCATAGTGCACACCTCTTATCAGGTAGGAGCTATTATGCACAACAATTCTACGCAGCATATGACTGCTCAACGATGTTCTGGCTATGAAGCAATATTATTAGCTACTGCTAATTTAACATTGAAGCCAACTTCCGTAGTTCATGGCCCAACCTTGTGTTTGCATAAGTTGTTATTGCAGGGTTAATTTGAGGACAGCGATCATGACTGCATAGCCAGGATTCATAATTCGACGGCTTTCAGGCCAGATGTTTCCGCATCTGTCCTGGAGGAGGGGAAGCATTGGTATGTAGATGGATCTTGCTATAAACCAAATGATAATGAATACTTGTGTGGGTATTCGATTGTTGAATTACCTGACTTTGTCATTGAGGCCTATTCTCTGCCATATAGATCAGCACAAGTGGCAGAATTAATTGCGTTAACAAGAGCTTGTCAATTGGCGAAAGATCAGTGTATCAATATATACACTGCATATACATAGCATATTCAAAATATGCACATGGAATTGTACTTGATTTTGCCAAACTGTGGGAAGAAATGGATTTTAAGAGTTCAGAAGGAAAACCCATATCCCACCTCAGTGTTGTGGCTGAACTGATTCATGTAGCACAGTTACCGTCAAAATTGGCTGTTATAAAAGTAACTGGGCATGCATCAGGAGAGTCAGAGGAGGCAAGGGGAAATAGACTTGCAGACTAAGTAGCTAAATGGGCAGCTAGAGATGGCCTATCAAGTCCACATGTTGACAAAGCAGACACAGAGGTGCCCATGATGTCCTTTGAGTTGACTAATGATTTGGATATTAAACCATTACAGGCAAACCCCACTCAAAGTGAACTTAACCACTGGGCAGCGAATGAGGCAAAACCGGATCAAGTAGGTATTTTGAGAGATAAGCAGGGCAAGATTGCTCTGCCAGCCTCTATCATTGTTATCCTATGCAAACACTATCATGGTGTCTCACATGTGTCAAAAGGAACCGTGATTCAAGTTGAAGAATCAATCGTATTGTCTAGCAATGTAAGAAAAAATACGTTTGTTTGTTTATTAGTGCGGTGTTTGATATGTGCTAAGACATCGCTCAAGTGTAAACATGATTCTCTTACACACCCGGAATTGCCATTTCAGCATTTACAAATAGACTTTACACACATTCCTCCTTGTGGAAATCACAAATATTTTCTTGTGATAGTGGACCGTTTCTCCAAATGGCCTGAGGCTTTCCCGTGTGGAAGAGAAAATGCACAGACTGTAGTGAAGGTACTTGCTAAGGAGATTATACCTCGTTTGGTATACCAACGGTTATAGAAAGCGACAATGGTACACCGTTTACCCACCAACACCACCCACCCCCCCGAATAACCCCACCGCCCTACGCCCCCTCCAAGGGTTACCAGTGCTAGCTAAGAGCTAGATATTACTGTCCATCTGACATACCCTATCATCCACAGTCGTGTTTGGTAGCGGAACGTTTGAATAAAACGATAAAAGATCGAATTACGAAATCATGCATGGAGACAGGTCGAAATTGGTTCGACGTACTACCTGCAGTATTGGCAGAAATTAGAATGTCCCCCTCATCGACAACAAATATGTCTCCATTTGAAATACTAATGGGTAGACCGTTCCCCACCCCGTGGGTTAAGGTTCGTGCTGGTAATCTCTCCACAGGTGATATGGAGGTGATCATCGCGGATTACGTGGTTTCCCTGGTCAAAACTTTAAATAGCATATATGGTGATGTTTCTCTCTCTCTCCCTCTCCCTGCAGAGAAGCCGACTCATTCTTTTGCTCCAGGCCAACAGTTGTTGATAAAGTGCCTGAAACCTCCAATGCTCGGAGAGCCAAAGTATCTTGGACCTGCGACTGTCCTCGCTGTGACGCGGACAGGTTGACTGATTTCCAGCCACAGTGGATCCCTGCAAGCAGGCTAAAGGCGCCTCCGGGGACAGGAGGGGATCTGTGATCGTATCTGGAGCTGGATTGAGTTCGAGGAGCTGAGAGAGGAGTCGAGGTTCGGAAGGGGTGGAAGGAGAAGCAAGAGTTTACAATCATCATTCTTGATAGTTGTGTGGCCATGGGTATGAGACAATGATATACCTGGTCATTCTGATAAGTTTTTTTACTTGTACGCATACCTTTTATAAGTACAGGTATGAACGTGCTTGGGTCATTGATTATACAACCCATGCCGTGCCACGAATAGTGGTGGAGATTTGCTAAGTTATACGGCAAAGTCGAAGGGAAAAAGGGGTTATTTGCTTACGTCTGTACAAAAAGCCCCATAGGTCTTCCCTGCGGTAATTGGTAAAGCCCACCACCGCAAAGATTGGGAATGCATTTTCTTTTATTAGTTGCAGGCTTGGTTCTGCTTTGACGACTTCTGACAATGGAGGTGCATACCAAATGGTACAATATGGTTTATACCCCAAGTGGTTGTAAGAGTGACAATCGTGAGTTCAAACCCTGACTCATTATTTTGTGTAGAAAATTGAGGAGACAGAAGTTGGGTGAAAAAGGGTTTCCCATTGAGCATTATGATCGAGTTCTCAATCTTGCCAGATTAACAAGTATTCCAGGCTTCATTATTGTTTTTGGAATGGAGGAGAAGTTTAAAATAGATGACATGGGTTGAATGACTCAACGATGATTATATTACATATTATGCTATGTATGAGAAGAATACATTTAGGATTGGGAACCTCCTGCGCGGTGTTTATATGTTATTCATTGTTTATTTAACAAGCAGGCAACTTTTAGACACTCTCTGTTTTGAGAATGCCTTCCCCCTCCTTCTCACTCTTTCTCTCTCCTTTCTATCCCCCTCCTCTATCTGTTCTCTCTCTCTCTTGTATGGTGTTTGAATGTCTCTTACTCAATATTCAAGGTAAAGGAGTTTGTGCTGATTTAGAAGGGGGGTTCAGCCTCTGTCGCCAGGAAGTCTATTCCTTAT
This sequence comes from Sinocyclocheilus anophthalmus, assembly GCA_018155175.1. Lineage (NCBI taxonomy): Eukaryota > Metazoa > Chordata > Actinopteri > Cypriniformes > Cyprinidae > Sinocyclocheilus > Sinocyclocheilus anophthalmus. Next base: position 57,209 of record JADLZN010006793.1, read on the forward strand.
ATGGATATGTTTTTCTGTATATGTGGCATTTTATACAAAACACATGTTCTTGGCCAAAGATCCTATGTGTGTTATTCATATCCTCATTGGTTAAGAGGGTGAAATTCCCCTCGACTTGCCTATATAAGATCTGTATTTCTATGTATAAATTGAAGTATTGAGAATACATGGACTGTGTGTTTTCTTACTTCCTGGCCGTATTTATTTACACTTGGAGAGACTGAGAAGATTTCACGGTGGCAAAGAGATACGAGGGACCAAATTGTTATTTTTATTAACAGGGGTGTACTATATGCAGTTTTGCTAATAGCTTATGGCGAGTGAATCATGCCGGGGATAACCTACCGAAGTCGACAGTCATGTACTTTTTACATGTGAGAAGGGGTACGTCGCAACACAGGACACGTGATATGGCGAGTGAATCGTGCCTTTTCTAAGCTAAGCAGGAGAAGGAGAAGGAGCAGTCTACCCTTCCGTCGCCGCCAGTCCGTGTAGATTTTTGAATGGGATTGATAGGGACGCCAGACCGGCGGCGACGTCATGGTAGGAACTATACCTGACGGCGACGTGGCTACGGCGTATGTGAGAAATGTATTAAAATTCTGTACGTCTGAACTAGGCACGTCGCATCACAGACACGTGACACCAACGCCGTAGAGAAGTACGTCGCAACACAGGACCCGTGACACCAACGCCGTAGAGAAGTATGTCGCCACCACAATAAATTAATATCTTACCCTCATGTGTTTTTTTCTAGGTTTTCTTATTTTCTTTGTTATCCTTATTATCAATCATTAACTTTTTTCTTTTACTTTCCTGTGTTCTGATGACATTGAATATATCCTTGATATAAATTGTGTATTGCATACAAAGTTGTATGTCATTAATGTCATCTCTGTACTGTTTACAAACATAATAATTAAAAAAAGAATTCATTCACTTTCTCTTGGAGATTAATGACTGCAAATTATACACCATCAAAGTCGCAATTTTATGTTATGTTGACGATTATTTACAACAACTTCAAATATAAACACGAATTTAATAATTATAATCTATAAACATAATATTCTGGGATATGTCATTCTGAGCTTTTACTTTTGATGGTGGTAAGAATTTTAATTAACACAGCTGACTATACAATGTGTGAATACATTAGCTCAAAATATCAGACTATATGCGATATTGTTTTCAGGAGATGAAGTCATTTTAATAGCCTATTATTTTCAAGAAATCAACAATGGCAAAATATATGACAGGAAAATACTACTCTAATCACAAATTTCAAAATAATGCAGGTTCATTTTCACATGTTTTAACTAGGGCTGTCAGCAATGATTTATTTTGTTAATCATCTGCTAAATATTTTATTTATATTTTTTTGGTAATTAAGATAAGTGAACAATATCTTTTAGTACGAATTCAATACATGTAATAATTGAGGCAATAATAACTGGTTGAAATAAAGTCTCAAAAGTAAGTAGTTTTACTGATCAACACTATTAAAATACATTAAGAAATGTATAAACAATAAACTTACGTATTTTATGTATTATAACAAATGCCAGCAGAGGACGCCAGCGGCCTGACGATTGTTGTTACACTTTACATCAGGAGCAAACCATTGTTTATCTAATGTTTAATTGCATTTAATCTTTAATGTTTGGCCACATATTTATGATAGAAATGCTACAGCCAACAGTTTAAAGTTTTATTTTGAAACCTTAAACATTTATTTATATATTTATAAATATATTGATGCATTCTCATGTGTTGCTGTATGTTTTTAAGATGCTACAAATAATTTCAAGTTTTGTCCACATTCCCAAATGCAAATTATTGTGGGAAAAAATGTACCAAGCATAGAATAAAATAATACAAGGACTGTAAATGGTTTTGCCACAAACTCAACTCTGTTGAACAGAACAGTACCAGAGGGTTAAAGGGATAGAGATGTTGTCCCAAAAACGTATTTCTTTTTCTTTGGAAAAAAAAATTAAATGGAGACTTATGGAAGACATTTCCATGTCCCTCAAAAATATGATTATTGAGATTTCTTAAAATAAACACAATGGTTCATTGCAGAGAAATTGTGAAAACTCTTGAAACCATTCACATTTACTGTACAGCTCAGCTGTACATATTTATCTGTTTTCTTGTGTTTTTTCCAATGTTTTTTTTTTTCTTGTTTGCTCAGCATTTTGCTGTTTTTAATCATTAATTGAAGACACTGTTTGTACTCTGCTTGCTCACGTTTAGGAAAACAGTGAATGGTAATGATAGATATACATTGCTTTATTATGTTGTGGGGAGTGGTCTATAATCTCTTAAGTTCATCATAATTACTAATTGAATCGTTAGAAGTTTTGGGCTGTCAGAATAGTAGCTGCATAAAAAATATTAAGAATAAAATTCAGAATATGTTCATATTGTGATCCAATATGTAGCACCTGTGTACTCAAATGCAATACATAAGCTATTGGAGTTGTAGGTTCTCACGGAGTGGGAAATATAAAATGATAAATATATAAGAAGAAATATAAAATTACTGTATACTGGAGACCAGATCTTAAAGATACAGTTATTCAGGTGAAGGAGTTCTTGCAAATGACAAAAGCTAAGTATTAAAAGTCTTCTTTCCTACTTTTTTTTTTTGTAAAATTTATAAACTAGTTTAGAAATAAGTTGTAGTGGATTTTTCACAGATAAGAGAACAAATTCATCACTCAACCTAATAATAAAAAAAACATTATATGATGACACTGAACACAAAATATAAACCAAACACAATAGAAATGTGGCACAAAATCGCTGTTTCTCATTCATATAATTTTCCTTTAGGTCCACAAACAGGTAAATATCATCTTTCTTATCTTGCAGGGTCTTAAAATCAACTAATTAATTACTTATTTTAGTCAGTAATCTCTTTAATCTTTCTGCTTGTTCGTTACATTATGCCGCTGTTCTCTGGTTTGACGTGCGCTAGTTATCTTTACGGGCATATTTTATTTAATTATTTATTTATACATATTTTTATTCACATTTCCCATAGGCACCTAATAAATTGAATGTATTTATTTGTAAACTGTAAAGTATTATTTTTATTTATTATGTTATATTTATTTTCATTTACTATTATTTATTTTATTGTGGGTTACAAAAGTTTATTATGAAGACCACCCACTGCTGTAGTGCAGCAGGGGTTCCCAACCATGTTCCCATTTTATGTTTTGGAGTCTGGACTTTTTGTATCTGACATACACCCACTTCAGGTCTTGCAGTCTCTAATGAGCTGACGAGTTGAATCAGGTGTGTTGATGAGGGAGACATAATGTGCAGTGCTGGTGGGAAACATCCTGGATGTTATAAACATTCCCTTTGGTAAAGAAGTTATTAAGGCAATGATCAAAAATGAAATGATGAAGAAATGGCAGGTCAGGTGGGACATGCATAATAGTGGAAGAAAATATTACAGTGTACAGAAATTTGCGCTGGATGTGATTAGAAGGAACAGAAGGGAAGAATCCATTTAATCCAAGTGAAGATTTGATTTGATTGTTATTTTCAAAGCAATAGCCTACTTGCTCAAATTTGGGAAATGTGAATAGCTAAGAAAATGTTTTCTTAATTGCCCCTCTTTTTGGTCAGAAGTTACCATGTTAGTATTCCTTTGTTGTAACAAATTAAAGAAACAATAATTTCTACCATCACCTTTTTTTTACTGGTAATACTTTTTGTAACCTCTTATTTGCCTAAAAAGATCAACTATATAAATGAAACTAAGCATGTTTGCTCAGAATAACCTGTTCTCCACATTACCCTAAAGAAAATTAAGGTGAGATCACGTGAAAAACAAGGAAGAAAGAAAAAATGTGTGTGGGATCTTGGGCTATAGTGTCCAAGTAAAACAGCATCTCTTTAATGTTCAAAACATTTTTAATTTAACTTCACTTCAACGCTAACGTAACAACATGTGTATATATATATATATGACTAAGCACGTCGCATCACAAGACGCCTGATACTTACGTCGTATCTATGTACGTCGCATCACAAGACGCCTGATATATACGTCGCATCACAAGACGCCTGATATATACGTCGCATCACAAGACGCCTGATATATACGTCGTATCAGTGTACGTCGCCTTAAAATGCCTGATACATAGCCTATGTTGTGCCCATGTATGTCGCCTTTAAAACCATTTAAATATTTGCATTAGATGTAGGCTATTGCTTTCACTGTAATTAGTTAACTTATTCCCACAAGGGACAATAGTGTGTGATAATTATATTTCATGTTTTTATATATATATTACCTATGTCTTGTTTTGTCACTGTCATTCTGTTGCACTGTGGAGCTTCTGTCACTAAAACAAATTCCGCGATGTGGTCAACTACCTGGAATAAAGCTCATTCTGATCTGATTATTTTATAGCCTATATACTATATATTTAAATAGATAATATCACACATGTTTTGAACATTAAAGGGATGCTGTTTTACTTGGACACTATAGCCCAAGAACCCACGCACATTTTTTCTTCCTTGTTTTTCACGTGATCTCTGACCTTAATTTTCTTTAGGATAATGTGGAGAACAGGTTATTCTGAGCAAACATGCTTAGTTTCATTTATGTAGTTGATCTTTTTAGGCAAATAAGAGGTTACAAAAAGTATTACCAGTTAAAAAAAAGGTGATGGTAGAAATTATTGTTTCTTTAATTTGTTACAACAAAGGAATGCTAACATGGTAGCTTCTGACCAAAAAGAGGGGCAATTAAGAAAACTTTTTCTTAGCAATTCACATTTCTCAAATTTGAGCAAGTAGGCTATTGCTTTGAAAATAACAATCAAATCAAATCTTCACTTGGATTAAATGGATTCTTCCCTTCTGTTCCTTCTAATCACATCCAGCGCAAATTTCTGTACACTGTAATATTTTCTTCCACTATTATGCATATCCCACCTGACCTGCCATTTCTTCATCATTTCATTTTTGATCATTGCCTTAATAACTTCTTTACCAAAGGAAATGTTTTTTTCCCACCACTGCACTTAGGTCTCCCTCATCACACCCTGATTCAACCGTCAGCTCATAGGCAGACTGCAAGACCTTAAGTGGTGTATGTCAGATAAGCGATAGATACAAAAAGTCGCAGACTCAAACATCAAATGGGAGCCATGGTTGGAACCCCTGCTGCACTACGCATGGGTGGTCTTTCATAATACTTTTGTACCCCACAATACATAATAATAGTAAAGAAAATAAATTAACATACTACTAAAAATACTACTTTACAGTTTTACAAATAATCTTAACTTTATTAGGGGGTGGCCCGGGTGGAGGGGGGTGTGGCTGAAGGGGGTGTTGTTAATAAAATAGGTGTGTATCAGGGAGCGGTTTTAGAGAATTAATAAATTGCCCGTAAAGATAACTAGCAGCACGCAAACACGACCGGCATAATGTACGAACAACGAAAGTTAAAGAGCTTACTGACTAAAATAAGATAATAATTAATGATTTTTAAGACCCTGCAGGATAAGACAGTGATATGGGTGTGCCTGGTTTGTGGACCTAACGGAAATTATATAATAAGAACAGCGATTTTTTGCACATTTCTATTTGTTTGGTTTAATTTTGGGGTTTGTTGGTGCTTCTCGACTCTGCTCGGGATCGTGTTGGGTGTGTTGTGGGTTTTTTATACATTTGTTTTTTTTTTTTTGTGTTGCTGGTTTGGTTGTGGGGCCGTGGGTGGTGGTGTGGGGGGGTTCGGGCGTGGTCGGGGTGTGTGTTTTGGTCTTAGGAGGGTGAGGGTCGGGTTAGTGGTATCGGCTCAGCTGGTGGGAGGGGTTTTGGTCAATCGTATAGCACTTAATTAACTTTTAATTAATACTATTCAGTAAAAGACATCAAACTACAGCTTGGTCCACTACAGCTTATTTCTAACTATTTATAATTTTTACAACAAAACAAAGTAGGAAATAAACTTTTAATACTTAGCTTTTGTCATGTTGCAAGAATCTCCTTCCCCTGAGTACCTATCTAAGATCTGGTCTCCAGTATGACAGTGTTGTTTTTTATGTTCGTTTTTTGTTATATATTATCACTGTTATATTGGGGGGGAGTGGGCCGCACGGGGTGGGGGGGGGGGGGGGGGTCCGTGAAACCAATGCCAATAGCTTATGTGGTGATGCTTTTGAGTACTCTCGATTGTGTTGCTAGCGTCTAGGAGTCACAAGTAATGGACATATTCTGGTCGGTTTGGTACTTCTTTAATATTGTGTTTGATGCAGTGGGCGAGGGCTATTCTGACAGCGAAAACTTGCTAACGATTCAATTAGTAATTAATGGATGAATTTAAAAGGCTAGACCCTCCCCACTGGAACGTATGAAAGCAATGTATATCTATCTGATCTCTGGCCTGGGTTGTTCCTAAACGTGGATCAATGCAGGGACAAACTCCAGGTCCTTTCAATTAGATATTAAAGCACAGCAAATGCTGGAAGCACGGGGTCGGGGAGGGAAAAGGAGAAAACATGAAAAACCGCAAGAGGACGAGAAATCGTGGGTACACTGAGGCTGTTAAGTGAAGTAGGGTGAGCTGAGGTTCAAGAGGTGGTGTTGCTCCCAATTTCGCCTTCGAATGGAACCATTGGGGGTGTGGGGATTTTAGGAAGTCTCGGAGAGATTATATGCCATAATTGTGTGAGGGGGATGGCGATCGGCGTCGGCGGTTCAGGGGCCGCGAGGTTTAATTGTGGTTGGTGTTGGTGGTCCAGACACTATAGAATCCGGTGTGTGGTGGACATACAGTCCTATCCCTTTCAACCCGCGGGACGGTCGGTTTGGTGGTGTTTCTGAGGCAGGGTTTTGCAAAACCGATTTACGGTCGGGGAGTTTGGAATCATAGCGGGGGTGTAGGGGGGGTTCCCACAGAGCAGTGGGCAGGGGGGACGGGGAACAAAGACGGTGCTGTTGAAAGGGAGGTGGTAGGCTGCGGGTCGTCTGGTGTCCGCTATCTGGCGTCCAGGCGGTAGGGGTTTGGGGGGGTGGGCACTGGGTGGTGTGGTGACTGTGTTGTTAGGGGGGGGGGGGGGGCGGGTCATGAGTGGGGAGTGGGGTTTGGGGTATGGGGAAAGGTTCTGGCGGGTAGAGGGAGGGGTCGGCTGAGGGTGTTGTTGGGTGGCTCAATCCCGGTAGGTGGGGAGCAGACGGTTTGTGAAGCGGGTTGAGTTGGGGATGCGTCGCCGGGCTCCGAGGTGTGATATCACTAACAGCGGACAGTCGTGACCGCCATTAAAAGAAGGAAAATTTTGCAATATGGAGGGCGCAGGTAAAGGAGCAACACCAGAAAGCTGGAGATGATTTACTCATCTCGCGGGGCGAAGAAGGGGATGTTGATGGAGGTGACGGTGGTGCACTGAGATCCGATAATCGATTGCAAAAGAGTCAAACAAAGGTAATAGTGAGGGGGGAGTGGGTGCGGGGCAGTAACCAACGACGGGTGTGCGGACTCGCTGGGTGCAAATGCCTGATTGGTTTTGTGATGTGGTGGGCAGGAGTGCTGGACTGAGGACTGGTTGCGTGGGGCCGGACGTTTAGTTTGGGGGGTGGGGGCGGAAGAGAATTAATAGGGCGAGCCATCAGCATGGGGGACCAATGGCGGTGGGATGAGTTTAAGGGGTACAAGAGGAAAGTCGGGCAGCGTGTGGGACAAAGATATGGCGTGTGGCGGCGGATTTGTGTCTGCTGGGCGGAGGGTGGAGAGCGCTGGGGTGCTGGACAACGTGGAAGAGAGGGGGCTCCCACACACCGTATGTGAAGATAAAGGAGGCACACGTAATATGAACCACAAACAACAGAGGGGTCTGGATCTTGTCTTAACGGACAGTCTCGCGGCACAGGAGCTGAAGAAAGGGAGAGAATATGTGGGGGGGGCCAGAAAAATACTTGGGGGTTTTGCTATATACTGGGTACGAGAGCCAATGTGTTAAGGGATAACTGGAGAAGTCTCTTTGTGCCGCGATAGCCCGAATGAGAACACAAGGAAACACAAGGAAGTCAAAGTTATGACTAAATACAAGGTACGAGCTAACTCCCTAACATGACACCTGAACACCGCTAACAGACACATAACACGGTTGAGCACACACACATGATCATTGGATAGGAAGTGAAAGGTAGCACTAAGAAGAGACTAATGACCATTGATGGAAAATTTTGCCTATCACATATCTAAGCCGATGAAGGAAAAGTCAGATTAACTGTATTCAACAACCTTGTAAAAGGGTAACTGATACTTATGGCAGTCAATTAATCACTAGGTTGATACTTTCGTAAGGTCTGAAAAAATATCGGTGATGCAAATCTTAATAGCCCACGATCGTTGCGAGTTGGGTTGTGAAACGAGCTATTTGAGCGATCACTGTGAATTACACTAGACAGCCGACCTGGCAACGGTCTTTTGGAGGGGCCTTGTCTGTGGGTGGTCCAAGCTTCTTAGCGTCTCCTAGTCGAGAAGTGGGCAAAGGGGTGGGAGTAGTAAAAAAAACGCCGACAAGTGCGCCTACCCGTGGCGATAAACCAGGGTGTGTCTGTATGGGAGGAAGCGCCCCGACAGAAATAGTCGGGGACGCGATCGCGAATACTGGTGCTGTGGTTAGCCTGGTTTTGGGGTGAAGGGGTCCTGACGTGGCATCGTAGGAGTATTCTGGGCGTTTTATGTCCCTTTCGGTGGGAGCCGTTCCCTGGAAAAGAGTGGCATGAAAGAATGCTGCGGCTAGGATTGGGTGGGGGCAGCGAAAGGTACAGCTATGCTGGAACCATACGCAGGTGGCTATAGCCATAGAGGACACACGGTACCTGTACGCTGCAATAGGGAACAGCGTGACGCATGAAACTACACATATGAGACACTAAGGCCCACAACAAGAAGGTGATTAGCAAAAATAGGTGATTACTAGGGGGTGACGTGTGAGAAACAACGGTTGTGTCGATGTGTTCACACAGTTCGTGTGCGAGAGAGAGAGTACAAAAAAAGGTAGGTGGAGGACACAGACCAAGATTGGGAGAGAAGCAGAAACAGCATGGATTGGTCCGCCAAGGAGGAGGCCGTGCGCCAGGTATGTGTGGCGCGCAGGAGGAAAGAGAGAGGCGGGGGCGCCCGTCGGGCCGGCCAAGCACCGGGAGAGCGAGTGGTCAAGGTCAAGTGTGTAGGATGTACAACAAAAAGTTAAGGAAACTAAAAGCTGCCGGCACAGGTGCGTATGGGCGGTGAGGTACATGGGGACAAAAAGGGGTGGAGCGAGAAGAAGAGGGGTGCGAGGATGATGATACAGAGGGCGAGCCATGAGGACAAGAGTCCCCCGGAGTGCGCGGTTTGCCGTAGAATGGCACAACACGACGACGGCAGGCGTGAACGCGGGAGGGACACACAAACGAAGGGAGAACGGCCAGCTAGACCAGGGGGCTGGGATAGACATATGGGTTATTTGCCTTTCGTGGCTGCTGGCAAGGGTTGGGGCCTATTGGGTGGTGGGGCTGTACAGACGGGGTGTGGGGTGCCGGCGGGGCGACTGAGTCAGGCGTTCGACGGTGACACCTGCATAATCCGGGAGAGGCTGCCGGTAGCTTTGTTGTGTGTTGGCGGTGGGACCAGTAGCTATCGTGTGCCCCGATGGGGCAACCGGGGCGGTTACTCTGTCGACGGGGGTGGGTGGAAGAGGCGGGGCCAGAGAGTGTGGTGCAGGTACTGGTTCTGAGTTTGGGGGGTAGGCGTGCAGAGAGGTGTGCGAGAGGACTACTTTACGTGAGGGATGTGTCAGGGATACGCAAGAGGGCAGGGTGGTGGGGTTGGATGTTAGCTCGGGTGCGGAAGCCCCGTGGAGTTCGGGGCACGGGTCTATTGGAGTAAGGTGCGGTGGTATTGGGCGTGTACGGCGTGCTCTGGTGGCTGCACCGGACTTTAGCGTTGTAGGAGGGGCCGGGGGAGTTGTTGTGTAAGGCTGGTCGACGGGGTTTGGTGTGGGGCAGGGGTGCCACGTATAGCTGCGAAGCAGAGCGTGGCGGGGGCTGCTGCGTGCGGTAATAACATGTGGGTTGCGAGCACGATGTTCGAGTAGGGAGCTCGCTCGGGCGCCCAGAGGCCTGATGCGTTGGGAGGCATCAGGCAAGGAGGCGAGTTAGGTCGACTTCGCAAGACTTCCGCGGGTAGATGAGGTGTGGGGTCAAGGAGCGCGTTCGAGTTCAGTGCACTCCGTGTACCCGAGAAAGTAGCTGGTGCCAGCTGGGTCGGTGAGCCTCAAGTGTGTAGTTAAAAAGAAGTTTGGATAGTAGACGTTTTGGCAAGACGTTGGGTTGTTGCGGAGCATACCGGACCTTTATTCCCGTGTTGGTCTGAACCGGTCCGGGTGTTTCCAATGTGAGTTGGCTCAAATGTCCTCTTCTTCGCTAGTGGCTGGGTGTGGCGGTAGAGGAGGTGTTTCGCATTGGGTGGCAACAAAGATGGCGAACACCACTGGATATGCGTTCTGGTGCCCGCTTTGGATTCTGAGTGGTGTGGAGTATCAGGACTGCAGTGGAGGTATTATTGAACAAACACCTTTAGTGAGTCCTGAATTCGTGCATGATGGTTAAAGGCCTTCGGTGGTCATTACCAACTATGTGTAAGAAAGGTGTTCTGCTGGGGTGTGCAGAGCAAGGCCCTAAAGGGCGGCTAGTGCCGTTCTGCGCTGGGTCCGGTCGCGCCATCCCGGGGTATGGTGGAGCTTAGTATATGTTTGTCAAAGCGTCGTGGGTATAAGGGGCAATGGGAGGCACGGCCGGCCCGGGAAAGTGCGTTGGTCGGTGGCAGTGGGGGCGTCATGGGGTACGAATCCGTGGTCACCTAAAATCTGTTTCTGGCTGAGAGGAGAATCTAGGATTGCCATATGTGTTGATGTCTGTGGTCTGGTCCAGGCTCGGTTGTTGTGGGAAAAATTCTGTGGGTGCCACGTGTGTGTGATGCAGGGATCCCCTGGGTCTTGCCCCACCCCCGGTTGTGAGCGAGACTGAGAAATATGAGTGGTACGGTGGTGAACAATATGGACGCGTGGCGGGGCCCCCCACCGCTCGCAGGTTCGGACTATTGGCTGAGGGGGTCTGGGCCTGCTGGTCAGGGGGAGTTCTGTTTCGTGTTTTCCCTATCTGTTCGGCTTGTGGTCTGCAAAAAAGCTAATTATCAGTTCAAATCAAAATTGTGCAACTGAAAAAAATTCACCTCAGTTTCGATGGTGGCTGGTCGGGAGAAGAAATCTGACGTCGCCTGGAAAAAATGTTTTTATCCTGTGCAGCAGGCAGGTTTTCAGGCTGACTTGTGATGATCACGATAGGCTTTGGCTCCATATTTCCCCCCTTTTCGTAGACTCAATATTGGCACAGCGTGGAGTTTGCAAAAACTGCGGGGCGCCCGATAGGTTCAGACGGCTGTCTTTTGCTGTCTATGCGACAGTCATGGAGGACGGTTTATTACGTACTCATCATCGTGGGACCCACCGTCAAGGCTCACTATTCTAGGTGGCGAAGTGCGGGGGGTGGGTGTTAGGACCGCAGGGCGATCTGTCTGGATGCAAGGAGTAGGCAGCTTAAGCCTGACCTAATATGGGGGTGTCTCTCCGCCAGTGTGGTAATTCCACAGAGGGGGGTTGTTGTTAAGAGAACTATGTAAATGGGAACATTCTCTTTTCAGTCCTGTTTGATGCTTGTCAGTTGTCGGGGCGCTCGTTGGTGTTTGCTCATCGGTTAGAGCCATCTGTGTAAGGACTGGTGAGTTCTTCTGTCGCAACATTCGTGGATGTGCGGCATACGGGCTGTGCTTGGTCGCTCGGTTGAGCAGGATCATGCTCGGCAAATCGTGACGTGTCATTTGCACTCTTACCTCAAGGCTGTTTGGGGGGACCGTGGAGGGGGTGTGCCGGTAGAGGGATGAAGGCTGGCCAGTGTTCGGCTAGCGCTCCGTCCGCTGGGTTCCTGGCTTGGCCCATGGAGTCGTTGGGCTGCTTTATCCAGGTGCTCTACGGCTGAGTTCCGCGGGGTTGTCCTGAGTGATCTGCCGGGGGCGATGGCTGTGGAATTGTCTGCAACGACGGTGGCACACTTGTATGCAGCGCGCATGATAGAGAGAGACAGCAGCAAAGATAGCAGTACGGGTACAGACGGTGAAACGTTGGATCGCTTGGGCTGGGGAGGCGCAGTGTATCATAGCGGTGGTGAGGGTTGTTGTGATCCACCTAAGTCCCTGGCTGGGAGAAAGACACTAGAATAAGGGGGGGTGGGATATGGGTGTGATTGTTCAGGTGGGACTCCGAAGAAGAGTTTGAGGGAACGTGGGTGGAGGCACCGGAGCAAAGGTCAGACCTGGAGTGACCGCTATACTAACTGAGGTATACCATGTTTGGGCCCGAGACGAAACGGGGTATAGGATCATAAGACTATGAACGCAAAAAGATCTTTTGACTATTTGTGTAGTTTGGGTCTAAGAATTGCTACGGTTTGTCGAAATGGGTGTGAGGCGCAAAAAGAAGCTGCGGCGTGCTTTGGCGTTGCGACTAGCAGACCCCACTCACGGAAAAGCGGCAAAGAAAAGCACAGATGGAATGGGTTCAAAGGTGTTAGTGATACGGCTGTCCTGTGTTGGCAAAAGGGGAGCGCCTCTCACACGTATTACAGGCACGGGAAAAGAGGGGTGAGCGAGAAGGGGAAGTCGGGTGAACAGGAGAGAGAGGCGAACGAATAACCGGTATAACTACAGCGAAGGACACAGTTTGCCAGCTACTGGAGAAGATGAGAAAAACAACGACGTGGGGATGGGGGAAGAAGCGAATCAAAAGATAAGAAACAAACACCACAAAAACAAAAATAATAAGCAGGAAAGGCCTAAAGAAGATGAAATGCGGGGGAAAGGTAAATAACAAGGAATAGAAAGGGAGTCAAAGGAGAAAAGGGGTGTATATAGAAAAGCATAGAATTGATTGTATTCCTCGTCAAATTATTATACCCGCAAGGTCGCTATAAACTGGTACATTTGGGTGCTAGACAAATTTATACATGCCATAAGTTGAAAAGTAAATAAAGATCAACAAAAGAAGGAAGAGAGAGAGAAGAGGGAGAGTGTGGTAGAAAGTGGACGCTGGCGACGCATGTCATAAGTGGTTAGTCAGGCGCGAAACAAACAAGCTTGAAGTAAAGGGGCTTAGGGCATAAAGAGTGGTACGGTTACATAGATCTGTCACGCATTCTTTGTTGACACACGGTCTGAGTGTGAAGTGAGGCTGTGGTGCAGATCCGAAAGAAGGTTCGGCTAACAACGTAATCCTAGAGATCACATGTTGGCTACAGGAACAGGCAAGCTCGGGCACCTTGCGGTGGGGAGCGGCGGGGTGGCACTGAACCAGTGTGGTGGGCAGTGCAGAGGACGTCGGGCTGCAGGGTCCCGGACAAGTTGCTCTTCAGGCCAAGAGGGCTCAACACATATCAGCTGCACGGAGCAGTGATTCGTTAGCACGGTCGTTAGCCCTTTGGTAATGTGTACGTAGATGTGGCAAATGAGCGTCTGGGAGACTGATTCGGGTAGGGGCTCGGGATAAGGCCTTAGTGGTGAATAGGAGAGTATGTAAGAAACTCCTTGCACCGTACCAGGGTGGCAATGAAGAATGGGAATTTCTTCGCCCAAGCAGAAACCGTTCATTCTTGGACCTTATATGAGCTGATATCTGAGCTTTGCGTCGTCAGAGAAATAGACTAGCTCGACACTAAAACAAGGAGGTCGGAGTCTTCGCTAAATCAAGGTGTAGTTTTCGTGTCGTAGCGATTGAAAAACTTATACCTAAACTTTCTATAGCCTATATGTGAAGGCACTTCAAACTATAATTGTAGCTGATTAATTGCGAACCTGTGCGCGCACGGGTAATTTACGGTAGGTTTCAGGCATGATGAATCCTATAGAGGACAAGGATTCCTAAACTTCATAGCGGCTTAATCAGTGAAAATGAGGAGCATCGCTCAAATCACGCCTACACAGACTGAGAAGCGGGATTTCGGCGCCAAATCACCGATTTTAGTCGGTACATTGAGACTGAGCTGCTAGAATCCCAGGACGATTGCGTCGGCAGAAAGTAAGCTTGTGGCCTACTACAACAGAGAGATAGATTTCGGTTCGCTAAAGTCAGGTTAGTTCATTTAGTCGTACGATTGAAACACTGATAGCACTGGACAACTTCTTACTGCTCGTGAGGAAGTTACATGCACTATAATTTTTCTGTTTTGGATCAGGACTGGTATGGCGCTTGAAGAGGTAAACTACTATGCAACTCACATAGGTTTGATTATTGGTCTTGCTTTGCAAAGCAATGTTTTAAACGCTCCACCGATTCAATATTAACTGCGCGTTCGACTGCGTAAATACGGAAACTTTCTTTTCTGGTTAAACTTGTACAAGTTTCTGGGGAGGCGCGCATAACATAGACAATGACTGCAAGATGCTATGGGAGGTCACCTCCTCTCGTGGTGCTGTATATTATGGTCTGGCGTTGCTGGAGTTAATTTGTGTAAGCAGAACAATAGACTGGGAGGAGCTCCCAAAACTTTGCTAAGCTTCGTCACCCTGGCTAGAGGGGAGAGATGTTTAGCCTGCTAGCGGGTGAGGATGCAGTATGGCGGTGTGTTCAGTTCCTCCCATGTGTTGTCCTTTGCGAGCCTAAGAGTACCTGAGTGTTCTCTTTTGACCTATGTCATTTGTCCTGTGTGTGTTGTTCATGGGGGGAAAACGGTAAATGGGGGGTTGTCGCTGGATCAGTCTCAGTGGTCTGCAAACTTTGTCAATAACGCTCAGAATCTTGGCTGCTAATAGTATTTGGTGTGTTTACCCTTTCCAGTCCGTTCTGCACCTTTTCCGGTAGCGTTCTTAGCTGGGTCTCATGCTGTCAGAGCCTTTTTAATCTGTTGTTGTTCCTCCGGTAACGCCAGTTGTGCTGGGGTCCTTGTTGGACTCGCGCTAGTGAGCTGTTGCGTAGGATCATTGACCTCCTGATTATCAAGACCCCGGAGGGTTGGGGCCAGGAAAGATGAGCGTGCGGAGACTGTTGTATCCCAACCATCTCGCCCGAGTCCGGGGTCCGAGGCACACCCTCTCCGCGTCGCAGCCGGCTTTTCGGCTCAGTAGTGGTGCTCGGCCTGGGTAACAGGGTGTTTACTCTACGACGCCGCCAGCCCTCGCTGTCGGCAGTCTGGGCAGGTTGGGTCTGAGCCTCGCCACGTTTGACACACTGGTGTTGGGAGAGTAGGGCTAGGACTACTAAAATCAACACAGAGTGTGGATGCTAAAATAGTTTATTGGGTCAGCATATGTTGTGTGGCTAAGAAGACGTAAACAGATTTTGAGGGGGTTGATGAGGCTTTATTTAGAGTTTTAAGACTCCGCAAATTATTGTCAAAGTTATCACTCAGAATTTGCTGTACGGTTCCTCCCCAAACAAGCGTTTCAATCTCTGAGTGTATGAAGAGAAACAGGGAAAGGCAGAAGGAAAAGAGGCATTTCTATTCAGAGTTATGCTGATTATTTTTTGACAATAAACAATCAATAGAAATGATCTCTGGCTAGGGTGCCTGTGTTGAGTTCAGAGGAACCTCAAGGGGCAAATACATTACATGGCTTTAAAGTATAGCGCTTCTATTTCTTAAAACAGTATCAATCTGATATACAGAACACTCAGTGACACTCGTGATTAACTGTAACATTGGTGTTAGGGCAACACACCAAGTCTGGTCCACAGGCGCTGCTGGCTGTCAACCTCGCCAGTAAGCTGGGCCTGCCTTGTGGCCCCCCCTTCCCGTGGTGGGGCGACGGTATAGATCACTGTGCCACTAAAAACCCCCAATAACTTAATGATTCATCTCTATATAGACAGTTAAAATGTAATTAAATTAATTTAGATTTAATTAGCTAGTAACTAAGCAAAAGCATTCATCAGTAATCCACTAGATATTAAATCGCTGAGAAGCACGAATTGAAGATTGAGAACAACAATACGGGAAAGAAGCGCACGCAGAAGGAAGGAGAAATGGAAAAATCAGAAACCAGGGATTAGGTTAAATTCTAATTACTTCACACTGTATACACACATGCTGTATTTAAAATCTTCAATTAAAGAGTGCTAACCCCTAGTTTTTAAAGCTATTTGGTAGCTTAGCCTAAAATGAAACTATGCTAATTCGTGTTAGCTTAGCTGCTTCAAATGTTTTGTTTACAAACATGGCGTGTTGTGTTATGTGACGTTAGCACTTCCTGTGACTAGTTGTTGTCACGGTAACCAATGCATTCCAGTGTAATTAACGCAGTTTAATGTTTGTCTATGTTAAACAGTCACAGTTTTTAGAACGTGGTGCTTTCAGCCTTCAATACTTGTTGCATTACCTAAGCATTTCGTTGAGTGCTTCTCTAATGCAACAATAACTTCTTGCACTTGTTTAAAGAATAAAAAAAACAGGTTTACTGTAAGTTAAAGCCAGTTTAAACATACTGTATATGTAGTTATGTGTGCCTCACATATGAGTTAGCACGAGCTGCCGTAGTACACCTTTATTTACTCAGCGCGTGACCAGTATGACCAACTTAAACAGTTGCTAACGCGCTTAAGTATTACAGGCAAAGTTGTAGATGAATGCTTCCATCTTGAATCAGAGGGGAGGGCCGTTTTTGGCCTTGGTAGGGGAAGGGGGGGCACGCGCTCTCATCACCTGATATACTGTCTATCGCGATTTCTTCTTCAGAAGCATTTAAAACATACTGGCAATTTTGGATTTCTGCACGTAAAGCTAGGTTACCTATGGTACGGTTGTAGGACATGGCCGGCTGAGCTGAGAGTTCAGACGTTACGCTTGGGGTCAGACAGAGGGTTATTGCTGTTAAGAATACGGGCAGATTAGGGTGTTCTGTTGCTAAAATCAATGAACCTTCACCGGAATACTCATTAAGACACATGAACTACATAAAGACTCTCACACATATAATAGCCGGACCATTCAACCCGCACTTTAATCGTGCATCTCAACAAGCCGCAAATAGGGACCACCGGGCATCTGAATCCGTCCTATTGTTTAGGACCTGTGCTATCCGAGCACCCCAGTTTAAAGTGCCAGGGGTTAAACTCAAACTTTCGTTTATCATGCTCCCCGCATCGCCACCAGCAAAAATCTGTCGCGAATCACTTCATGGGAAATATGATAAAGTACCATACTAATTATGATTAGTTATTACTCTTTAGATCCCTGTAGATTATGTTAGGGCTGAACCACTGAGCACCTGTACATTGACGAGCTAAACTTAATGTCCTGGTATAAAGAAATAAATGTCTTCGGTCAATCATAGTTGGAACGTAATCCGCATGTGAGTTATTTGTCGCGGGGGTCCGGTTGCAGTAAACATGAACCCTTCCAATGTATACAAGTAAGGGTTTGTAATTAAGCTACACTTAAACACTTAAACTGAGTACAAGCATACTCTAAACACATTAACCGTCTTACCCACTACAACACACACAGATGCACCCCAGACCTTGTAGTAGGAAGTTAAAGTTTAGCAGCTCAGAAAGAGCATAAGAATGACATTGTAGATGTGAACCTTTTGGCATATTCAAGCAGAATCTAAACTCTGAGACACGTCCGATGCGTAGTTTCAACAAACCTTGTAAAAGGGTTGAACTTAGACTTATTGCACTCATTTAAATCGCCATAAGTTTGATACTTGCGTATGTATAAAGGTTCCTGAATGCAATCTTAAGGCCGGGCGGGGCCAAGATCTGTGCTGACGTTGGTTGATAGAAAGAGCAGTTTGAGTCCAAAAGTCGTCGTTGAGGTATGCGCCAAGGACTATTCGTTCCGATGCACAATGGCTAATGTGTATACAAATAGAGGTGAGCGTCATTCTCACTGCGCATCGTCATCCCCCTACCACACAGCACTTTTCGGGTCGGCATGGAGTGTGCCTTTACAGCGATGCAGTCTGATTCACGCCCATCGTACAATATGGGCTTGCCGTGGGAACATCACGGAACTGCAAAGTGGGTGGTGAGTTCTGCGTTGTACTGTAAGGGGGCCGCTGGATGATGGCTGTACAGGCCGATGCGTGTCTGGGCCGATAGGGAAGTCGCGGAAGGTGGGTGATGGAAGAGGGATGGACGAATTAGTTACAGATCCGTAGAACAGGCTTGTTGACATATAATCAGCATGGAAAAGGCGCTCACTGGTTGCAAGGGAGCAATAAGAAGGTCTATATCAGAGAAGAACTAGACAGCACTATGCCATGTGAGGTGAGTGATAGGACTCTAGGAGGGGTAACTATGTAACATGAATCGTAAGACAGCATCACTAAACCACAGCAATAAGCAGAGACAGTAATGTGTATACACATGCCAGGATGGGGTATCCATCAACGGGTGGCCCCTATGAATTATTAGAGAACAGGTCCATTGCTCTGGGCATGTGATGTCGGTCTCATGAGTACAGACCGTGAGGGGGAGTTTCTCTCCATGCCTTGCACCCATGTGGTCAATAAAGCCTAATGATAATATGGAGTTGGTTGTCAGTGAGTTGACAGGTGGGGGTGGGGTCAAGCGAACCCTGCATCAGGATATATGAGTGAGGGAAGGTGACGATTTGTTATCTAAGGATAATGTGATTTGTTAATCAATAAAAATTGTGGGTGCAGATTGTCTAGGCGCTACACCTGTGAAATGAACCTGCATTATTGTTGAAATTTGTGTAGGGAGAATTTTTTACACTTTTGCATGTTATTTTCTTGAAATATAGGCGTCTTAATGACTTCATCTCCTGAAAGACAATATCGCAAATATCTGATATTATTGAGCGATGTTTAACACACATTGATATATGGTGTCACTTGTAATTAAATTCTTACCACCAGCACACGTAAAGTGTACATGCAATGACAGAATCCCAGTTTATGTTTATAAGAGTACTATTATAAATCGTGTTAGTCTTTTAAGTTGGTTAAGATCGTCAACATAACAGAAAATGCAGACCTTTGATGATGTATAATTCATACAGTACATTAATCATCACACCAGAAAGTGAATGATGAATGCTGTGTTTAATTACTATGATGTAGTTGTAACAGTAAGAGATGGACATTAATGACATACCGTGTATCATACACAATTTTCAAGGATATATTCCAAGTCACATAACACATGAAAGTAAAGCAAAAATTATGATTGATAATAAGGATAACAACGAAATAAAAAACCTGAAAAAACACATGAGGTGGAATATAGTATTTATTGTGTGGCGGCTTAACTTCGCTACGCGTTGGTGGCAGCGTCCTGTGTTGGCGACGTACGCTCTAACGGTGTTGTGTCCGTGTGCCTGTGTTGCCAGGACGGTACGAGCCTTCTCACCTTTAAGCTGAAGTACACGCTTTCGCCTCGTAGGTTCTCCCCCGGCATGATTTCACTCGCCGAGTCCCCGGCATGATTCCCATCAAAGCCATATCCTATCCGTGTCGATCGTACAATCTGACCGTGCCGTGGCGATAAGCTGACCAATGACGGATGTGGGTGTAGTTAAGACTCGCGATCTCCTTTCGTGTAGCCCCCCCGTTCTCGCGGCTGTGGGAGGAATCTAACCTGTGACTCTTGCGCGGGTCTCTGCAGTACCTTTTGCAGTATCTGTGTGTGATCTTGGTCAAATTCTTAAGGTGCTATGATAAGTGTTCTTTTGTTCTGTTTTGTTCGGAGTAGGAGAGAAAACACTGTGTTTATCACTTTTAAACACCTCAATTACCGGAATAGTCGGTGATATCTTCAGAAGTAAAATGTTTAAATACAGTCTGGGCAATATTAGCATCAGCGAAACTACAATGTCTATTTAAAGTCTTAGACTTAAAACAACGACGCAGGAACACCAATTCACAGCTTTCTGTAAGCACATAGTACTTATCTAAAAATAATGCCATATAATCCAAATGGAGAAGACGAACAGGGGTATGGAGTTACATTGTGGTGTGGCCCAAGAAACAAAATGGCTCAAAAGATTTAATGCGTAATGCAGTTAACACAGTATAAATCCAAATCTGACTAATTCGAATTAAGAGGCAGTTCATAAGGTCAGCATGACCAGAGTCAAACACTTCAAGCACGGTTTACTAATTGATGATTTAGTAGTTTAGGAAATTAATGATATTTCTAGGCTCATATATGATCCTTGGTTCGTTCTAATACACCCATGCCAGTTTTAGGGTCTCCAAGTTGGGCCTCCTTTATCACAGACATTTTAGATGTCTCATTCCTAAAACCATTGATACTTAACTTTTGATTTTTTAAAAAACGGTCACAGTGGTTGACTCAACAACACACAATATATACATAGCAGCATGCAGACGGTATCCAAACAACATGAGTGACAAAACCAGTACCGCATCGCAAGGATATATAGAGACAAGAGCCCAGGATGACCGGCTGTAAAACTTGCTGTGCCTAGGCTGAGCTGGAGAATGAGCTGAAATAGATGCACCGACAGGTGTTGTTACACTGGCTGTACCCAGTGTAGTACAGTATAGTACCTCATGTACCCGTTACTTGATATAGGACTTGTCACAGTCGCGTCGTCCAGATAAGATACAGTGGTGGGGGGGGGGGAAGGCTCCAACGTGGTGACTGTGCAATGTGAAGCCAGTGTGTGGGTTGTTTACCCGTGTTTTGGCAGCACTGGAGCGGAGGAGACAGAGCTGCCTGATCGGGCTGGTTGAGAAAAGGGTTGGTGTACAGCAGACCAAGAATTTGTTTGACGATAAGGGCGGAATGAATGGTTGCCATTGATTATTTATGGGGGCATCAACACAAGGGTACTGTATTATAGTCACATACCATGGATATTTAGTTCGTGTGTGTTTGAAAGCTGTACTTCTCTTGGAAGTCAATACTGTAAGACATACTTGAAGGAACTGTATTTGCATACAAGCATGGTGTGTGTGGAGGCGTCGCTGCAGGGGGTGCCAGTGGGGTTGGGGACATTGTATACTTGACGCAAATAATTCCGGATCCAATAAAGTTTTTGGTACATTGTTCGATTGATCTCACCTAGTGGTATCACGGGGCAAAGTTCTGTGTTTGTACTGTAGGTTTTGTCATCTGAGGCCAAAGTTTGATATTGACAGAACACAGAAGTAAGGGTTTTTGACTGGAATGTTTGATTTTGACATGGAAGTTTGTACAAATTTGTTTGTCACGAGAATGTGTTAGATGGGACCAGTGGTGTTGTTTTCATGGGGAATTTTGTTTAAGTATTCGAAAAAACTAAGACAGCATTTAGGAAATTTAACCAACTTGGAAAATCTTTGGGCTAAAGCACTGTACACTGATAACATAAAACTATAACGGTCAGTACATCATAGTTCATTAAATTGTATATACAGTTATTTTTCTGTTCAAAGTGTGGAAATTAATTTTCAAAATAAACCTTCAATAGGCCTTATTTCCTCGTCCTGTTGCTCTCTCGTCTGGACAACAGTTAATATCACAAGCTTTTAAGCCTCAGGTTATTTATTACATAGGCTTTGATAATAAATAAACACATAACTAGAGGTTTTTTTTTTTTTTCTTTGAGCACGCATTATAATTCCACATCTGGGTCTTCAAGCAATATCACCTAAAAATCAATTGAAAATCATGTAAGCCTATTCAGTGACTAATATGGAGCGTCCAAATATATTCACAGTTACAGTTTAAATAAAATAATACAATATAATAACATAGGCTAATGTTAATCGGAGCACATGTGGACTTACTGGTAATAGTTAATACAACACGTCTCTAAAGAAAAAATAATTGGCTATACAGTAAACATCATTTCTGAAAACTAGATAATTGTATGATCAGCAGATGTCTATTATTTCAGAGTTCAGAGTTCAGGTTTTGTTTTGTAAAGAATGGTTCATATAGTATAGTGTAGTATTGACTGGTTAACACATGGGGAGGGGGGGTCAAGTATACAGGCTGGGCTTAGGGGGGGGGAAAAAAAAATACAAGAGCAGTTGGGTCGTAAATGGTGGAGGACAAAAAAACTGGAGACTCTAAAAGAACAAATTGGGGGTCATATTAAGAGCCTATATATTGATAAATGATTAATAGATGTTTATACATAGGCCTATTTGAAAATGTTTTGAAACTGGTCTACCCAGTTTGATACATTTTCGTTTTCAAATGTTATGTCTATTAAAATAAGGCTGTAGCTCATATAGTAGCCTATTGTTCATGTGTTGATATCTACTGAAGCCTTATGATCACAGTCATAGGGAGACAGTGGCGAAACGAGTCAGCCCCGGGCCCATATGCAAAAAAAAAATGTGTACAGCCCCCCACAAACGTTATGGGCTCCAACTCGGTTAACTTCTTTGGGCCCTAAATTTTTCTGAAGTAAATACTGTTACGTGTTATCGGGACTATGTGAGCACAATCTTTATTTACGTATAGCTAATGCTTGTCATGATGTTTTAAATGTTTCAAGTTCGATTCATTAGTTGTAGCACGCAAGCCAAATCATAATCGCAGCTTTGTTCTTTGTTTAATACAAGTGTTCAGCCGTCTGTTCTGTCACTCTTATTATAACTCACACAATAACGTCTTTTTACGGCTCTGTAATTTGTATTGACTGCGCCTCGGTCAAGCGTGGCAAGAATCAATTAATATTTTTCCTCTTTATATTTGCGCAGAACCAAAAAATGGGGGTGGAAAACCTCATAATATTTGAAATGCATTTAAAAATCGAACAATTTCATACAACAATGTCTCAGGAATCTAGTCAATCAGAGTTTTAAAAAAATCAAAAGTGCGGAGCCACAGACAAGGTTTTTTTTTTTTTTTTTTTTTTGGGGGAGAAGTACGGCATTGTGGAATTTGTTCACATTAACGTCAAGCACTATAACTTATTTTATTATCTTAATTTGGACTTTATTCTTAGAATATTATGACGTTAATCTTATTTATTTAGTTATTTTTGAACGTGGCGCAAAAATGCTGCCGTATAGGCTACTGAATGCAAACACAATTGTGGCACAGCGGCCCAAAAAACTAACTAAATAATAAAAATAAAATAAAAAAAAAAAAAGTTGTTAAGGTGATATTATTATGTGTTATAACCATGTTTTCAGAGTCATGTTGCAAAAATGTATTTGACCAACCTGACTCGCCATCTCCTCATTGGACGCGCTTTTAGAGAGAAATGCATCTTTATGGATTACATAATGAAAGAGTTTTGTTTTCGATTTGAATTATTTCATTTAAAAGTAGTAATTAGAAAACAAATTCTGGTTGGATTTCCTTGCTAAAAGGAGGGAGGGGGGGGTCCCTTTGTTGATATTGTGGGGCCACAAATACAAGTAGACCCGTGGTGGGGATATGGCAGTTCTAATTATGGCATACGCTTCCCGCCCCCCTTTTAACCTTATTGAGCAAAATGACGCGGATTTTTTAGTTTCCACTGTTATTTTCCAAAAATGCAATGATCGAGGGCTGGCCAAGCGGGGGGGGTCCATGGCTGCAGAGCGCGCTTTAGCTTCCAGTCTCCCACAAACGATTGGATCTGCGCCTAACGCGCCATTTATCTAGGTTAAATTTTAAAATGAATCTGTGAATGCATGAAGTGTTTTTTAATGTTTTTACTTTATCGGGGCAAGTATAAACGTGTTGGTGAGAATTTGAGAGGGACTAAGATGGATGAAACATTGCCTCAACTCACTGTCTCCGCTGCCGGCTTGGTCGTTGAGGGAGGAAGCCTATTGAAACAACAAGACTGCATTGCATTTAACAACTAAAATTGTTCACAAAATATTTTGCTAAATTAGCTTGTGATAAAGAACAAAAGGGGGGAAAATGACCACGTTTAAATTTTTTAAAACCAAAACTGAACTATTTATAGCTGATGGTAATGGGGAAAGCGAGGTATAAAAACTACTCACAATGACATAATAAACAAATAGAAAAGGGACAAAGCGTTTTTAATAATATTAAACACTGCGTCGCAGAGGTGTGGTGATTGTGGTTTATAAATGAGAGCACTTGGCACGTTAACATTTGATGAAAATCCCCTCAATGGAGAATTAACAAGGGGTTTTTGGACCAGCAGAATGACGGAGAGGCTGTTGTTTGTCTGTCATTACACAAAAAAAGGGACGCGGCCGGCCTCTGTGGGCAGATGTCAAGATGAATCGCATTATACTCTTTCCGCCACTTACAGATAAATGATGCAACATTTATTGTAGCTATATGGCGCTTATTTGTTCATGGGGTGCGGGGTTTGGGTAAAGTGGTAACACTTTGCCAAAATCTGTCGATGATAACGATGACGCGCTAGTTCCGATATTTACAACTTAGCCTGCAAAATAGCCTATTGGTTACAACGGAACGACTCTTCAAACCACAAAAACAAATTAAGGCCTTTAAGACATAGTTTCTAGTGAGGGGGGGGAAAAAAAAAAAAAAAAAACAGGCTGTATTATTCAAGCATCAGTTTATTATTAGGGGATTACCCCAAATATGCATTGGGCAGACAAGCCGAGATCGTCTCCAGGTTTTTAGGTTCGGATGGAAAGGGTGAAGTGAGGTTTTGCGACAGTTGAGGATCCATAGCGTTAAAAAGTTAGCGGGACAAGCTCTTTGAATGCTTTTCCATGTTAATATCTTTGTAAAAACCCTTGAACAGACATATTGAAGACCAATATCATGATTTAAAACAATAATAACGGAAAAAATATAAAACGAGAAGGAGTTTAGTTTTCCACGGCAACAGAGACGCTGACTAGGTTTATGGCGACTGCCAACTCTGCCATACAGAAACGCCGCCCCTGGGACGAAGCCAATACATTGTACATTGATTATCACTGTACAATGATAATCGTCTGCTAGATATGAGACTGTTGCTGTAAAATTATAATAAAATGATAGAAAAATACATTATGCCTGATTTATGTTCAGATTTTCAAGCGCCTGTCTTCTTTGCTTTATTTTACGTTTGAAACATAATATTTGGATTCTTTGAAGAATAAAAGAACAGCACTTATTTTATTATTCATTTATTTTTTCCTTTCTTTTTTGAAAGAAAATTAATGCTTTTATTCTGCAATAATGTTAAATTGATAAGATTTTTATATTTTGAATAGTAATCTGCCAGGATTCATCAATCAATCCTGTAAAAATATCACAGAAAAATATTAAGCAGCACAATTGTTTCTGACATTGACAATAAATTGAAGATCATGTGACACAGAAGACTGGAGTAATGATGCTGAAAATTCAGCTTTGCATCACAGGAATAAATTTAAACTATATTAAAAAAATAAAAGAACCTAATTTTAAATTGTAATGATATTCACAATATTAAAAAAAACCAGACCCCAAAGGCCCCCTTCAAAAAAAAAACCTTATATAAATAGGATTCACCTATTTTTGTCGTGTCCTCGTTATCATTGAGAAAACCTATTTCTAATATAAGCTTATTTTAAGCTTCATGATCAGTGAATTATGTGAACCAAACAAGCAAAGAAGAATTAAATAGGGGTGTGCGATATAGACAAAAACGATATCTCGATATTTTCTGGGATTTTACCGATAACGACAATTAGACAATATTTTGCTGAGTGTGTTGTGCTGCAGGACTGCCGTGGACAGCTGACTCCTAAAGTTTTTCCTATTCTTCATATTCTGTGTGGTGGTCAAATAAGTGATAGAATGATCGTTTCCAACAAAGTGTATTTTACCCTTATGGGGCATTTTTAAATTTACCTTTTTCTAAAGTGTGCATTATCTTTGCTTCAATTCTTATCTTAATCCTAAGTGGAATTAGAATAATAAGACATTTGGGGCTGTTACCAAACCAATAAAATCATTATAAACAAAATTCATATTTGCAATGCTGAGGAAACACAGAATCTGCATTTGAAGTGGCATTTAGATGCTTTTACACACTGTTTAATGCAGGACTGAATCTTTTCCTGCAGTTACAAATGCAGAAATATGTTGTATATTTTAATCTAAAACGGGGATACCTACTTCTCTTTGAAATTATAAAAAAAAAAAATGAAAAGATACTTTAAATGGATAATTAAAACCGCCAGTAGGTGGCAGTGAGTCACTATTAATAAGTGAGTCATTGTTCATTTAAATAGTTGATTCATTCAGGAACTAATTCCTGTTTCCATCCAAGGATTTTTTACGAAAAAATATTTAGCGCTTCAAAATTTTTACAGATATAGCTGATGGAAATGCCATTTATCGATAAAATTTATAATGTGTCGACATTATCTTTTTCAGTTTAACTTTAGCACATAAATTCTATATCGATACAAAAAATAGTTTGGAAACACTTTTTGTCGAGAAAAGGGGCTTTAACGCAAATAAATGTGTTGTCACATGGCAGAATTAGCCTATAGGAAGCGTCCGTGTTCATGGTGTTGCTCATGTTAAAGCACCGTTTCCCTGTAGTTCAAAAGCGCATTAAACCATATTCATACTATTAAATTGTGTAGCAAATCAGCTCATGGGAAATATGAATAATTAACCATAACTAGTTTATAATTAACTATTCATATTTTAGATCCACTGTAGATATTTAGCTGACCACTCAGGGTCCACCGTCTTGTCAATTCTAAGAACGTAATTTCCTGGTTAAGGGAAATAACTATCTCACTGTACAATTCTACACCGAGCTTGTAACATAAATCTGCATGATTAAGTGACTCAAGTTATAAGCAAACAATGAACCACGTCAAGTGTGATACAAGTAAGGTTATTAACTACATAACACTTACGAGTCTTAACATACTCATACACATTCAGCCGTCTAACCCAACACTACACACACACACACACATACAGTTACAGTTGGTATAGGAAAGGGTTAAATTTTAACTCAGCATAGAAAGAGGCATAAAGGATGGATTTTATGGAACACTTTGCATGTATATTCAACATATCAAAGCCTTCAGGGATACGTCAGAATCTGAGTTCAAACACACCTTTGTAAAAAAAAAAATTAACTGATACTTAATGCATCAATTAATAAGACTAAGTTTGATACTTAGCGGAGTCTCGGCTGTCTGAAATAGATTCCTGATGCAATCTTAAGGCCCAAGATCTTGCTTAAGTTGGTTGATGAGAAAGGACCAGTTTGAGTCAGAGTAACTTGATGGATGGAAAGGACTAGGCCGAAGAAAAGGCCTGGCACAGATGCTTTGGTATCCTGAAGCGTTTTTCTCACATTTTCTTAGCTTCTGATCGAACCACCGACTGGGGCGGGTCCCTTGAGCCGGGCCTTTAAGGTCGGAGAAGTTCTCCGCCTTTCAAGATGGGCTTGTCCTATGAGCAAAATGGAATTTCCGAGCGGAGGTGGCAATTGCTGGAGGGTTTACGACCCTTTGTTCTCTAAGCATGGTAATTTGCAATTGGACTTAAATCGAAATTATTAACGATTCTCAGGTCCCTAATATATATTGCCTATGTACCATTATATAATATACACGCTTGTTTCGATCGTAAGAAGGCAAATTCATAGATACTAAATAAGGTAAGATTACATATAGTGAAAAGTGAGGATCAGGAATGGGTCCCCTCACATGCATACTAAAATAGTCTAAGAATATCTAAGACAAAATACACAATGACAATAATTTACTCAATGGCCTGAAGAAATATGTGTTTTCATTCAAATAACGGTTTTTCTATGAAATAACTAGAACACAGTCCATTTCTACTCTGACTTTCCTTGGGACATGCAGGGATTTTCACTGCTTTACATACTTTTTTTTTTGGCAGAAACCCAGTGATATCAGCATGGTTGCCATGCAACAAAGGGGCCTGTTTCGGCTTCCTGGGGTGTTACGTATTCCGGGGGGAAGGGTTCATGGGTCCTTGTATGGCTTGTTAACTGAGGTTACAGAGTATTTGTTCAATATAAAAACAAAATATATATTGTGTTTGATTGGTCCAGATGCTACAAATTCCCCCTTTTCGGGCGTTGTTGTCTGTAAAATAGACAACAACGAGCGATGTCAAAGGTGCGGAACAATCGAACACACACCTGGCACTCATGGCTGGGAGCCAGTGGTGGTTTTTTGGCTGTTGGTGCCAGGGGGAGGGGGTGTTGGATGCTGTCTGGTGGTGTGCGGTGGTGATGTAGGCTGTAGCAAGGTGAGGGTCCTCAAGCTTGTGCAGCAGGTGTCAAGGCTGTGTCACCTGTCATCCTGAAGTGAGTTAGTCCGGGTAGGAATTTTTTGTTGATGCTGCTAGCCAGTAGGCTATCTGTGGTACCCGCGATGTGGAACAGTCGGGTTTAGACTCTCACTGGTGAGAGTGCAGGTTGTTCCAGGGATTGCAGGTAATTGTTAGGGAGATTTTGTAGTGTGCAGAGAGTTT
>JADLZN010006794.1:0-172083 GCA_018155175.1 Sinocyclocheilus anophthalmus
CACCAGCCAGTGTCCCGCCAAAGCCATAAGGTAAAAATCCCCCTGCCCCATAATCGCTGGTGACATTAGCAGTGTGTGAAAGATTCCTGTAAGCGTATTTTACCATTTTAATGGTTATGATCATCAAAAATTCACACATTAGGCTGAATTCATCAACATCTAAAAAGAAGTAAGAAAGTAACTGAAAAGATATTCTTCACCTTGTGACAATGGTAACATTTATGAGAGATTCCTCTGATATATTCCAATTGAGCGAGTCTCCTTTGACAAATCCAGAAATGATAACAAACATCAGCACGAGCACGTTTACGGCTGTGAAGATTTTGTTGACCCAAGCTGATTCTTTCACTCCAAAGGAGAGAAGGCCTGGAGGGAAATTACAGCGACAGACATTTCAAACTCAATTTTTTAGGAAAATGCTGTGAATGTAGTAATATCATGTAATAATTTATTTAAAAGAGCATTCAGGAGATTTTCTACATTTATTATTCAGACCGAGGCATTTATCCAAATCAAGTACAAATGAGGAACAACAAGCAGTTCATCTTAAACCGGGCCAGTACACAGTACTAACTCTCATAAACAAAAGGTGTGCAGTATCTTTCAAAAGTTACTCGATGACATATAGGGGGCTAATATGTGACACCTAAGTATAAATATGTAAAGTTAAAGGGGTCCTATTATTGTCTTTTACAAAGTCTTGATTTTGTTTTGGAGGTGTACTAGAACATGCTCTCATACTAAGTTGTTCAAAAAACACATAATTTTTCACATATTTTACATTATTACAACACATCTCTCCCCAGTCTGGCATGCACGGCTCGAATAGTTCCTGTATCAAATGAAGGCACGCCTTCTGAAATACAAAATATGCTGTGATTAGTTAGCTGGGCCAGTGTGTTGAGATTGGCTCCACTTGGCGCCTGGTCGGGAAATGTCACACCCCTTACCATAGCCACCTGCGAGCTTCAGTGTAAATATGCGTCAAAATCAAATAAATTTGATGATTTTAAAACCAGGATGATTGTCACCACTCTAAGTCGTCTGCTTTGGAAAGTAGCGTGTCTGCAGACATTATAATGGGACGAGACAGGGTTGAGCTGACTCGAGACGAATAGTGCAATAGTACATGATTTTTTTTTTTACTGACAGTAGTAAGATCAGATTACATTGTCTCGGGGACCAAATTTTCAATACGTTTTAAGCATCAATGACTGTTTTTAAATTGATTTTATTGACCCAAAATCTAAATATAAAAGTTGCATAGCTTTTGCTGTGAAGGCTCCATTATTAAATAATAGTCTTCCCATTGACATTAGATCTGCAAAAACTCAAATCTCATTTAAAACTCATTTGGATAGATTTAGTTTTATTACTTTTGAAGTTTTGTCATTATCTTTTGATTTAAGGTTGTATTATTATTATTATTATTAAATATTATTTAATTAAATGAACTATCTCCACTTTCCATCCTAAATACTGGTTGTGTGTCATATATTTAATATGCAGTTTGTATATTACATAGTAAATTGCTCCAAAGGTAATAAATATACAGAGTAAAGTTTAATGTATGTGTAAAATGACTAAGAAAAATTAGTTTTTTTTATTTCATTTAGTTCACTATTCTTACAAAAATCCCACCTGGTTTATTATAAATCATATACATAATGATTCAATGATCATATATAAATAATATACGAATAAATTATCAAATCATTTGTTTTCTGTAAGTCCACCCTCTGACCCGTAGAATAAAACAGCTTTTATTTTGCTACCGTGGACCTACATAAATGTCCTCTTCACATGAGAAATGAAAAACTTTGAGCTGCATGTTTACTGTCGTATCCAAACTCATTTGCTCACTTCCTTCAAAAACAGCTTTTTCATAAATTGTGTGTATTGTATGTTATTTTGTATGTTGTGACCAGTTTGGTGGACTTCTCCCAGTTCTTACCGTTGAATGACAGATGAAGCCGAACACCACCATGACAATAGCAGGAGTGAGGATGAGCCCGAAAACCAACCCGGCCAGGCACGCGTTGATGGCTGCGATCACCAGGTTCTGCGCTGTCACAAGCACTGAACAGGCCCAGCAGTCCAGAGAGCCCCGGAGCTCCAGCGGAGCTTCACCTCCCCCAGCCTTTGCAGCAGAGTAAGGTGGCGGCACAACCACTCCAGACCCACCTACTGGGGTCCCGGCTTGCACAGTAAAGGCCAAGGAGTTTGTGTGTTGGAGACTAGTGTGATTGTCATGGTGATGGTGATGATGGCTGTTGGTTGGGAGCTGTTCAGAGAGGTCGAGGGCCTGGTGATGAGCCCCCTTCTCCAGTGTGCCACTCATGCTCATCCTGATCTGAAAGTGATAGAGAATGAAGGACTTTATTAATTCTTTTTAAATTGTGAAAGGATAGCAGAAACATTTAGACCTTTTTTAAGCTTGAAAAATGTTTTTAAATCTTAAGTCAAGCCTCCTTTTAATGGTGAATTGCTCAAATTTGGAAGTGGCCATAGATGGAGCTTCAGTTCCCATCTTTCACCTCAGCCCTCTTAAATTCTGAGATTAAAATCTATTTAGCTGTCAACACTCTGAAAAATTTGAAAGCAGACACTCTGAAACCAGTGGCTGCTCTAAGCTGTATGGGGTTAATTTCACTCTGAATCCTCTTCAGCAGTTATTTAAAAAACCTAGAAAATGTATTACATTAAATATTGTCAGCAGTGGATGCGGTGACTTTGACATCTGCTTTGGACCATTTTCTAACTGCTTCAAAAAAGTTCAGAGCAAGGTTAAATCACTTATCGCCAGGAAACTAGGTCTGTGGTCTTTTATCAGCGACTGATTGTTATCTGAAAGCTAACTGGCCCTTTGGAGGAAATTAATTGGTATGTGAGTGTGTTTGGAACAACATTGGTGATACGATCAAGTGCTGAATAGTGAGAGGCCTCGACATTGCAGTAACCCTCACCTCTGGGGATTTCATCACTTTTACCTCCAATATATATATATATATATATATCTTTTAACTCCGGTATTGGTACATCTCACAAAGAAAATGTCTAGGTGTCACATTTCACCCCAAATAACAAATTATATTGTTGGTAAATAAAATTAAGCTCAACTATTAATTCAAGGTGTTGTTTATTTGTTCTGTCTTTAACTTTGGAAAAATTCCTTAAAATAAAGTATTAAAAAAGCACCCTCCCCCAATCACTGTAGTGTTTCACTTTTAAATTGGTTTGAAATTTTCATTTAGCATAATTTTAAAGTTTATTGTAAAATAGTAATGCAAGTCATCCTGTCAGGATGCAATGATTGTTAGAAAAATAAACATGGGATCCCTCAAGCATACATTAAGGGTGGTACAACAAATGCTACTATGATGTATAAATACTTTTATTTATATTTTTTTCTTTCTTTCAGGTTGTCAGCTCCAGTTAACTGTGGAGGGCTACCCCTCTTCATTGCCTAGACTATTAGACTGACCATCCAGACAGGACTCCAGAACAATAGACCGAGGTCAAACTACATAAATACTTAACACGCCATACAGCTGCGGCCACAGTGCCATATGCAAAACATCTAAAAATGGATGCAGGATGGTCTATGTCTCTCTCTCCTTCAACACAAAAACACACACACACACACACACACACACACACACACACACACACACACACACACACATGCATGCATGCACTCTCACCCTTAAACACTAGATCCTGAATATGCCATCAGTGATGAGGGAGACGTGCACACGTTTCTGCGCTTGCTGACCGTTGTGTTGCCTTCCTGCCTTTGTATTCTGTTTGTTAGTGCATATACAGCAGGTGACTCAACATATAACACTAGATCACCACTCACAGGAAACGTGAACACAAGCGCACAGCACACCATACCAAACCTGGATAACACCAGACTGCTCCACCCGCTAACTCTGTTTCCACATTTCTGGGAATCACACAATTGAGAATTAACTTGGAGCCAAAACATTGGGGCTATATAACCTAGATGCAACCATTTTTATGCATGTATAAAGCTGAAATTAACGTAATTCATACTCTAAACCCATTCATTAAAAAAAATTTATTAAACAAAACAATTTTATAGGTTCAAGGTGGAATGGGTTTTACTTTTCTATTTCCATTAGAAGGTCTGATGTGGCTTCAGTACTTTATTATTCAAATTGATTTATGATATTTTTTTTAACCAATATATGGTTTTGCCTGACGGGGTGTTGTAAATAATGCAGCCTATATTACTTAACTTGGTTAACAGTCTTAGATTTTACAGATATGCACCACTCAACTCTAGATTACGCAGAAGTGCATGTGTTTAGTTAATGCTGAGCTAACGGATATGTGAATTAATGTTAAAAGAGTAATCAAACAGATAGGTGTATCGGAGTAAATTCCAAACATTCCCCTGTTGTAGACTCTGATGGGTCAGTCTCACATGCACCTTATCAAGCCCTCCGCACCCTCCACTCACCCAATGGTGTGACTCCAGTAGTCCTCTTCTTTTTGTTGCTTTTGTCTAACACAACATGCACTCCTTGTTTAGTTTTTTTCAAGTTTGTTTGGAATTCCTTGTTCAAAAAGTTCTAGAATTTCTAAAATTCTAAAAAATGTTTCTCCTTGTGTGCAAGATCGTGGCTCTCATTTCTTGTTCTCTGAAGTGTAGTTGGTTTCGTCTCAGATTTGCTGTATGTTGTCCACTGTCTCTCTTTCTCTGTGAAGCAGACTGAGATATGGATGTGTCCTGCCTGGCAGTTATAGCAGTGTCTTTCTCTGTGCCTCCTTCATGCCCCCTCCCCTTACTTGCCCTTTTCGTCTCGCTCTTTCTTCACTCTTTGGTGGGGGAAGGAATGTTTATTTACAGAGCCAAAGTGAGGACTTTAATTACTCCTGATGGATAGAGAGGACATGAAACCACTTCACATTTACACCACATCTTCCAAACCTCCGTTCTTCTCTGCTCATTCCGTAAACTGCTGACCACATGGCTGCAAGTGTTTGTTTTCCTGTAATCATGTGTTGGTTTGGTTGATATTGCCATCTCGTGATATGATGCCATCATCCTCCACCTATAATACAATTGTTATGCAACAATCGCTGGTCTTTTAGGGGACATCCCTGTTGAAAAAGCCAGCATATGCAGGTTAGGTATGTTTTGAATCATGGCAGCTGGTTTAAGCTGGTCCTTAGCGGGTCATGTTCTGGTTCTAAGCAGCTAGCTCCTGCTCAACCAGCTTAACTTTCCAGTTAACAGCCATGATTCTTAGCCACCAGTCCAATTTGTATATATGTACTATTAGATATATATATAATATATATAGATAGTCTATATACAGTGGGTACGGAAAGTGTTCAGACCCCCTTAAATGTTTCACTCGTTGTTATATTGCAGCCATTTGCTAAAAAATCATTTAAGTACATTTTTTTCCTCAATGTACACACAGCACCCATATTGACAGAAAAACACCGCATTGTTGACAATTTTGCAGATTTATTAAAAAAGAAAAACTGAAATATCACATGGTCTAAGTATTCAGACCCTTTGCTCAGTATTTAGTAGAAGCACCCTTTTGATCTAAATACAGCCATGAGTCTTTTTGGGAAAAAAGACACCTGGATTTGGGGATCCTCTGCCAATCCTCCTTGCAGATCCTCTCCAGTTCAGTCAGATTGGATGGTAAACGTTGGTGGACAGCAATTTTTAGGTCTCTCCAGAGATGCCCAATTGGGTTTAAGTCAGGGCTCTGGCTGGGCATTCAAGAACAGTCACAGAGTTGTTGTGAAGCAACTCCTTCATTATTTTAGCTGTGTGCATAGGGTCATTGTCTTGTTGGAAGGTAAACATTCGGCCCAGTCTGAGGTCCTGAGCACTCTGGAGAAGGTACTTTCTAGGTCCCTGTACTTGGCCGCATTCATCTTACCCTCGATTGCAACCAGTCGTCCTGTACCTGCAGCTGAAAAACACCCCCACAGCACGATGCTGCCACCACCATGCTTCACTGTTGGGACTGTATTGGACAGGTGATGAGCAGTGCCTGGTTTTCTCCACACATACCACTTAGAACTAAGGCCAAAAAGTTCTATCTTGGTCTCACCAGACCAGAGAATCTTATTTCTCACCATCTTGGCATCCTTCAGGTGTTTTTTAGCAAACTCCATTTTGGGGGGGGGGGGGGGTGGGGTGGTGTTGTGGTGCTTTCATGTGTCTTGCACTGAGGAGAGGCTTCCGTCGGGCCAATCTGCCATAAAGCCCCGACTGGTGGAGGGCTGCGTTGATGGTTGACTTTCTACAACTTTCTCCCATCTCCCGACAGCATCTCTGGAGCCAGCCACAGTGATCTTTGGGTTCTTCTTTACCTCTCTCACCAAGGCTCTTCTCCCCCGATAGCTCAGTTTGGCCGGACGGCCAGCTCTAGGAAGGGTTCTGGTCGTCCCAAACGTTCCATTTAAGGATTATGGAGGCCACTGTGCTCTTAGGAACCTTAAGTGCATCAGAAATATTTTTGTAACCTTGGCCAGATCTGTGCTCTTGCCACAATTCTGTCTCTGAGCTCTGCAGGCAGTTCCTTTGACCTCATGATTCTCAATTGCTCTGACATGCACTGTGAGCGGTAAGGTCTTATATAGACAGGTGTGTGGATTTTCTAATCAAGTCCAATCAGTATAATCAAAACACAGCTGGACTCAAATGAAGGTGTAGAACCATCTCAAGGATGATCAGATGAAATGGACAGCACCTGAGTTAAATATGAGTGTCACAGCAAAGGGTCTGAATACTTAGGACCATGTGATATTTCAGTTTTTTCTTTTTTAATAAATCTGCAAAACTTTCAACAATTCTGTGTTTTTCTGTCAATATGGGGTGCTGTTGTTGTACATTAATGAGGAAAAAAAACGTAACTTGAATGATTTAGCAATAGCGCAATATTGTTGAGTGAATTTTAAGGGGGGTCGGAATACTTCGTACCCACTTCATATATTATATAATCTATATATATCTATATAACTCTATTATAGAGAGCGAGAGAGAGATCTTTAACGGTTACAAAGTTGAAAGTTAGGGAACTAAGGCTAGTTCAAGGCAACCAATGGCAAGTTTATTTATATAGCAATTGCATAACAATAGTTTAATTCAAATGCTTTACATAAAAAAAAAAAGAAAAAAAAAATCACAATAAAATAAGGAATTTAAAACTTTGAAAATTATAAAAATGATTTTAAGAGGTTTAAAATTGGAATTAAACGTTAAGAATAGAAAATGATTATACATAAAATAGTGCAATCAGTTCGGACATTGCACAGTGCTCATTCAGTAAATGCACTGCTAAACAGATGAGTTTTGAGTCTGGGTTTAAATGTGACTAATGTTTTAGCCATCTGATCTCTTCTGGAAGCTGATTCCAAACTGCGGGTGGCATAATAACTAAAAACGGACTCCCCTTGTTGTGTAGTGAACCCTTGGTATTTCTAACTGACTCGATCCTAATGATCTGAGTGGTCTGTTAGCAGATATGTTCACTGAATATAAACCTATGTATTTAGGTCCTAGGCCATTGAGTGATTTATAAATGAGTAAAAGTACTTTAAAATCAATCCTAAATATAACTGGAAGCCAGTGTAAGGACCCGAGGACTGGTGTGATATGCTCAGATTTTCTGGTTCTGGTCAGAATCCTAGCAGCAGCATTCTGGATGAGCTGCAGATGTCTAATGATCGTCTTGGGAAGGCCGGTGAGGAGACCATTACAATAGTCCACCCTGCTGGTGATAAAGGCATGAACAAGTTTCTCCAAGTTTTGACTGGAAACAAAACATCTAATTCTTGCAATGTTTTTGAGATGATAGTATGCTGATTTAGTTACTGCTTTGACATGACTACTGAAACCAAGGTCTGTCTCCAGAATCACACCAAAATTCCTGACTTGATTTTTAGTTGATAGACCCCTAGAGTCAAGGTATGCATTCACCTTGAGAACTTCATCTTTGTTTCCAAATGCAATGACTTCAGTTTTTTTCAGTTTAGGGTCTTTTGATTTCGTAGGCCACATGGGATGAGAACAGAAAGGATCACACACAACTGATGGCAAGGACAGATTGAGAGAGCTGAAAGTAGAAAGAAGAGTGGGGCAGCATGGCTTCTCCTTCTAGATGAAAAGAATATACGAAAATGCAGTGGGAGTGGTTGCACATGGGAGGAATAGAGTAAATGTTTGGTTGCGTAACTGATAAGAGCCCATCTGTGGTAGAAATCAGACAGATCAATTAATGTGTGTCCGATATGATTTCCCTCTGCTTTATAGAGTCTGTGTTTACTGTTTCTGTTCCCCCGAGTAGTGACCCCTGACTTCACTCAAAGCAGGGCAGTTTAAGATAAATCCTGTGCTAATATGCAATATATAGGAGCACTGAAAAGGACGCAACCAGAAGAGTGACATGATTTTTTAAGGAAAAATAATCTTTGAAGTGTGACTGATATTGATAAATGCTGCTGTGCAAATTATATCCCAAATATATCTCGTCATAGTTTGCACTGTTTTTTTTTTGTCTTTGAGTTATTCACATTCACCAGCCTCTGGTTTGTTGGAAGTGCTATTTTGAGTTCACCACAGTGATGCTTGTCTTCAACCTTTGTACATTAAACAAGGAGTTGGCTTTCTGAATGGAGCAAAATTGAGCAATGTGATATAGGACGGGTGAAAAGAGCTTCCTATACTTACAGGAAGTAGGAAATCCGCAAGCCTGTGCAATGTTAACCTCTGAATGAACCTCTAATGTCCTTTTTGAACTCTTTACTTGAGGTCCTGGATAGTTGGTGTTGCTACTTCCAAGTCACTTTGGATAAAAGTGTCTGCTAACGTATTGGGAGTATTATGATGGGAGTACATTTCTGCAATAACAGAGCATGAATTATAATTTTACAAAATAATTTGTTATCAGTTGGACTGAACGCTTGATTTTATCTGACCAGCGTTTCAACCGCTGGAGCTGTTATCTCCGGCCCTCATGGTTGTGTTAATATGGAACACTTAAAAGCTGCTTCATGAAGTGACCATTCTTGTGCCAAAAGTTTAGTGATAGGGCATGCTACTGAGAGCTGATCACAAACGTAAACAAGCTCTAGTTCCTCTGAACCTGCGTCAGCAGAGAAGAACAGGAAAGAACTTTTGATAGGGATGAACCTGACACGAAAACATGAGATGAATAAACAAGGATAAATATTCAACTGAAGATAAGTGTGCCTGGTACAAGTTGATGAATTGGCAGTATAAGTCAACGATAGTGTGGGAAACCTTTGCAAACATTTTTGCAAATTGGTAACACTTTAAAATAAGGTTCCATTAATTAATGCATTAACTAACATGAACAATGAACAATACATTTTTACAGTATTCATCTATCTTTGTTAATGACAATGCAGTTGTTCATGTTAATTCACAATGCATTAATGATAACAAGCACTTTTGATTTTAATAATGCATTAGTAAATGCTGAAATTAACATGAACTAAGATTAGGGACAACTTCTACAGCATTTATTAATCTTAGTTAATGTTAACTAAAGAACCTTATTGTAGAGGGTTGCCAAAAAATGTAAACTTGAAAAATGTAAGCAACCTGATGACAAATATAAGATATTGTTTTACTCACCAAGACTTTGTGTTTGGATTCCAGCTTGCTAATGCCCCTTTAAGAAATGTTTTGAGGTATGGTACATCAATGTTTTTGTCTCTTATATATACAGTCGGTAGTATATAAATGTATTTTTTCCCCCGTTACTGCTTTAAATCTCCCTTCTACTGTTATAAGTACTGGGCTTTGTTTGTGTCATGTTAGAAAGTAATAAAATATCACGAAGGCTTTTGAAACCTTATGCTTTGACTAAATGAATACAGAGACATGGCACAGATCAAAGTTTATCAAAAGCATTTAATATTATTCAGAGTAATCACACGAATTCACAAAGTGTTTAAGACATGTCTGGCTCAGTTTGCTTCGTGTGAATTCCAAAACAGTGCAGATTTTAAATAACCACAAAAATAAAATAAAAATGAGGAATAGAGGAAAGTGTGTATATTGCAACAGGAAAAAATATTTCTTTAAAAAAAAAAAACAGTAGCTCTAGCAGAACTCAGCACCATCTATATCATAATAAAAACCATTTTCCTGATAATACATGAATTATTTCATGCTAACACCTCTAAAAAAATAATGACCGTATATAAATCAAAAACAATAATGCGTTAAATCCCCTTTCAATGTTACTCATTCCAGTAAAATGCCACAATTTACAGCTCAGTATGATTTTTCGCCGTACGGTTTGACAACCCACTGCAGCCAATTACTGTATACGGTGTATATAGAAAGTTTATGCCTGCTGTAATCAGCACAGCAAATGTGTCCTCAAACGAACAGCATTTACAACAGGACAGAAGCACCACTATGTGTAAGAGTATCAAAAACTGTTTTTAGCCCCAATTCATGAATCACCTGAATTCATGATAGAGTAGCTGCTAATCTAGGCTCAGAATTACTGACATCAGTCATCATCAGAGTCAAAAACAAAACGAAAGCTTCAGAGAGCACAGGTCTAATTTGAGAACTCGTATGAATATGGCCCCTTTAAATGTTTATTTTGGAAAAAAAAAAAGAAACTGGTAAGTCAGCAGGTGTTCAAATACATAACAGTGCTCACATGTCACCTGTTAATATATGTGGGGAACACTGTCTTTTTTAAACATTGGTGTATAACAGACAACATCCAAATTAAAATCTACCCTCTGTGCCCTACAATCTACATGGAGTCAGTTATGAGAGATTTAATATATATAGACAGTAAAAAAAATTAAAAGAATCAGCACCCTTGAAATCTTACAGAGGATTAAGTAACAATCGAACCCCTTAATACATCTCTAATAACCAAGTTGAGGCAGGGGAGAACATTTAATATCCAATAAATAGAAAAACATTTTAAATTAAAATTTTTTTTTACAATTTAAAATAAAAAAAAAATCAGAGAAGAGCTCTGTATAGAGGTGAGAAACAATTCACTGAACAAAACAGATGAAACTGAACAATTATACTCACAAAATGCAGGAAAAATGATTGATTAAAAATGAAATCCTAAAATGCTTATATAAACAACATTCCATATGAAAACTGAAAACATCTTTTAAAACCCGTATGTTTTGAAGCATTCTGATCAACTGTATTTCTTTTAATTCTTAATGCTTTAGAAAAATGTCCATAGCTCTATTATTAGTATTATTAATTTTTATCTCTTCACTAAATACAAGTCACAAGGCCAATGTGGTATATATCTAGGCTGTTCTAGGTTTAAAAATAAATTATTGGAAAAAAAGAAGCACCCACGAAAAGTACAAAGAGCATTTACACACAAAAAAAGAGAGCAACAGGAAAGAAACACTACTGAACAAGAACCAAATGGACAGGATCTCGGCAACTCTGCCGCTGTACGCCATGACAGCACCAAACTGCATTCCGCTTGAAGTCCCGCAGAGCCATACAGGGGTTGGTACACAAAACCGACAGAATTTATTCTGTCGAATTTATTGGCTGATTGGTTCTGTAAACAATGCTGAGTAAACTGGTTCTCGATTGGCTGTTCAACGAATATTAACAGTAGTCATTTTTTCTTTCCAACGGTAAATGTTTTAATTGGACTAAAATAAAAGATCTTGTCCTGCGAGCAGGAGTTTTGGTTATGGCTGTGAGGGAAAGGGATGAGACATCCTCATTGGGAGCTGGAACCGGTAGCCTGAGAAAGCACACATACAAATGACAGATGTTAGCTTTGTTCTTGTTTGTTCACATTGAGAAAACATGTGGATGCACTCACCAGGCTGAAAGAGTCGTACACGCTCATGAGCTCCTCCATGCGGCATTGCTCCAGCACTACTACATTGGAGAGGTTTGGGTTGCGTTGTCGTGCACAGTCCTCACAGTGCACCACATACATCTTCCGACTGCCATTCTCACTGGTCACAAACAGCAGGTCAAACACCTCCACCTGCACAAGAGCAAAACAAACACAAGCTCTTAAAGCCTGGGCCTTTTATGACACCAAAAGAAAACATCTTTTAGAATAATTAAAACTTGCATTATTATTTTATAACTTGAGATGACAGCTGTATGTTAATTATATATTC
Source organism: Sinocyclocheilus anophthalmus (assembly GCA_018155175.1). Taxonomy (NCBI): domain Eukaryota; kingdom Metazoa; phylum Chordata; class Actinopteri; order Cypriniformes; family Cyprinidae; genus Sinocyclocheilus; species Sinocyclocheilus anophthalmus. The sequence continues at coordinate 12,181 of JADLZN010006794.1, forward strand.
TTTTTTTGGAATAGAATTCTGCAGGTCTTTAGTGGGTTTTTCTATGTTGAACCTGCCAGTACTTTACAAATAATGAAGCACAATCAACTCACATCACACTCGTTACAGTAGTAGGCCGGCTCATCCTTCACTCTGCTCTGGTAGGAGATCTTCTTTCCTGTTGCCACCAGCTGGTCCCTCAGAATCTGAATGTGCTTAATAGACTGGAGGAGACAGTGTCTGAAAAGGAGGAAAGGCAAATGTAGTAGATGTCCATGCTACTTAATTGTGATGCGACTTGATGAGAACAAGTCCATAATGCTACTGCATACTCACTTGATCATCTTGTAAGTGTCTGTGTCAGTGACTGTGACGTTGCTTGCCACGTTCCAGGATACGTGAATCATGGGAACGATGGATTTGACTTTCTTCACTTCGTTCCACTCAAATCTCTCTAAAGCCAACTGGTACTGATAAGCTACAAATGCAGAAAACATTTTTTTTCCCTTTTACATTTCTGTGCCCAGGATTTTCGTTTTACACATTTAGTTGCAACTGTTTACAACTGATAAAATGCAGTTTAAAGCAACTAGATTTTATTTGCCACTTAAAGTATGCTATTCCTGGCACACATCATGCATATGTTATTGTAATGACAATGAAAAAAAATCATAATTTTCAGCTACAGGCACTAAAACACCCGAAAGCCACCACTTTTTGAATGAAAAACAGAACAGAAGTTCTTAAAAGGTTATTGTGTAGGTTACTCACAGTTGACAGGTCCCACATTCCAAGCAATGTTGTTGCACCAGCCCACGGCCTGAACCCAGTGTACAGTGCCTGCATTGATCCATACCAGATCTCCTGGCCTTTGGATGAACCGGTACACGGGGATGTTAGCGCGGTACAAGTCATCCAGAACCGGCCACCATGATCCTGTCAGGTAATCGACGCCATGTCTGAGAGAAAATTCACAAACTTGTTAATAAAGTATTTATTTTGACAAAAATATATAAGATTTAAACATTGTTTGATTATTAGTGTCATTTGACTGTGTTTTTGGTAAAGTGACTCTTAACACTTTCTTACTTTTCACAGAAATCACTGATGGCCTCCCAGTAGTTGTCATGGACAGCAAACCACTCGCAGTCTCCAGGCCCAATATTGATGTTTAGAGAACAGAAGTTATTGTTCTCCTGGTGTCCTGATGATACAAGCATTGAACATGAAATTGAACACCAATACAACTACAATACGACTACCTGCCAAAGCAGACTATCTATCCTTGATTCTCTACAACTCATAAATTAAGAAAGCTATTTGTGATTGCGTCAAACCTGGTGTGCGGCAGCCAGGGATTTTCATGTAGAGTTGTACTGTATTCATTCCCAAAATGGTGTGGCCAACATGACTCAGCATATTCCCACTGGAGGACACACGCATAAATGCCGGCAATTTCTGCAGTTCCTGCAGCTGAGGCTTCCATCTAAAGAAAGACAACACAATTTAGGTTTGTATACATGCTTGCACATTACATGCGGAGCCACTTATTTCTGTATCCACAACTATGTTTTGAAGTTTTACATATTTAAGTTTTTTATATCATCCAAATATGATGATGAGAAAAGGTTACACATTTATGCACCATAGCTGCCTTTGATCTTTTGTTTTTTTTTTTTTTTTTTTGTGAAGGTCAATGTTTGGTTGCAAATTTTATTATCTTCCACAACAGGTTTCTGCTTCTGAAACTATAACGATAATTAAACAATTTAAGTAACACCATTATAGAGAGATCTTTATACATAGTCAGTGTAACTTCTGGTCATTATGACAAAGCTGCAGAATTCTTGTGAATAAGTTTGGCTCGCTTGCCACGTCACTCCTGTTGAAAATGAACTTAGCTTGCGGTTGCAGCCTATACGGTGTAGTACAGAAGATGGGGGACGAAAGGGGCATTTCAGGGCCGCCCACAAATACGAAACAAATCAAAAAATTTTGCCAATTAACAAATATACGAAAAATCTAGTTAAATTTTCATTTTCCGTTTCTTAAAAACAAAAAATAAAAATAAAAACGTTTCTCATTTCTATTTATTTATTTTTAAGCAGAAAATCAAATGACCACAGGTACACAGACCACACATACATATAGAAAAGTACAAATAAATAAATAAAATAACAAATGCAGATATTTGGACAAATTTCAAAGACTTACCTGGAGCTGGGAGCTGAGGAGTTACTGGTTGTATTCTCAGAGTTGGTGGCCAATTTCTCATCATCATCATCATCATCATCATCATCATCCTCCTCCTCCTCCGCTCGTTGTCACTACCCTTCTCTTCCTTTAAAGGCAGACAATGGTATAGGTGCATGTTGAGTGCATGATGTATATGATTCAAATGGCATTCATTTTATAGTTTATATCAGACAGAACTGTACAAACAAGAATTACAAATTAATTGCAAAATGACTAATAAATCTCTGGAAACCAACAAACACTGTGTCCTAATTTTTGTTGTGTAGGGGGAGGGGGGGGGGGGGTGTATGTTTGCGTTCAAACCTGCAAGCTCTCTTGGAAGCTGGAGGCCTGGTACTGGGCATACTTGGCAATTGTTGTATGCGACCTGCTGCTCTCGCAGGGCCAGGTCTGGCCAGTGCCGCTGGGATCCCAGTTCTCATCAGCTGGCTGCTGGACCTGGGTCCTGACCTCTACTGCATGCTCCCCATTTGCCTCCACCAAAGATTTAGTGGAAAACAGACCAAGATCTATGAAGAGGAAGGAATGAAAAATGAATTTTAGTTAAAAAATGAAAAATAGAAAAATTGAAACTTAGTTTCCACAACAGCAACAGTTAAAAGTTACAAAATGTATGACTTGGGTATCTGTCCATCCATCCATTATACATAAACTTACTTAATCTGAGGGAGCCAGCTAGTCCCCGGATGACAGTAATGGGGTTCTTAGAATCTGTGCAAAACTGCAGCAGGACCGGAGATAATGCATCTCTTTTACTTTCCAACTGCAGAGAAACAACAAGATGGAGTCATTAAGACAAACTTTTATACACCTGAACATCAACTGTGGCATTACTTAAGCAGAGGTTATTGTGCATGTAATACACAAAAATACCACAGGGGGGCAGAAGATGCTGGCAATGCTACTGCAGTGCTTACGTAGATGCTAGGTGTGGGGGGGTTGAGTTTCTCTCGAGGGATGGGCTGTTCTGTGGTCAAAACTGGTTTAACAGAGAGGGCAGGTAGGAGGTACGACTCCTTAAATTTCCCCTTCAAGCGAGCTCCCCTGAAACAACAAGACATTACGTATTAGATATGCCTTTCATGGTCCAAGTCGCATCAAAATAATTGCAACTGCAGCCAAGAAATAATTTGTTTTAAAGATTTCCTGCACACAAATATTGCTTACTTGCAGGCTCTGATGATTTCACTAGCTGTGTTCTTTATGGTGATTTCCTCCAAAGGAATCCTTCTCTCCTCTACCTCTGAAGCAATAAATGTCTCCCTGTCCCCACTCTCTACCTTTATGAGGCGTATCTTCAGTTCTTTGGGTGGCCCATCTGTCAGTGCTTTCAGTTTCTGAAAGTCATCAGAACATAATGCTGAAGAAGCTGATGGGAGATCAGAGGAACGTCCTGAGCTGGTGCCCTTGTCTTTACTCCGTGCCCATTCTTCTCTTTCACTCTGGGGTCGGCTACATTCCTCTTTCCTTCTCTTTTTGTCTCCGTCATGTTCTTGTTCCATCTCCCTAAACTCCTTACTCTGAAGGTACAGGTTACCCAGTACCTGCCGGCTCTTTTTTTCTTTGTGTGACTTTCCCTCCCTGTGCCGTCGACTGGAGCTGGAAGATGAGGATGAGGAAAGAGACGCATCCTCGTGTCTTTCTCTGTGCTTTTTCTTTCTCTCTTTCCTGTCCTCATGTTTTTTGCTACTGCCACTGTGTTTGTGTTTCCTCTCTCGTTCTCGGTCCTTTTCTTTATCAGGTTTGCATGTCTCCTGTGACTCTGCCTTTGAGTGGTCTTTATAAAGGAGTATATGTTTGTTCACCTCATAGCTATGACCAAGCTCCGCTAGAGAAGACTCTGAGATGGTGGTCAGCTTTGGTCGTTTTTCCAACAAGTCTTTCACAGTTCCAGAATCCTTTTGTCCTGTGGGTTCGTATGAAATGTCTTCCTCATCATCATTGCCCAAAAGATCTGACTGGCTTATGTTATCCCCTCTCTTCCTCTCCGATGCCCAATCTGTAGGTGAGAGGGGACGAGGCTGACCTGAGCTGCTAATGGCAGGGGTTTGTGTTGGACTGCTGAAACCTGGGTGATTGGCTGATGTGGGAGAAGTGCTTTGTTGTTGTCTGCAAATGTCAGGCTCCAGTGAAAGAGATGAAGAGTACTTCACTCCCATAAAAGCAGAGGGAGGAGGACGACCAAAGGGCCCACCTCGGTAGGTGTACTTCTGGCTCTCAAGTACAGATACAAGGTTTTTAAACATGCTGTTCACACCTGTCTGATGGAGATGTGGCCGCTGTGGTGGTGAACAGGATGGAGTTTCATCTTCCCGATCCGCTTCTTCTTCATCATCCTCACACTCACTTTTCTCTAACTCTGGAAGGCCATACAGCTTGGCCAGGTCACTATGGCGATAGTTGGTTCCTGTTGTGGCAAGACTGCTTTCTTGAGACTGCATGTAAATGGAATTGGCAGGCTTGGGAATGACCTTAAGAACCTCCTCTTCTTCCTCAAGTGAAGTACGGCTACAAGAAGATGCCAGCGAACCTTGCCGACTTAACACAGGTGGGCTTGCATGGCCAATTGGCTGATAATCCTCAATTGGAGATTGCTTAAGGGCAGGCATGAGGTCTGGTGCACATACATAACTCTTCATAGGTACCACGTTAGTAGAAAATGGAGGTTCCGGTACTGCCTGTTCTCCACTCTGACCAGAATATAGCTCCTCCTCTTTCTTGATGGACTCATCCAGCATCTTTATAATATTAGCCAATCCATCAGGCAAAAGCTCAGAAGTTTCCTCCTCAAATTGGGCACCATCAGAGTCACCACTGCAACTTCTAGCACTGCTACCCAGACTACCAAGTCCTGTACTGGGCATACGTTTTTGAAGGCTGCTTATAGTCGTGCATGAAGAATGAATATCCTTGGGGAAAGCCTGGTAAAGTTTGGGTGGCTCGCGCAGAGGTGGAGGGTTGGGAATAGTGTCTATAATCTCAGCATTATGAGAGGTTTTCAACATGGTGACATCTTTGTATGGATCAGGCTTCAATTTCATGGTGTGGCTATGGTTTTCGGAGGGGCTGATGAGACCCGAATCTGAGGGGTATGTGGGATTCCCAGTGGAATTCTGAGATGGTGCTCCATTCTTCCATTTCTCTCTCTGCCTTTGCTTCTCACGGGCATATTCTGTCTGGGGGGTAAGAGGAGGTGGTTGTGACCGTTCCAAAACGTTTGCTGGAGTTCCAGAAAGACGTGGGGGCACTCCTCCTCGACTCAACCAGGGATAAGGTGGTGAATTCTGGCTAGGAAGTGAGACGGAGGAGAGTGCATTGGTTGGTGACAAACGAGGAGGTGGAGGCTCAGCTGCACTACCTGACACCAAATGTTCCAGACTCTTGATAGTAGACTCACTGGGTGGCTTTGTCTCCACTTCTTGTCGTTCTACATTCCGTTTCCTCTCTTCATTCTGGTCTCTCCTCCGCTCTTCTGCTTGCATGTGGCCTTGCAGCTCTGCATCAAGTTTATTTAAAGCATCAGCAATGGACTGAGAGCTTAGGGCAGCAGGCTGTAAACAGGACCTTGGGTAGACTGGGGCTGGAACAGTAGTAGTTGCCTGAGAAATTGAGGAGGAAGCTTGGATGGGTGATGAGCTGTATGAATTACAAGAAATTGCCTGTAGGGCTGAGTTGACTTTTATGTGTTCTGGAAGCTGAGGGCAATGTAAAGGTGAACTGACTTGAGGGAGAGTGTTATAAGTCTTGCTGGTGATGACGCTCTCCCCTGATCTCTGAAGTCCTGAGTTTAGGTTGGAGGGAGAAGAGGACACTGGGGTGTAGTTGGGTCTACCCTGTCCTGGGTGGGGAAGAGTGGACTGAATCTGAGATTGTGCCCCTCTATGTTGTTTTGGAAGGGTTCCAACACCAGGGTGGACACCCTGATACCCTATATGTGTTAGATTTTGACCAATCATGGATACATGGTTTGGGTTTGAGACTAGCACTGAAGAATCTGCCGCTCTCCAACTGCTCAGGGAGCTAGGAATGGAGGAGGTGGTAGAGGGTGCTGAGCTCAAGGCAGGAATGCTTCCAACATTGGTGTATAGTTTTAGAGAGCAAGGAGTTTCTAGGTTTGGGGTAATGACAGGTTTTCGAGCAGGGGCCTGAGGAGGGCTCACACGCTGGTGGGTCCCTGGACCCTGTTTGGCCCCAGCAAACCTATTCGGTGCCTGAGAAAGGTGTGCGGCAACCTGAGAATCCCCTCTTGCTGAAAAGTCACGTGATTCCTAAAGGGAAATTAATATTACAGTCAGCAAATCATAGGACACAATATTGTAACTACTAGGGTTGGGTATCATTTGAATTTTATCGATTCCGATTCGGCTTATCGATTCCGATTCTTATCGATTCCTAGTTTTGATTCCAATAAGATAAAAAAATCCAATATAAAAGAAATTAAGTCAAACATTTACAAAGCATTCTGTTGCAGCTGAATAACACAAGCAAAAATCAGCAGCCTACAGAACACTGCAAGAGGAATTTTGCCTATGCTTTAAAAAAAAAATACCACAGCAAAAACAACTAGAATAATATAATATAAAGTTCAAACATTAAAGTGTTAAAGACAAGTAAACAGTCAGTTATAAGATAGGAACAAACAAATCAATTAGCAATATCATAAATAAATACAACTGAACAAAATTTCAGGTACGGAAACTGTAATTAAAATTTTAAAAACACTGCATAGTTTTCTTTTCATAAATAAAACCGATTAATCAAATAAAGATCAGTGAATGATGTTTTCTTCTTTGGTTTACATTGATGACAGGCAGCGTGTTTATTAGGCTGCGGTCTCTTTAACACCGAATGCACGCAGATCTAAAGATACTGTACATGTGTGTTTTCTTTCTCATCTGTTTACATTCACGTAAGACAAAACCGGCTGTGTTTATGATGATATACTGACGTAGTTTTCTGCATATTGGTCGACAAATATGAAAGTCAGTTTCGGCCCGGAACAACATTTTCTACAGTGGAAATACACGGAACGTTTTGAGAACGGACACAAACCGGGAACCCGTACCGCGACCTCTGTGCCTCGCGCATCGTGTGTGCTGCACGCAAACAGGGCATAAGTTCTTTCCATTCCTGCACTTAAATCGTTTTTAATCACATTAAAATGCGAACGCAGGAATCGTTAGGCAGAATCGAAATGCACGTGTCTTATCGAATACCCGGTTCTTGTACATTTGGAACCGGTTTTTGATACCCAACCCTAATAACTACTGATAACATTTATGGTTTATAGCATATATTGTGTAGCATAGTATTTATTAGTATTAAACAGCCAGTAATTTTTAAGCCTTAAGCAGGCAGATCTGTTTGCGTATCAAATAGGTTTTGGTTAATGTAAGTTGAATCTATGTGATCATCAGCTATCATTGTGTGTGTGTATGTGTTACCTGATTCCTCCAGGGTTTATGGGGGTTGTGCTGAGGTACTGTGGCCTGGGCCTGGGCCTGGTTGCTGGCTGGTGGGCTGGAAAGGACCAGCCCTGGGTGAGGCTGGAATTGGGGGTGACTGTAAGGCACAGAGGTGTTGTTTGCTGGTGATGGTGCAGGGCGCACCCCATCTGCCCGTGGTGATGATGAGGATGTATGTGGTGGTGGAGCCTGGTTATCCAAAGAACTCACTCCAGAACCATGTCCTCTTTGTGGAGTAGTACCACGTGGTTCCCCTCGTGTCTGAGCTGAAGGTCTGTTGTTGGGGTAGGGGTATGGAGAATGATGGATGTGAACGTTCTGTGAAGGTGGTCCCAGAGACTGTGGTGACAGAGCAGTCTTGTGGGACTGTGGTGGAGGACCCCTGCTTTCTTCGTAGCCTCTTATGGCAGAAATGGTGGGTGAAGACATGGTTGATGGATTCAAGGGAGGCGGTTTATAGGTGAAATTTTCAATTCCTGACTTAGCTGAATCCTGTAAATAGAGAATAGGAATTGGCCAAGTAAGCCAAGCACATCTAATGTAAAACAAAAGGGAAGACTCAACGTCAGTAATAACGGTCACACAATACACAACTTTCTAATTTGTTGGATTGCTGTTCTTTACACACACTACACAATTCTCTATCATTGTGCGAAGTGAGTTACAGTCAAAACATATTTCACACTACATTACTTGGATTGCAGACAGGTCTAGATATTTAACCAGCTAAATAGATTTGCACCTGATTTCTGGCCTTTGTTACAATCTCCACTGACAAGTGGAAAGTCAGGGCAAAAATTTTGAAAAAGTGAAAGCTAATAAAGTGGCAGTGACAGATGATACCATACATTAAACTGTCAGACAGAATACAAGAAAATATTATTGAATATTAACATTCAGATCAGTGATGACTGACCTGGAAATCGATGGGTCTGCTTTTGTGTTCATTCAGGTTCCAAGGTGCTCCTCCTTTGTGCAATGGGTTCCAAAAGCCAGGTTTGGGTAGGGGGTAGATGGAGGATGGCTGCTGTTTCAAATGTACAGGCAGCCCAGATATGCGCTGCATGGCTGAAGGAGTCATCTGCAATAAGAAAAGTTTTAAAAAAGGGCTTCTTAGAACACTTGTTAAAGGCGAGTTTTAGTACAAAAAACGCAGAGGTGAGGACATCAAAAGACGTGATATGCTCTCGACTAACCTGTTCAGACCCAGAGCTCTTCTTTCTCTTGCTCGGACTGGGGCAGTCCTCCATGGGCCAGTGCAGAGATGGAGCAGGGGTATGCTGAATGACAGAGTGCTCTCCCAGTAGGGGCCCAGGCCGTTTTAACTGTCCAGAATGAGAGTGAGGTCCCCTGGGTTGCTGCTGAGTCTGAGGTTGAGTCCATATATCAGGTAATGGAGGCATGGGCCGTGAGACATGGGCTAGGAGCTGAGGATGAGCCGCACCATACTTGTGGATAAAGCAAGAGAAAGAGAAGTTGGCGAAAGTACTCTAAACTATAGAACACAGTTAAGTGCGCTATACATTCAATTAAATGCAAAAATTTGTATAACAACTTCAGTGTAATATAAAGCTAGTCTTTCATAACTTGTAAATTTAAAAATACTGATATATATATACAGGAACACTATTCATTTTTATATAACAAGAGCGTATATAAAAGGAACAGTAATGAAATAGAAGGTCAGTAATCACCTTCAGTAGCTGACTGGCTCGAGCTGTGAGGTGTGCAGGAGGTCCTGCGTTGTAGCCATTGTGCAGTCGGTTGTGGTTATCAACAGGCAATGGCTCATATCCCTGGCCAGTTCTGGTTGGTTCCCAAGGCTTGGGAGGAGCAGGGGGCATCCTTTGCAATCCTGGCAACAAAGCCTGAGACAGGTCTTGCTTATCTCCTCGATGTAAGGGACTGTAAATACAAGGACACATTAACAAACCTTTGCCAGAAGTATTTGTAAAACGACAATAAAGCTTAATTAAAACCCACCCATTGTTTAAAAATTTACTAGAATGATTTAGCCCAGTCATGTGACTGGGTGGCATATGGGGGAGGAACTGGTGCTGATTGACACCTGGTAAGCACCTATCAAGAGAAGAGAAAACAAGGTTTTGCTTTGATCATTCCTTCTTATAACTCGGGGCCGTTTACACGACAACGTTTTCAGCCAAAAACAGGAAACTTTTTATGCTTTTTGCCAGTTTGTTTACACGACAACTGCGTTTTGGGGACTGAAAACACAATTTTGAAAACAGGTTTCAAAGTGAACTTTTTTGAAAACGTCACGCACGTGCGTAGTACGTGTTAGGTATGAAGACATGTGCAGTACGTGTCGATTTTAAAGGCAAGCGCAAACAAACATACACAACAATGGCGGAGTACGTTGTAGTGTTGTTGCTGCTTAAGAGTTTGCTAACGCTTTTTCAGCAAAGTGTGGATTTACTTACAACCAATATTACAACCAACAGCGGAGACGCATCATATACACATGGCAACAGGTACGGTTTACTAACAAGGTGACAGCGCCAACTACTGGCCTGGCATACGTAATACAGTGTTTTTGGCCATTTTCGCGGATATGTGTAAACGCGAATAGTTTTGAAAACGTTGTCGTGTATATGTGAAACTTTTTAAAAACGCAAGGGAAAAACTTTTCAGTTTTTGCCCACATCGTTGTCGTGTAAACATAGCCTCAGTTAACACAACTTTATCAGTGAAGTCACTAAAAGCATGACGCGGCCCTGATCATGAGGTATATTACCTGGAGGGAGGTGGCCAGGCGCGGCTGCCCACAGGAGCCCATGGTCCCCGGTTGAGTCCGTCCAGAGGAAAAGGGTCCCGTGTGCTGCACCCGGCGAACTGTTCTGCTGTGTGATGCATCCAGCCTAAACAATAAACACACATCTTTAATATCTTAGCCAATACATCGGTCACTGCACTGCTGGGAAAAATACTTAAAGAGATTGGATGTCTGCTATTTTATTTATTAGCTACACTTTAGTCTATTTATTAGCTGTTACTTTAGTATTAGTTATTTATATACTTTTAGTTTTAATATTTTGAATTAGCTGTTACATTTATATTTTAGTTGAAATTTTTGTCATTTAATTGTGCTTTTATCAGTTGATTTTTAATTTTCTATTTAGCTTAAATTTTTTATTTCAGTTAGTAATTTTGACTTATTTTAGTTAGAGAACAGTACACATGGTTACTTACCACACTAGCTGTGAGTGTGAAGCCCTCCACTGCAAAACAGAGAGGGCCACTCACCAACACGACGGAGAAGCTGTTTACTGCTACTCCTGTCAACTGGAGAGAGAAAGAAAAGAGGAGAGATGGGGAATAAGAGGTTGAGGCACAAAAAACTGCCAAATCCATTAAACACAGGGGAAAAACATATCCTTTGTAGGCTGTATGAGTGTTTGGCCTGAAGGCAGATAATAACAAAGGAACCCTCCAGAACTTCAGTGCCACTCGCTACCTCTAGGGTGCAGTGCTCTTCTGTATTCTAATGGGAGGAAAGGGTGCACAGATGGGCTTGTGGGTGTTCACCTGTAGGGTGAGTACACTGAGGTCATTATAACCCTTCCTAGGGCCTCTTGGCAGAGGGTGAGAGTGATGGGAAGGAGGGGACGAGCAGAGCAAAGCCCTGGAATCAAGCCAGCGGTGTCTGTGTGCATGTGTACATAAAGGAGTGTGTGTACTTGTGTTGTGTTGCTCGAGTTTGATTATTTGCATGTGTATGAGTGTGTGTCTATGACAAGAGAGACACCGAGGTTAATCTCATTAGGCCAGGCATGATGGAGAGAGGAAAGGATAGAAAGAAATAGAGCAAGGGGTGGAGGGAGGAAAGGAACAGCAGAAGGCTTGAACAGGATGGATGGACAGAGAAGGGTCTAAAATTAAAGTGTTCTTTAGGGAGACACCAAAGTGAGAAGACCGGCTGTGCTCCCATGAAACACCCATGCATGCAAACACACTGAGCTTCCCACGCATTTTAAACACACATGGCACACAAAGCACACGCTGGATGCACAAATATTGGCAAGCGTGTGCACACACCCGATTGAAATCGCTTGGCACACGCACATACATACACATACAGCAAAGGACGCCTAGTGCACACTAATTATGGACTTGGCAAAAGCATTTCAAGTGTGACACGCACAGGCTTTCTCTTTCTATAGCACAAAATAAACCCACACACACTTATTATACAATCAAATAGGCCACAGATGCAAATCTTGTCATCCATAAAATGCTGTATAACCTGATGGGTTATTCCGGAGTTACAAACTCAACATGCAGTGTAACACTTACTAATGAAATGTACAAGCCATTAATACAGTCTTTAAGATGCAATTTTGGTGATGAGGCCTAAATCAGTCTAACCATAAATAAGTATGTGGCAGTATTCAGAGATTGTTTGGATACAGCGTGTGTGAGCTATTCATTGCTCAGCAGGTTTAGTCAGACAGTACGTATGTGTGCGTATTTTGGGCAGTGCACAGGATCCCACCCACTCCTCTCTGGCTCATGGTGTCGCACTATTAAAAGGCTTCTGCGATATTTCAAGAACTCTGCATTTAGCTGCTGGGGACTGAAATAATCGTGACCCTGCAGTGCATTGCATTCTTAGAACGGGTCTGCATATTCACACACACACACACACACACACACACACACACACACACACACACACACACACACACACACACTACCTGTCAAATAAGCATCTAGCACCACTTCTCAAATGTCTGAAGAATTAGGGTTTAGCACCAACAGTTGATCATCCCAGCTGACTCTGTGGTCGTAGATTGCTGTAGAAAGAGATAAAGAGATAATCACCAGTGCATTGAGTTTACACGCATTGAGTTTATTCTCATTTGCGTTCCTGATCTTTTGCATTGGCTTAATTCCATCCAATCAGAACAAGTGCTGTAAAAACAGCCAGGGTTCACAGCTGTGCCATCAATACCCTATCACAGACGGTGTCAAAAATGACTCCATTGAGGAGAAAAAGTTGACAAATTGCGATTTGGAATTTAAAAAAATCCAGACGAGAATTTGTTTTTAATAAAACTCATTTGTTTTCCCCATATTATTCTATTCTCTATTAGGAGCACAATAAAGAATAAAACTATTTTATATGGACAAACTGCACTCTAATAAATAAATAAATTCTTTATTCAATATTAACCATGAAGTGTCAGTTGTAACATGAAAATAAAAAATAAACTAAAGGAAATCTGTCTGCAACACTGGAATCTCTTAAGTGGTGAGCAGGACAACAGTGAGAGGAAATCCATGATACTGTCTCTCACACACAATGGTGAGAGTTATTGTGGGGAGGTGTCTGAATAAACACAGGCCTGCCTCTCATAGAGACATATCGGTGTGGAAAGCCAACAATCACATGTGAAAACTGTGGCTCAGGAAAAACACCCCATGAGAAATAAAGGTGGAATTGATGGGTTTATAGAAAGTGTTTTCAGTGGTTGGTATATGTGTTTTTTGCATAAGAGAAAAATTTAAGTTTGTTTAAAAGAGGCACGTACACAGAGTAAACCAAGGGTCTTCAGCAGTGAGTCTGCCATATTATTGTGTAATGGTTTAAAAGCTTACTGGTTTAAAACTTAAACCAGTTTTAGTGAAACAAAAAAGCTAAAGCTTTATGTCCAACTGGGAGGTCTTTTGCCTAAAAAAAAGTTTGAAGACTGCAGAGGCAGACAGCTGTGGGTAGTGGCTTTCAGTGTACATTCATAGTATAAAAACACAAACGCAAACTGAAACTTCTCCATACTACATTTCACATAGAAAGACAAATCATACTGCTACAGCTTTGCTTTTACGAGAATATGTTTTGGATTACTACTAATATAGATTTCTAGTAATGTGGGAACAATACAGCTCTCCGAAACTGATTCTTATTATTGTAAGAGAGATATATCGAAACACACATACATTAGGTCTGATAATAGCTAGTGGTCTGCTGCATAACTGGGGAACTCCCATGACTCAACCATGGAAAGGGCTTACCCCACAAGCCAGACTCTGCCCCCTTCTCTCACACACTCTTTACGGTCAGGTGATCGGGGACGCCCACCTCAGTGACAGCATAGGGAATTTCTGAAAGTGTGCCGTCATTGATATCTGTCACAGTGCGTTGTTTTAGATTCAAAACATATGAACTGTAAAATTACAGTGTTTTTTTTTTTAATGTTTCACCAAACCGGGGAATCCAAAACTCACTGACATTGATCAGACAGGAGAAAACAGGTGGCTTGCGGTGCAATTGATTATACGAGTGAACGTGGTTGTGTGGTTATTGGTTTATTGCACGGCACGGCATCGCATCTCTATTCGTTTTCATGCTTTAGCCAACTGTTTTCTAGAAATGTCATGCGTATTTACTCATACTTCAAAAACTCTTTAGAAGTAATTTAAATAAAAAAATTAAAGAAAAACCAACAATATTATAATTTAAAAAAATTCCCCATTCACCCCCACATCGCCCCTCAGCTTGATAAAATTACCCATGACAATAAACATCAAAAAACTATTCCAGTCACTGGCTTGGTCGTCACACTTACCAGACCAATGCCTGAAAACACCAAACCAAATGAGGGCCACGCATGTGGGCGTCTACAACCAACCTGGTCCAATCAAACAACAACAAAAAAAACCCTTCAGGAAATCACCGTGAGAACTAACCAACCATACAGCTGGACCAAAAGATATGACGTCTGAAGTAATGTTTTCAAAAACTGATTCAGCTTATGATCCACTTTTAAATAGATGGGGACTGACATCTGGAACATGGCAATGTGAAAGCAATTCCATTTTAAAATAGTGCTACGGGTTGTGTGAATGATGGCATCTCCCAGCATGACGACAACGTCCTCATTCCTGCCAGAAACTACCATGAAGCAACATGGAGAGCCAAAACAGCTGAGCAAGCGAGTATGTGGAAGAGAACGACATGGAATGGAGTCAAGGAATTAGGCCAGGAGAGGGAAAACGGATTGGTGGTAAAGCTAGGTACATGAGAAGAGCAGGGGAATTGGGAGAGCTGGAATGTTCCTAAGTGAGCTGGCGGAAAGGCCTGTGGGTGAGGGCTCACATGTGGCCATTATACAACCCACCTCAGATAGAGATCACACACACACACACACACACACACAGAGGCACAAGGAAGCACGTCGTCACAGTAGGCTTGCATCTGTTCCCTTCCCTATGTGTTGTGTGTGTGTGTGTGTGTGTGTCTGCCTCTGCCAATGATGCAAGGCTGAGTCGTCACAATGGCGCCACTGCCTTCCAAGCCCACACTCATAGTCTCCACACAAACATGCAACAGAGTGTACATCCTGATCCTGAGAGTGAGTTCAGCTGAGGACACATGCAGCGCTCGCTTCTGTTTGACTCTGGCCGACTACTCGCATACATGTAACTTTGTGACAACTTTTCCTCAACCTTGCACCACCCTTACAAAAATAACATTACAATAAAAACTTTCACGACTGGCCCCTATGCACCGACCACGATTGTTTTCCCTGCTCTCGTTTTCATGTCATCGCCCTTGACCTAGTTCATCGTTCCTGATTTATGGTTGCTAGACAGATGATAAATCCATCTGGATGGAGCATTTGAAGATAAGCACTAACATCACGATATGATATTGACACTAAAATGTTGTCCATCTGGTATCAGCTGTTAATGAATACATATGTAGGCTAATATATAAACCAGGACACATCAGTGGTGTATAAAAGTGCTCAGACTGTCTTACTAGAGGGGGAAGGACTCAGGTGACCCTAATCTAAATACTCTGTCATTCCTGACATGACACCAAAATCAACAATTTTACTAATAATGTGAATCTTGAATTCAGGTGTCAGTTCTCAGTTGTTTCTCGTTGAGTTGACACAAAGAGAAATATGAATCTTTTCTTAGTAACTCTAGTGGTCATGTCCTGTTAAGAGTAAACCATGCTGTCACTGTGGTAAGCACTGCTGAGAAAACACCCTTAGTCATTACCTAGAATGAGGTGTATAACTGACACTGATATTACTCATAAAAGGAGAAGTCAACATGAAACAGTTTACAAACCATTTTACTTCTGTAACGTGTCATTTCTAAGTGAGAAAGGATATGCATTGAAAAACAAACAAAAAAAATATGTAGTGTTGGTCTTAATTGGATTCTTAAAAGTGGCATCATCTAAAAAGAAAAACCATTTCAGAGGTGGAGTGAGTTGTTACTTCGATGAAAGGTTATGTAGGCTTTGAAATAAAGTGGACAAATCGTTCACAATTAGACCAGAAATGTGCATTAAGAAAGTCTATAGGGTCAATTTTGATCTCATGTTGACCTGATGAAATGAAAGTGACGACAGATCTTTTCTTCAGGTTTGTGACGTACATCACAGATTATTGGAAAAATAAATGTAGGGTGGGGACTTGGTTCTATCCATTTGTCAGACCTAAGATATCTTGAAATCTCTGTCTGGATAGCCAGAGAAAGTTCTGCTGTTGTGTTTGTCTGTGAATGTGAATATACCAGCATGTGAGTTTAAAGAAAGCAGAACAGATATGATAAGACAGGAAGTTGACGTCAGAGCAACAGGAAGTGGGCCTCTCAAAAGAGAGAGGGGGGTCTTAAAAGGGACTGAGGGGAATGATGTAACATCCTGTGGAACATATTCTCTGTGTGCACATATTTATGAATGGCCCAAAAAATGAAAGCTAGGACTGGTCAGGTGTCTAGTTTCTCATCATGTTAAAGGTCCCCTATTTTACACCGTTCTGGAGTTTTATTTTAGGTTTTAATGTCCTTAAGAATATATATTTGCGGTATAAGTACCAAAAACCATCTCAATATATTTTTACAGCTCCTCTCTCAGGAGCTCTGCTGAGAACAGGTCGATTTTGGCCTGTCTAATTAATATTCATGAGCCTCTCTTCTGATTGGCCTGTTGTGTTCTGAGTGACGCACGGCCAGGCCAACCACAGGTAACTAGGGTCAGCGACGTCACAGCGCTAGCTGGAGGCAGCAAAACAAAGGGGAAACTGGAGGCGGCCCATTCAAACCAGTGCAGATTCGGCTACATAAGGAGCTTAAAATATCATCATCTTGTGATGTTGGGTGCCAGAATCGACGTAATACAGCCTCAAATTAGAAATTTGATTGCATATCTGCTGCCACTGCCAGACAAAAAAACGACGACAGCTGTGGTTAAACGTGATAAAACGAGCAGACTGGACAGAAACGATCGTCAAAAATGCTCGCGTTTGCAGCGCACACTTCTTATCAGAAAAGGTTCAATAAAGTATTGTCTTTTGTTGTTATGGGCGCGTCTACAGATTTCTTGCCATATGTCTATGTTTCTTGCATCTCACGACTATGTCGTGTATGAAATAATGTCTGTGTGCATGTGTGTAAAACAACAAACTGACCATTTATATATATATAAATCATTTTGTAATTGTATATACATTGTTGTGATTAATTGTGGCTGGAACAATAATGTAGCTGTAAAAATAGTTGCCTGCTGAAATTGAAATGTATATACATCTTCATCATGACTAGATAGACACGGTGAGTTTGTCTTTACTATACACGTTAGATGTGATCACCTCATAGTAACAATCCTGTCAGATCGTCCATCCTTTGAGTGAGAGTGTAACGTTACAGGTCGGCCGATCTGGTTTCGTGGTTAAAGTTAACCTTTTCGACATGTTTCCGCAATGTTGTCTGGGGGTTTGGCAAAAGGAGAGTGGGACGGTGGGCGGTGCTCGGGGTGGTGACTGTGTAGTTCTGACGTCAACTTTTTATGGAAGTCACAACGGTTCGTGAAAAATCCCAGCTACTTTATGCAGGCAGTGTAGTATGGTAGTTGGTAGTTACATAGCACCTAGACCTCAGTTATCATGAAAAAAGCCAGGAAATTTCAGTTTTGACAATATGGGACCTTTAAGTCCTCTGAGTCTCGGTTTCTGATGTCTTTTCTGTCTGGGTTATATCCACACTGCAGTCAGTCAACTTGTGTAGTAATTCTTCAGAGAACTAGAGTAAAACTTTTAAGGAACAGAAAGATTGATTGACGTGCTAGCACATTACCCAACAAACACAACGCAAATGGCAAAAAGCTGAAAGACGGGTGCTGTGCGTGAATGGCAGTGACTCAGTGTGTGAGTGTCTGCTAGACATGAAAGTCTGGAATGTGTCTGCACAGCCATCTGTGAGAAAACTTTTAATGCACTCAGCCGCACAGACTGTACAAATGTGTCACCGTGTCACTGTGAGATGTCAGGAAACACGAGTTTGCGCTTTCATTCTCTTTTAACATTATGAATACAAAGTACCAGAAATGACCTATCTCTGTAGCATCAAAACATCTCAGCTTTTCATTACTGTAACAGTCAAACCTTGAACATCGGTCTCTCTGCCTTGTTTGCGTCTCATTAGCTCCCAAAAGTCCCCACCTACATTCAAACTCCTCATTTCCCAGAAGCAAGTGCATTAGACACCAACAAAACAGGCACACTTATTAGTAACAAAAAGATAAATCACAAACAAGCTGGCTCTCAGGTTGCCATGGCAACTGGTTGCCGTGGGGTACAGCAGCACTCCTGTCTGACGCTCACAAAGTTGGAGAGGGATCCAGCTGAGCAGGATGAAGAGTCACGTCTGGCATGTAAAATATTTCAGACACTCTAATTGAAATATGATACAAGTTATTGACCATAAATAGATGGAAAATTTTGATGTGAGAGAGACAAATCAAGATGTTTGCAATACAGGAAAACAATCCCTCCTCAGTCACGTCTCCCCCCACGTTATGACGCACGTCAACGATCTCGGTGTCTTACCCTTGCAGCTCACGCTATCCAAAAAACATCTGACTGAGTCACAGAAACATGACTGATCTTTTTTGTTTTCCACCACTCTCCCTCTCTTCATTCCTCTCAACCACTCCCACTAGAGTTTCACCGCCTCTCCCTTTCTTATACTCACTTTCCCTTTTCCTCTAACTCTGGTTTTCTGCCAAAATGTGAGATAACAGACCGGCAAAGTGACAAAGGAAAAAATAAACCAATCAAAGGGGAAAACATGTGGTGTCAGACAGTATTAAACTCTTTTCTTTCTTGTTGTCTTTAATTGCACAACCTAAGACCAACTCATCAAACTTCATAATAACACGCGTTCACAGACTCACATACTTACTCTTGTGAAATTCCTCGAACTTGCCAATATCACTTCCTTTTACCACAAAAGTACAGTCCTAAAAACTCCCCCACACACAACCGTTAGAGCTCGATGGAATGAACAAGGAGGAGTTTACAGTCTACAACTTTTATATATTTTTTCCCATTTGGACAGTCCTGAAATACGAGTACAACCACACTCTCGTAAGCCTGGCTCTCTGTCATCATCACTGTCAAATGGCTACCGTGACAAGCATACACTGACTAAGCACTCCAGCAAGCCCCCTGAACTACATAATACATCATCATTCCTTGGTTTCACACACTCACACATGAAATGTGCAACCGACACCGTTCTCATTTTACTCCACCTGTTAGGATCAAATTAACACCACAAACACACGCTGAATGTTCTAAAGTTGAAATTAGTAATGGGAAGATTGACAATTCTGTGAAACGGTTCATTTCAAAGAACAATGATTTAGCGATTCTTTTAGGCCATGACGTAATTATAATTCAAACCAATGGTTCGTGTATCCTCAAGATATTGCCCTCATTCAGTCTCATACACAGTTCTACACACTTTCAATCCATTAGTCACAGAATGAGTGATATATATATATATATATATTCACACCAAGTTTTGTTTGTTTTAGTCTGACCTATAGCTTTAACGCAGCTTTATGCCATCACAATATAGGGGCAGTGACATTGCAGTAAGGCGGCTGATTCAAAACACCCGCTGGTCTGAGGAGGACTGAGTCTCGGCAGCTCGAAATTTACAACCCACAACTTTGAAGCGAAACAAATGCAGCCTTTCTGTTTTCATGTCAGTTGTGCTAATTGATCAGAAGAAGTCGATCTTCAAAGTGATCTTTCTGTTCTTCATATACTCCCGTATTTACTTCCACGGGTGTTTATGACCGCCCATAAAATGCAGTGTCCCAACTCGCTCCCCCAGACATGCTCATACAACAAACACCTAACTGTTTCACTGTAATTTTACATGTTTTCAGCAATCTTTATTCAACGTCAACACAAATATTCCTCCTAGCATAATTTCCCCTGCATATTCCCTTAACCAAGACACCGGAATATGTTCGAACGCACATGTAAACGCTGAGAGAAAAAACACCCCACCTCCAGGCAGGGCTGGAGGCTTGTTGTAGTAGAAAACGATGCAAATGATTTCCTTTCAGACAGACGCATTCAGTTCAGCACGAGCAGGCTGAGGCAATCGATTCAGCTTTATGAGACTGCCCAGCTCGGCACATCCACGCAGTGCTCTCCCGTGTCAAACAAACATAAATAAAGTGAGGCTCTTTTTTGGTTCTTTAAAAAGAATTTTTTGCAACATTTTTTTCGTCCATAGAGCTGAAAGTCAATAACATTCTGATGCATGAAGATAGTAATAAAAGAAACACTAGTAGTTTGGCATACTATTGTGCTATTGCTTAAAAAATGCAAATAAGCGACTTTGTTTTCAAATATTATTAAGAAGTCACTATGGCTTAACAAGTATGCAGGCTATTTTGTTGTCATGTGACATGAAAACCATATAATGGGACTGGTTTAGACACTCATGACTGTATCAAGTTCATCAAGATTGATATAAAACAAAGAAAAATAACTTTTTTGTCTGTTTGTTTTGATAAATAGTGTTTTATATTTTAGTATTTTTAAATGAAAAATGTCTGTTTGACCCAGGTAGGCAGGACTCGGCAGTGGGGATGGGCCTGGTCCGTTTACACAGTGAACCCAACCCCCTTACACACACGTGGGACTGAGACTTTACGACCTACATCTAAACAATGTCTGCCTGAACACCCCGCGGCGATAAATTACACCGTCAAACGCCCAACTCAAGAATTAAACAATGATTTGATTTGTCTAAAGAATATCTCTCTATAGACGGAAGGCCAGCCATTGTTTCAAAGGCACGAGTTGTGGGTAGTAAAGAGTTAATGCGCGCGGATCTTCCGGTCACCGTTACTACAACGCTTTCATTCTCAGACTGTCGCTAGCCTGTAATAAGGAGTGCAATTTCTTTCAGTCACGGCCAACACTCAGCTATGAAGTAGTCACGAGTTTACCATGGGGATAACAATGAGAAAACAACTGAGGAAACTGGCTTACCTTTAGTAGTAAAACTCGTTCAGCTTGCGTCTCCACTAGCGCTCCCAAAAGTTAGACGGGATCTGTTGGAGAATAAACGAGGACATCTTTTAGTTTTCCTTACAGGTGATTCGAGACGTCTGATGTAGGACACTCTGAAGGTGAAATGATTAAATTATGAGTGATCACATATAAAGAAGCTTGTATTACAAGCGGCGCTTTTGTTATAAGCGATGCGGGAATAAAATGCAGAACCGTCGCGTCAACGCTGCCTGAGAACAAAAACAAGGGCTAAAACACCAATGTGCGAGTAAAATTCCCGTCAGTACCCGTGAGTGTCGCGGGCGCAGTTTATCCGCAACTTCTCCTTGGCGTATAACAGTTACCAGTCCGACCCGGCTGAATAACAACAGTAGTAATCCGCAAAATCGTTTATTTTCCTAAATCCTTCGGTTTAAAAGCCAAGTCTGTTGTGTCTCTCCGCAGAGGGCGTGCTGTTGATATGTAATGTTGTTGCTGGGTAAGTCTCCGCTCTCTATAGCGAGCACAGAGCTGTGTCTGTGAGTTAAGGCAGGGATCGAGTTGCGGTGAGCAGGGAGTTTTTTGAAGGGACTCGCAGGCTCTTTCTCCTCTCCTCTCCTCAGCGCCGCCCCTCGGGCTGCCTTACGTCAGCGCGCACGGCCCCGGAATTCCCTTACAGCGTCTCCGCCTGCTGCCTGATTTAAAATACTCCTGACTCGTGACTGTCCTACTCTCACGGCCACCCGGGACAGCGCTTC
Source organism: Sinocyclocheilus anophthalmus (assembly GCA_018155175.1). Classification (NCBI taxonomy): domain Eukaryota; kingdom Metazoa; phylum Chordata; class Actinopteri; order Cypriniformes; family Cyprinidae; genus Sinocyclocheilus; species Sinocyclocheilus anophthalmus. The sequence goes on from JADLZN010006794.1 coordinate 33,976, forward strand.
CGCCTCCTAACTATTAATAAGTCAGAACACGATAATCACGCCTCATCACACAAAAAATAGTCGACAAAAAAATGCTGTACCCAAGACTCATTCTCCTCACCCATTCAAATAACGTCAAAAACACTTCATACCATATATAGCCTTAGGACATGCTGTTCAGTACATAATGGGGCCAATAATAATAATAATTATCATCATCATCATCATAATTATTATCGATTATGTTTATTATTAGTAGTAGATTTTGTAATTTGTTGATTTCAATTTTGTCACAATTTATATTTTTATATTTATTTATATTTATTAAACAACAACAAAGAAGATAATAATATTCCTTTATTATTATTATTATTTTGGCATACATTTAAAAGCAAAAACAACCAATTGCTAACAAAAAATGTAATCTGATGTTCAGATTAACTGAAAAACAATATGGCAGTTATTGCAGGGTTTACTCAGGACATGATCGTTTTGAAGTTGAGAAAAAGTTAAAAAGAATAATTTCACAGAGAATGATCTGAGAGCGGTGGACAAGCCGGATGAGCACTGTAAATCAAAGAGGAGTAAAAATAGGACAAACATAACATATGGACCAAGAAGTGCTGAAATAATTTTTAAAAAAGGACAGGAAACTGGATAAGAGTTTCAAAATTACACTTGGAAGAGTATCTACTTTTTTTCTGACTTATTCAACAGTCCCGATTGAAGTGTTTTTTTTTTGTAATGGCATCTGCAATGTCAGGATGTTTCTTGACTGTGTGAGGACAGCATGGTATGTTCATTTAATGGTGAACAGACGCTGCATATGTGTGTGTGATCAGCACGTTATTTTTAGCAAGGTTACATTAGTGGCAGCGAGACAAAACAGGCTGGTCAAACCACGGGAGTGTGTCACGGGAAGCAGGCTTCTTGGACACAGGACGTAAGCTGCTCTGACCACAACGTCTACCAAAAACAGGCAAATATCGACAACAGCAGATGTGCGAATGGCTTCTTTGGGAAACAGTGAAGAAAAATATGGCTTTTCTTCTTCTATTATTAGCAATCTATCTATCACTTCTCCTTATCACATTCCAGCTACAGCACTGTCTTTGCTGTTCACTGTGGGTGTGGCGATGACCACATAATAGGATACACCAGACAGGGAGAAGGGATATGACCAGTGTGACCAGGGTGTGACGCCCTGTGATCTCTCACACCCACACTCACCCATTGTGCTCATGTACACTAACATACTATCATTACAACAGATTTCAAGAGATACGTGCATGCTTTTTTTTTGTTGAGTACTTTCATTCCAGAGGCAGGCTAGTAGTTCCGATTGGTTGGCTCTGGCCTTACAATCAGGGAGGGACAGAGCTCAGTCTCCCGTTCTCACACGGCAGCTAAGTATAGCAGCGTTCCCACGAGCAAAGCAGAATCCAGAACACACACATACACAAAACTGAAATACACAGAACTGTCAGATGTGCAATGGCAAAAGTGAGTGGTATGCGTGTGTGAGAACTGACAGCAGCCTTTAGATCAAGACTCTGCTCCCACTTTGTGGGCTCCACTGAGTCAGCACTAGGGTGCACTAGTTGTCACAGCTGCCACATATGGATGGATGGTTCATTCAGAGGGTTAACTCCCACCTCTGCCCACTGTGCCTACATCTACCCCACATACACACACGTATGAATTACACTCCAAGAGTCCATGCCAACTGATTCTGAAAGTGAATGTCCCACTCAAATCGTAAGGGGACTGTAACCACCCTTTGAGGACACAGGAGGAACAATATATAAAAATAAGGATTGCAAGTGGAAGCAGCATTGCTAAATCTTACATTCAGTGATCTTGTATATGTGTATTTTTGCCTCGCAAACGTATTAACTATAGTTTACGGTCATATTGCATAAATAGTTTATCGCAAAGAAAACTTGACATTTAATGAGTCATATGAATATTGTTTTAGACACATTTAGAAATGTAATTTATACTTTATTTTTAAGATTTATACTTGGCTTTTCTTTTCTTCTTACACACATATGCTCAACATCTAAACAAACAACAAAGACACATAATGAATCATGTGTGTGTGTTTATATAAATAATTTCTCAAAATAAAATGTATAATTATGGTGGTGGAAATGCTGGAAAAATAAAAATAAAAAATAAAAAAAACATTTCCCGACTAGGACAGAAGAAAAATCCTTACTGTAATTTATTTTGGTACTCTTTCATTTTTGACTTTCTCCAAATCTCCAACTTCTCTCTGTTTCTACCCAAAGCTGTAGCTTGAGGGTAACATTTAAAAGCCCCACTCAAACCCATTCTCTCTGTAGTATGAAAATTACAGCAATCTTTGGTCAGATAAAGTGGGTTTATTTGTTTATTGATGACTATAAAACAGAAGTGGTTAGGCTGCTTGACTTATGACCTTAAAGTCAAAAGGTCACACCCCTGCAGGCTGACAGCTGCTCTGAGTTTTAAAACAGGCCTGCAGCAACAACTGTAAAGTCAACACAAACTTAAAATCCAAAAGCTGCGTAGCTGCCAAAAGCACTGCTATTACTTAGAAAACTGTTTAGGATGAAAATAAAACACAACAGGCCAGTGTTTACCTGGCTTTAATATAACCTGACTGATCACTCTGCGAGATGGAGAGACAGAGATGAAAAAAAAGTGATATCTTTGCTGGAATCAAACCCTGATAGCAAATTTCATAGCTAACATCTAATGCTTCATTTTAAATGTCACTGTGAACCCTGACACACTCCATGAGCTCAAAGGTCACAGTGAGGGGGAGTTTACAGGATTTAGATGAGAAATTGCCAGTATCTATCTCCACTACCAAAAGACAGAGGACTAATCTACTCTCTGAAGGAGAAGAGAGGATTCAGGGAATTCTAAGAGAACACAGACCAAACAAGCATGAGAAAACCTAAGTCTACGAGGGACAGTGTGACACTCAGACTCAAAGTGTTCTTGATACAGACGAGAGGAGTGGTGCTCAGAGAGCATGAAAGTGAGAGACAGCCTGAGAGCGAGAGAGACAGAATGAAAAAACAGTCTCCATACCTGCTGGGAAATCCAGCTCAAAATGGCAGCTGGTAAACCAGCCTGAAATGAAATATGTTCTAAATGCATGTTATAGATCTTATAGTTAAAGGGTTAGTTCACCCAAAAATGAAAATTCTGTTATTAATTACTCACCCTCGTGTTGTTCCAAACTCGTAAGACCTTCGTTCATCTTCGGAACACAATTTAAGACATTTTGATGAAATCCGAGAGCTTTCTAATGAACGCAGTAACGCCGGGGGGGGGAATCTGGTCAGCGCCGGCACCGTCACACGCTCGCGTCATGGTACTGTCGTGAACACGTGTCCACAAGTGACGCAGTAGAGACGAAAATGTGGAATAAAGTCGGTTATTTTTATTTTCCTTATTTTTGTAGCTTCGAACAACACGAGGGTGAATAATTAATAACAGAATTTTTGGGTGAACTAACCCTTTAACAATTCATCACTGCATGTTTAATTTTTACTTCTTTTTTTTGTTGCAACATTTAATCAAAATACCATTATGAGATCTTCCAGCTGGTTTGTTGCTGGTCCAAGATGGGTCACAAGCTTTAGCTGGATTTAGCAGCAGAGATTCTCTCCCTTCCCTATTGCATGTGCACCAGCTGGGAACATGTGCACACACACGCGTTTACTTAAGGCAGGTGTACATGGTGCGATTGTTGTTGTACGAGCTCGCAGGCGATTTTTTTAAGAAAATCGCAGATGCTCGCATGGTCACGGCTCGTACTGTGTGAGAAGAATTACGGACCGATCCGAGACGTTACGAGCACCTCCAGTCCTCCCGATAATTTTCAAACATGTAAAAAAAAATCGAATGCTGTCGATTCGTGGCGTATGTGCGGTTGAACGAGATGATTTGGCAATCCATCTGAAGTTGACCAATCAGAAGATGACAAAAACAACGTATGTATATAAATAGTCTATATAATAATTTTAGTTTAATTATACAGCTCTATTTTTTATTTGTTATTCTGAATTGTGCCAAATTTGCCGTTCAGCTTTATGAATGAATATGCCTGTTGTATTTCCGGCAAAACGAGCAGAAATTCTGAAATCGCTTACTTGCCTCGAGTTGTTTATGAAGAACAGAAAGTCCATGCTTTTCAGCCATTCTCTTTGCCATGTCCTTCGTCTTTGTTTGTTTCTTTTCTTTTTTGGACATCACAAGCCATAGCTGCCTGCCACAAAGAAAACTATTTCGTCCTCAGAATCCATATTTTTATGAATGGTGCGAAATGTAATGCTTACGTCAGAGTTTGTAAAATCGTAGTAAATTCGTGTTGTGTGTGACTGCCTCCATACGATTTTCAGATAAACTTAATCATGACATGTGCGAGGGTTCAAGACGTTCCGACCATCAGAATCACACCATGTAGGCCCGCCTTTAGCTCTCTAAATGGGGACATTACATAGACCTCTATTGTTTTTATATACAGACAGTTATACACTTTTTAACCTAAACCCACCCCTACCCCTCACAGAAAACTTTCAGCATTTTTACAATTTCAAAAAAACTTTGTTTACTTTATTTTTATACCAGTTTTACAAACGAGGACGTCCTCAAATGGAGGTTTTGGCGATTTTGTCAGGTTTTGCTAACTTTGGGTACAAATTTGTCCCCAAAATATGGTTAGGAGGTACACACGAGCCCTGCACGGGTCTCAAATATAGGCCCTAGCCCGGCCCTTGTCAGACAGCTCATCAGAATTGACCTGAGCCTGTCTTTTTTTTCCCCCCTTCTCCCAAAACAGCTCATACTACTGTTTCAGCTATTAAAATAGTTCAGTTTTGTATGTAATGTCGAAGTGATTATATTTCGTTTTGTTTTTTTATTAAGTTAATTTAAAAAAACGTCTGGAGCATTTTTTGTTCAGTAAATATAAGTTTTTGTTTTTTAAAGTAACGACCAAGCGGCCAGCGGCAGACAGTGAGCTGATAGCCTATATGTTTGATCAGTTTAGCCTTCTCAAATCATCACGACTTCCCTAAAATAAAATCTATAGATATAAAACAGTTCAAGCATATCACAATGTTAGTTTAAAGGTTTAAACTAGATAAATGTGCGCTGTTAGACGCATATCTAATTGTTTGTGCAGAGAGCTAAAGCGCGCTTTACAGGACATGCAGGCGCCGGCGCGATCACTTGCATTGGAACAACTTAAAATATGTAGTCATTTGTGCTCATAAAGGTAAGAATAATACATCACTCGGAACTGTAAAGGGTCTACTTTTATTTGTGTTCACTCACAATGTCATCAAAACGTTGTGCTTTTATAAAATAAAGGATACATACAGGATGCGCTATCTGCAATTTCGGCCAGGAGCACTTCACAATGATGAACCGAAACTCAGCGAATACTTACCTCACAGACTTGCTAAATATATCTATAGAACATTTTAAATTACTACTTTAAAACTAAATCATTCAAATCAAAAACTCTTTTTATGGATTTTATAAAATCCGTAAAAATGCATTTCTCTCTAAAGGCGCGTCCAATGAGGAGATCAGGATCAGTCAGGATCTTCATCTTTGCGACACGGACTCAGAAAACACTAATTTATTAATGAATAATTCAAATATCTCCTTACTATTACAGGCTTGCAGGTCTCTAGTACACACACACACACAACACATACTACACTTCTAAACCGGATAAGTTGAGTTTATTAAACATTTTGAGGAAACTGGTTGCCCTAAAAAATTTAAGTAATGTTAACTTGATAAACTTGAGTGAAATTTACTTAAGCCATTTAAGTTTTGTTAACTTGATTGAATCTGTGATCTGAGGAACATTACGACTTAGAATTACTGACTCCCAGAGTGCAATTATTTGTAAATAATTTATGCAATTGCTTTGTTTTACAGTAGTTGTTTTTATTTTCCAATTGTATTTGCTGTCTTGTGTCAGTAGTAGCACAACAAAAAGAGCAAATAAAATGTTTATTGTTACAATTAATAAAATTATTTTTTTATAATAAAAAATATAAAATTAAGTGGAGGCAGGGTATTTAACAATAAACTTTATTATTCAAAATTAGTCTGACATTAGTGCACTTAACACTAAACTTCACTTCACTTATTATAAATAACTTAAATAACACAAATAGAACAAAATATATATAACCTGAATTAAGAAATTAAACAAGGTAACTGTGTAGAGCAAGCAAGCTACTGCCAAACCAACAAGGGCAGGTTTATGCAGGAAGCACAGCCTTTCCAAATGTAAACATCTCCATATTTTTTTAACAATCTGTGTTGTGTTATTTTTGGTAATCAATATGAAAATGCAGAACGTCGTATTTAAATAAGTCTTTGCAGTTTTGTACTGACCTGTTTTTTATTTATTCATCAAAAATAAGACAAATTCCATGAAATTCCGCATTATACAGTAAATTCCGTTCTCATTGTTAGAGTAAAAGACGGGGACATTGTTGTTTATTTATTTAGCATTTAGTCTCTCCCACTAGGTGACAACGTATCGTTAAATCAGCATTCAACAGACTCAAGCCACCACCACACTGCCATCTATTGGACTGCAGAAAGATACTAACTTTTCAATCTGCTATGTTACTGACTGTACTGACAAACTATGCTGACACCGTGTCTGTGCTGCGCCGCAACAGGACGCGACAAAGCGACCATTGAAAATCATTTGAACTTTGTGTCAGCACGTCATAAATAGAACGAGGCATCAGTTTGCTGCATCCAGTGTAGACAACATCACTGACTATAATGGGTTCTATTCAACACCAGATGCGAGCGGCGCATCAAAATACAATAGAAATTATATTGTATTTTGTCGCGCCGCGCGATGTGATGTGACCGATGTGAGAAGCATGAGTTCTGGGCCGCGGCGCGGCCGGTATAAACACCAGCATTGACTGAGTGGCCGCAATCAGCTCCGGTGGCTGTAACACAGGCTTTAATGCGCTGCAGACGCTTGCCGTGATGCGCAGATCAGCTCTAGTCTCTAACGTCACTGAATCTGCTGTTAAAAATGAACCATCCATTCATCATATCATCATGCAAAACTAAGAATTAGAATCATTGTAATGTGATGATCAAATATAGGTGTGGGTGGGTGGCAGGTGGTTAATTTATTTGAAGCAGTGGACTCGGGTGCAGTTTGAGCTCATCCGCGCATCTCTACACTACACTGACCTGGGTCGCCAGTAGCAAACAATGGAGCACACTCTGCTGGACAAACTAAGTAATTACACCATTCAGAAGCATTTAATCTGCGTTATATGTTCTGTGAAAAAAATTTCATATCGGCGGAATATTCGCCGATACCGATATATCTGCGACAGGCTCATATTGGCCGATAATATCAGCAAAGCGATATATCGGTCGGGCTCTAAAAACAACTACACAACCCCATGCTGATTTATAAGATGGTAAATGTCAGTGTAATCAGGTAGTGATGTGTGCATGTGTGTCAAGACTCAAGTCCATTTAATCTCTTATTCGTGACCAAATTTAGCTTGTGACACGGATTCTACAGATACCCACAATTCAAGTAAAAACAAGATTACCCCCCACTTGCATTCGCAATTACCCCAGAGCTGCTAGTCAAAACATTTTAGTAAAACAGTAACTATGTCTGAATAGCTTTTCCACCCCTGAGGGCCTCAAACCCAGATTACAAGCTGTGACACAGTTTTATCAACCTGTGTGTTATAGAGCATTGAGGTTATATCACTTTACTTACCTAACCAAACTCCTTACCAAACCTACTCCTTGCAACCGACACTCAAGCTGACACAGACCTGCATGCGTGCACCGTTTTTATGGGTGCAACGTGGAAATCTAAGTGTCCATAAATTCATGTGTGAGCTTGTTTTGCGTGAATCAAGGTACTGTATTCAGCTGTTCAGAGGGTTAGTCACTATATGACTCAGAGCTGTTCCTCGTGTTGGGACAATAGACCACATACCCCAATGTGTACACAAAACACACACACACACACACACACACACTACAGCATTCACGTGAGCACAACAGACATACAGCTACTTTTTGAAGAAAATGTGCCTGTGCAAAAGTCGAAAGTGTGTTGTGGGTGCCTGCAAAGGCATTGCTATGTAGTTGCTAGGCTGTTCAAGGTGGTTACTAAGGTGTAACTTGGTGGTTATAAAGGTATTCTAGGTTGTTGCTAGGTAGTTATTTACTGGCCAAAAGAACCTACCAAAAGTACCTGTGATATTCTGCAGCCAGTTGTTACAAACCCTTAAAAAAAATAACAAATAAGTAAACCCTTATTGATAATTTGTTCATAATTATATCTAAGAGTTGTCTTAATTTAAGGAGCTTGTTACAATTGGGTCCTGGTACCTAACGTTTGAGTTCATCTCTCAATGTAAGTCTACTATATTTTTTTCTCACTGTTTCGTGGTCAACCAAACTGATTACTTTAAGATAAAACTACACACCTTTGCTTAACAAGTGCACCAGAAGATGTAGGCAAAACACACCTTGAATGCATTGTAGGCTGCCTTGGATAAAAGTGTCAAATGCTTAAACAAGCTTTGTTTCAGGGTTCAAAATTTACGGGGGTTTGGTCAAATCCCAAATTTACCCACAGTTGTTCCATTATATATTATTTTATATTGTATTTATTGCCTGTATTTGCTGAACATTGTTAAGTCTGCACTGCTGTTTCCTGAAGGAACCACATTTGATTTTCCTCCACAGCCCTGCAATGTGTTAAAATAACAATAAACATGACTTTGACTAAACACAGTATGAACAACTGTAATAGCAACTACCTTGGCAAGCACTCCTAAATACAGAAAGTATGGTACACTGTCAACATCAAGCCTTAAAAATCATTAAAGGTATACAATATTATTAGTATCTACATTCTATGGAATTCAAACCCACAAACTTTCCGTCCTGTTGAACTAGAATGTTACAGAAAATCTTGCAGAGACAAGTGATACCAGGTCAAATCATGATCCTGCTTACGTCTGCAAGTCCATTTCATTTGTTTTGGTCTAGCAGGTTGCTGCCCACTAGTCTGCGTTAGTTTGTGTGGTTTTGATTGCGATCAGTCGTGTGTGTGGGTGTGCATCAAGGTGGGCGGGTGCAAAAACCACGCTGAAGATTTGGTTTAGTGAACTTTTGCCACACATTGCATGAAAAGGTCAGATTCAGCCATGTATGGTTTGCGAAAATTACCCACATGCAAACCTGTACCCACACACATGCTAATGTCTAAACAGTAACCAACAAAGCCAAGCAGGAATCCCTAGCGCTAAACACAGAGCGTCTGTGCGTGTGCATGTGCATTTGAACTCTCTCATGAATATTTAAAACGTCTTTGAACATTTGTCAGTCATTCATGAGGGTGTGGTGCATTTTCTTCTTTATTCACACCACACACACACACACACACACACACTCAACACACACAACTGACACATAACAGTATCCTTAGTGTGAACAACATACGGCAGCCTACAACAAACACCATATTCTCTGTTTTTCCCATACAAAGTTCAATAAACGACTTTCCATCTACATCTACAGACAGCCAGACTAGACAAACGTCTTTCTTACACACACCCCCACACCACACCACACACACACACAGACAGACACACACAGACACACACTTGCGGTTTACGGGGACTCTCCATAGGCATAATGGTTTTTATACTGTACAAACTGTATTTTCTATCGCCCTACACCTAAACCTACACCTCACAGAAAACTACTGGCAATTTTTGAATTTCAAAACACAACCCGTTTTTATTTTTTGTAAGCCTTTGTTGGGGGGGGGGGGGGGGTTATGGGACACAGGAAGTGTCCTCATAAACCAAGGGTGTGTTGGTAGGTCGTCTGTAGTACGCCGTCATATTGCCATGTGGGTCCTCATAAACCATATATACCAGTACACACAACACACACACACCACAGCACACACACACACACACACACACACACAAACAAAGCCAGTAACAAGAACATCCGCCAGTCAGGTAAAACCATGCTGAGGTGATCAACAAACAGGCTCACACATGTTTCTGCACCTTCTCCATTACAAACACACACAAATAAATCCTAAACCCTGAGGGACCAACTTCTTCTGTAAATCAATCTCACAGATCAAGAGTTTTAAGCCAGCATTTCTTTACTGACTTCAGTTCCTGCAGAGCATAGCCAGTGCAGACGACTAGCACAGACAGACAGTGCAGACTGTCATTATACGCCACACCAAACATAGCAAATATAGTCTTCAGAGTTTAATGGCACTAGCGTTTCTACCACATACATACACCGCTGTCACAAACAGAAGTGGCGCTGCATGCTGCATTTGTGACCCATTAAAGCTGTTTTCCTATGTCCCAAAGCGGTAAAGTCATACAGAGGCAGAGATAAAGTCTGTTTTACAACCCGTATAGCCCATAGTCTATGTTTTATAGCCTGTAAGTCGGTGTTTGTTCTTTTTTTTTTTTTATTATAGTCAAATAGCTACTTTTTCCTGATTGTACAGTACATAACAGAATTAGTGCCTTGACGGATAGTTTCACCACACCCAAAAATTAAAACTCTTGTCAACATTTACTCGTCATTACTTCATGTTGTTCTAAATCGGTGTAACTTTCTTTCTTCTGCAGAATAGAAAGTAGTCATTGAGGGGTCCAATACATTGGACTAGGTTTTGATGGTGAGGAAATTTTCCCAACGTTAATCGGTTGTGCAACCCGGTCATACCGGTAATCACCGGCGGGTCGTTCCCTCTTTTCCTCCTTTCCTCGCTTTTTTAAATAGCTAAAATGGGGTGCCTCGGGACTTTGAATTAGCGGAAATTCGGACGGTCAATTTCTTTGAATGCAACAACAAAAACAACATCAAACTCACTTTAGCCTATATATAAAAAAACTGAACTTTTATTACCAAAACGAATAAAAATACACAATGCTAAAGGGCAGGCTATGCCTAATATAAAATAACTTGCATAAAGTTTAAATAGGTATACAAAACTGGAAATAAGTAAACATGTATAATATAACCAAATAAATAAGAATGAATGTTTATTAGCAAAACAAATAAGAAAGCTTGGAGGCACGACATACACCTTGATGTCATATAAAATCAATAAATTATACAAAGTTTAAATAAAGTAAAAAATCATCAAACAATGTGGAACCAATTAAATAAGAAATGAATGTTTAAAAAAAACTTCCAAAATCACCTTAGATAAATGGCAAAAGTCAATAGGCTTTTCAAAATCCAAAATATTGCCAAACAGGCGCTTTTGCATCTCGTTTCGAAACTAAATCATCCGCGATCGTCTTGTCTGTCCTCACTCTTCCTGTCACTCAGCTCGACTCACTCTCCTCACTGGATAAATTAAATCTGATCTGTGATGCGACTGTTGTTCGGCACGGTGCATTGAGCAGCTGCGTTCAGTTTTTAATCGTAGCGTCTGTTCTTTTACTGAACTAAATGATTTTTATTACTATAAAAAAATCAAAACGACGGTGGGGGTCGGTGCCGTGGTGGGAAAGTGACGTAACCGGTGTTGCGGCTTAACACCGGTATCACCGTCAGCACCGTCTATCGCGGCAAGCCTACATTGGACCCCAATAACTTTCATTGATTGGAGTATGTAAAAAGTGAAGTGAATCAGAAAACATGGAACTATTCACTCTGAGTGAGTGCACTTAATATTTGTTGAGCTGAACGAAAAGGAAATGCACTCTAGTATTATCCACCTTATTTTTTAACACAAGAGGCACGGCGATTTAACTTTGAATGTGCAGGGCTTCCAGTGTCAGCTGTTTCTGGCTACTCGAGCTGTACAAAACCAGTTTGTTACACTGCTTGAAATTGTCGACTGGTATTTGTTATCGTAATTGTTTCATTTATTATTATAATTATAAACACACAGTTTTGTTGTGCAAATAGTTTACCGCACTTTGTTATTTTTGTATTTATTAACCTATTGGCTAATTCAAAGGAAATACCATAATCCTGCACTGAAAAATCAGATGGATAGGTAGCACAACACAACTTTTGGCTGGCCTGCCATCCACAATAAACTGTAAAGGGGAAAAGAAAGCCAAACAATACTAACTAATTACAAAGAGCTGTTGAACAAAAGACAAAGTGTAAGTAATTTAAACGTTATCTGATGGTTTGCAAACCGACCTAAAAGAAAATACCATGTCCATATTTAATTGATGCTCTGAATTTGTCCTCATTTTGTGTCCGGTGTTGGTGAGCAAAATAGCTTTTGGTACATTAGTGCCACAAATGTGCTGGAGTAACCAAGAGGTCAAGGTCTGGCTGGTTAGCATGATCTGTAGGTAATGCAATGTGTTGACACATTATGTCAATTTGATTCTTGGTGAATATGATTACATTTAAATGACTAATGTTTTACATATGCAAAATAACAACTTACACAATTTGTTTAGCTCTGTGTCTGCATGCATGTACTTTATATTCTATTTGTCTGTGTGAGGGTGTGGGGTTAGATGAGTGTCGTATTCATAAGTAAATCCATCTGTTTATACTAAAATTCAAATTCACGCAAAAACGTACAAAATTGTTTAAACTCACATATGATTCAAACACACACACACACAAATACTTAGAATAAACTTTGTAAAGCAACACATACTCAAATTAAACAAATTTGTGTTCGTATAAACACTTGGTTTAAAACAAGATGCTCAGTCAAAAACACTGTCATCAAATCTAAAGCATGCGGCAAATTTAAGGCATGATGAGTATGTGATAATGTCTGCAAAAGAGGAAGAGAAAGCAGACTGAGAAAAAGTGAGATGTGGGGATGTTGAGGGGGATTCTAGGAGTTTCGTACTGATGTTTTGATTTTGTTTTGACTGGAAAATGTAGAAACCATGTTTAATATCATGTGAGACCACACACTACATCATAGCATCAGTTGACAGTCCTCACTGCAGAACATCAATCAGTGATCATGAGATTATCTAGCCTCTTCTAATAATGGGGTTATACACAGCATAGTAAACTGTCTTGACTAGAAAAGCATTTTCTAGTGTTCCCTTTTTTATTTTAATTTTTTTGTGCAAAGGACGAAGTGTTGTTTTGTTTTAGTTCAACATAATCAAATGGAAGTAAACTTTGCCAATCTCAGCTACAAAATACAAGCATAAAGTCCAGGACTGCTCTGGTTCATGACATCTTGTTTCTTCTGAAATCATCCTAATTATATGGCAATAAAGCAAGGTAATTTACATTGATATCTATAAATATGACCACAGCAGCTGACTGTCTACATGATAAGCACATGTAAACAAAACAAATAGAGATTCATTTTAACAAACCAATGCAAACAGTTCCAAACAGTGTCAAAGCACAATCCACTGCTGTCACTGAGCAACACACACCAGTTTTGTTTCATTAATGAATGAATAGGAAAAGTGTTTTGAACAAATCATTTGAGTGAACAATTCAATGATTCACTCATAAAAGACAGTGGCTAAATTCAAGATATACAGTATCTCACAGAAGTGAGTACACCCCTCACATTTTTGTAAATATTTTATTATATCTTTTCATGTGACAACACTGACGAAATGACACTTTGCTACAATGTAAAGTAGTGAGTGTACAGCTTGTATAACAGTGTAAATTTGACGTCCCCTCAAAATAACTCAACACACAACCATTAATATCTAAACTGCTGGCCACAAAAGTGAGTACACCCCTAAGTGAAAATGTCCAAATTGGGCCCAAAGTGTCAATATTTTGTGTGGCCATCATTATTTTCCAGCACTGCCTTAACCTTCTTGGACATGGAGTTCACCTGAGCTTCACAGGTTGCCATTGGAGTCCTCTTCTACTCCTCCATGATGACATCACAGAGCTGGTGGATGTTAGAGACCTTGCGCTCCTCCCCCTTCCGTTTGAGGATGGCCCATGCTTGGCCAATCCATCACCTTTACCCTCAGCTTCTTTAGCAAGGCAGTGGTCGTCTTGGAGGTGTGTTTGGGGTCGTTGACATGTTGGAATACTGCCCTGTGGCCCAGTCTCCGAAGGGAGGGGATCATGCTCTGCTTCAGTATGTCACAGTACATGTTGGCATTCATGGTTCCCTCAATGAACTGTAGCTCCCCAGTGCATCACTCATGCAGCCCCAGACCATGACACTCCCACCACCATGCTTGACTGTAGGCAAGACACACTTTTCTTTGTACTCCTCACCTGGTTGCCGCCACACACGCTTGACACCATCTGAACCAAATAAGTTTATCTTGGTCTCATCAGACCACAGTACATGGTTTCAGTAATCCATGTCCTTAGTCTGCTTGTCTTCAGCAAACTGTTTGCGGGCTTTCTTGTGCATCATCTTTAGAAGAGGCTTTCTTCTGGGACGACAGCCATGCAGACCAATTTGATGCAGTGTGCGGCGTATGGTCTGAGCACTGACAGGCTGACCCCCCACCCCTTCTACCTCTGCAGCAATGCTGGCAGCACTTTTACGTCTATTTCCCAAACACAACCTCTGGATATGACGCTGAGCATGTGCACTCAACTTCTTTGGTCGACCATGGCGAGGCCTGTTCTGAGTGGAACCTGTCCTGTTAAACCGCTGTATGGTCTTGGTCACTGTGCTGCAGCTCAGTTTCAGGGTCTTGGCAATCTTCTTATAGCCTACGCTATTTTTATGTAGAGCAACAATTATTTTTTCCAGATCCTCAGAGAGTTCTTTGCCATGAGGTGCCATGTTGAACTTCCAGTGACCAGTATGAGAGAGTGAGAGCAATAACACCAAATTTAACACACCTGCTCACCATTCACACCTGAGACCTTGTAACACTAATTAGTCACATGACACCGGGGAGAGAAAATAGCGAATGGGGCCCAATTTTGACATTTTCACTTAGGGGTGTACTCATTTTGTGGCCAGCGGTTTAGACATTATTTTGTGTGTTGAGTTATTTTGAGGGGACAAAAAATGTACCCTGTTATACAAGCTGTACACTCACTAATTTACACTGTAGCAAAGTGTCATTTCTTCAGTGTTGTCACATGAAAAGATATAACAAAATATTTACAAAAAGGTGAGGGGTGTACTCACTTCTGTGAGATACTGTATGTATACTAGACTAGATTACTACAATTTCTGCCATTACATTCAGAGATAGTACAAGAATATATATAATTGTATATATTTGTGTTTACGTATGTGAAAATTAATAGGCTTGCATGCTGTATGTTGAGTTTGTTTGATGATGATGTAGGTGTGTTTGTGAGCGTGCGGTTGGTGTCATGTGGGGTTTTGTGTGTGTGTGTGTACAGTGTCGATGAGGCAGAACTCAATCCGTTCCACACCTGTCCGTCTCTCCCTGGGGGAGGAGCCTGAGGCTGCACAAACGCACGCACACTCACACGCACACACATTAACATACAAAAGCCTTTTGTGTTCACTGTCTTGCTGTCCACACATGCACACGTATACACATGTAAAATATGTGCTGCATGTGTGCGCATGTGTGTGATCAGGGCTGATGATACAGGAAAAGACAAACTAAATGTATTTTACAAATGCATGTTTGACAGATGCTGTCATATCAAAGGAGTGTGTGTATATACACAGTAAGTGCAAATAGATAAGGAAATATGATGATGTATAGAGAGCGAGTGAGAGAAAAAGTGAGCGTTTAGTGTGAAGGAGGGGGAGGTGGGTTACTCTGGGACGGCAGAACCCTGTGACATGACACAGATGCACTGATGCTGAAGAGAGTGAGAGAGAGAAGGGGGGATGGGAGGAGAGGAGGAGGGGTGTGAAATCACACTGCTGTTCTATTTATTCTCAAGTAGAGCACACGAATGCTCACACACACACACTTACATACACACAGCAGGGGACACCACTATAGCTGCGGGCAAATGGCTCCACATAAACATTCAATAAAAGCAATGTCCACATTTGCCTGTGATACTGCTGCTAAAAACAAATGGGGATTAGCTTTACACACTCCTCATATCTCGCACCTGCCGCACTGAAGGTGATAACACATCCACACCAGCTAGCAAGCACACCAAATGATTCAGACAGTATTCAGCATATAAACCTCAAATCCCAAAACCCGCCTCTCTTTCTCCATCTCTTATTCATGATGCTACCTCACAGCTAAGAGCTTAAAGCGTCTGTATAAACAGCCTGGTATTATGATCTTAGAACAAAGAATTACATTACAACACCAGTTTACGACAAAAAACAGAGCTCTGTTTCCAAAACATGGGTACAGTCAGGCACTTATCAGGGCTCAGCTATAAAGAAGGACCAATGGTGCTGCATTACTTGCCAATTACTATTATTATTTGATATTACAGGGCTCCAGACTAACATTTGAGAGCAGTGGCACCAGCGACACGAAGTTCTACAGATGGTGGTGCCAGAAGCAGTTTTACTAATGATTAGGGATGCACCGATACCGGTATCGGGCTCGATACTGAGGTCCTGTACTCGTACTCATTAAAATGCCCCGATACCAAACGCCGATACCACACAGCATGTGATAAGTGCCATATTCAGACAATGAAACCGACAACAGAACAACAGACAGCAGACAGCAGAATTGAGTTAAGGATGTCTACGAAGTATATGTATGCAACGAATATAATGTTAAACTTTCAGTATTAACGCCTGTATAGCTGATATGCGCGAGCTGATAAACAAAGCACGCTGAGTGGATTAAGCGCGCGGCGGCGCATATGCGCGAGCTTGTCGAGTGAATATACCTTTCTCACAGACATCACTGGAAAGTTTGTAGTAAGTAAAACAATGCACAAATTACTTAACGGTAGGGAGAGAGAGAGAGAGAGAGAGAGCGCGCACACTTCTGTTGTGTGATCTTTGATGTTCACTCAGCACACGCATCATTTGGATTAAAACTAAACCGTAAAAATAAGACCATTTATAGATGCATTCACTATAAACAATTTATTTTTAACCTTAGGCATACACGACTTTCTGGCGAAAGTGAATCTAGCAGCCTGTGTGAAATGCGCTAGGCTGTACTTGTCCCTCTCATTCTGCACCAGTACAAATACGTGCACGTGTTGCATTATATGAGTGGCTTTGGAATATAAATCGCAGCACGTTTCAGATGAAAAAACGTGACTTCTATTTCTGAAAATATCGCAGTTAGGAGATTTATAACTGCATTATTACAGCAAAGCACGTGATTACAGTACTAAGCCGCTGCAATGGAGCAGCTCTAATGCTATTAAATTAAAGATGATGTACCATAGAGCAAAAAAATTAACAGTGAAAGTAACAAAAACTTGTAAAATACATTTTAATGGGCATAATTAAGTGTGAAAATAACCAAAGTATATAGTCAAACCAAAAATTATTCAGAAACCAGATATAATTTTTTATATTTTTTTTACTAGTGGGTGCAGGACACTATTGTTCATTTATCCAAGTGAGGATAGCAAAATAAAGTAAACTGTGACAAATCATACCCAAAAATTCTTCATGCAGTGGACTAAACACAAACTGACACTTGGGACCAAAAATTGTTCAGACCGAGTCTGGTGAAAAAAACTGAAGTTGAGGTTTGCATGAAGCTGAATGACAGCATGCCCAGGAGACTACAGGCTGTCATTAAGGCTAAGGGATGCCCGACTAAGTATTGATAGTTGTGTAAATACTGTCATATTTGATAAATGAAGTTAACCAACTAACATTATACATACGCTTTTGGTTTCTGTACCCAATATTTAAAAAATGTACAAATGCAATAAAAATATTGGTATCGGTACCGCCAAGTACCAAAAATAAAAGTATCGGTATCAGGCGAGTACTGGAAAAAGTGGTATCGTGCATCCCTACAATATAATCTTACCCCTCGGTGTTTATTGTTTATACACATTTGACAGTAAAGCACCGACCTTGATTTGGGAAGCATACAAAATTTACTTTTATTAACAATAATGTACAAAATTTAATTTTTAAACAGAAAATGTATATATATATATTCTACTTGTATTATTGTTCTTCTATAGTATACGAAACTGACAACTTAAGTGATTATTAAAAGGAATGCTCTTTATGTGAGATTCAGTCGTAAATTGAAGAAAAGTTTGTTTTTCAAGGCACTTTGTGACATTTCTTACTTCATGTTCATACACAAAAAAGTGCAAAACTCTGACAAAATCACTGATATGTGATATTTTATAACAGTGATGACTAATAAGCCAATAAGTGCTCTCTGCTTCAAATTGAACCATTGTTAGGGCTTTTAATTGCTGGAAATAGTTGTGTGAAATTTGACTGCCAGTCCAACTGCTCAAAAAATGTAGTCGCACCAGCAGAAAAAATAGTCGCAGTCTGGAGCCCTGCATTATTTTGTCAAAATAGTGGGAAAGAGTAGATAGTCTTGGAATCAGCAAGCCAATCAGTTTAAAGTAGGCATGCCATGAAAATTCACCGTATTTTGTACATGTATGTTATCGATCTTATAATAATGTCATAACTTGGTCCTCCGGTGAAAACAACAGACTTCTCTCTGGTGAACTATTTCGGACTTCTCCAGTCATTTATTCTGCTTAAACTCTGCCCCTTTCTTAAAATTTACTGCAAGCTTCAATTCACTTTTAAGCTAAACTGCCACATCTAAAAATCCAATCTGCAAACCAGAAAAAAAGTCTGTTCTACATTTTTTCTTTTTCAATGATCTGTTACACTTTGATGTACGTCAAGTCAAGTCACCTTTATTTATATAGCGCTTTATACAACACAGACTGTCAAAGCAGCTTTACAGTGTTAAACAGAAAAAATGTGTGCTGATGATGCAAGAGGACTATAGAAAACAGTCAGTTTATCAGTTAAAGTCAGTTCATTGTTGATTCAGTGATGTCATCGTCCAGCTCAGTTCAGTTCAGTTTAAATAGTATCTTTGCAGTCATGTCAACGATATCGCTGGAAATGATGTGTCCCCAACTAAGCAAGACAAAGGCGATAGTGGCAAGGAACCAAAACACCATCAGTGACAGAAATGGAGAAAAAAAACCTAGGGAGAATCCAGGCTCAGTCAGTAGGCCTCTGGCTAAACGAAACCAGCATGGAGTGGTTTAATTCTAGGCTGCAACGTACATCAGATTGAGCAGAGGACTCGTCTGGTTCTCGAGGTCTTGTGCCAGTGGCTGACGAGGCTTCAAAGTTGTATCTGTCTCTATAGGGTTTGTCTAGTTGACATGGTCTCTTGATTATATGAACATGTCGCACAATGCATAAGAAAAATATATTTATTATATTCGTTATTTTGGCTTTTTTTGTAATTTTTTTAAAGCTGTAAGTATAATGGAAAAATACATAAATATTAAATCTTCTTAAATAAGAAAATAGAAATTTATAATGAGTAAAATAAACATTTGGAACAGAGTTCTGTTAAAATAAATTTTACTTACATTTAAAACTAAATTAAAAGAGACTAAATGTTTACGTCCGAAACATGTTGCACAAGTATCTTCAGTCGGGCAATGTGCTCATGCATAAAGTTTCTGGCCTAACACTTTTCATGCAGGTGAACTGCAAACTAAGGCCAAGAGATGAAGACAAATTGCCAATTTATTATAAGGCACAAAGACAAATTCAACTTCATCTACAAAACCAATAGTCATTCATAAAACACATTTATAACACACACACCCACATTAAGCCATCTGAATTAGAGCTCCAGACATCTCACACTACACAAACAAGAGCAGTGAGAAATCTATTACAACATCAACAATGACTTTGAATGCAACATGGCACACATACATACACGGACACACATGGGGGTCGTCTATACAGGCTCCCACATCTACAGGAAACAGATCAGGTTATTGGAGTGTGAAACACAGCAGAGGCAGAGCAAACACACGCACACACACACACACAGATCTCAGTCCAGAGAAAGGCACTAAATCTCGTACAGACCTGCAGAGAATCTCACCCTTGTGCAGTGGCTCCAGTTCTTATCGCACACCTCACACATACACTAATGTGGAGTCTTACACAACACGAACACAAACACACACACACACACAAAAAACCTTACCATACAGACCTTACACACAGTCAAGTACAGCTAAATCTCTCTGACACACACATACTGGTACACACCTTACTCAGAGTCAAAGCCTCACTGGAGAACTGGTTAGAAGGCAGCTCGTCTTAATGGCATTACAGAGGACAGAAAAGAGAAAAGAGGGAGACAAAGTGTGATAAAGAAAAATGAAGAACTGGTGCTCAAACACACACTTTTTCCCTGATATGACCTTTCTCTCTTTCCATATCACTATGATCTTGCCATCGATTGGCTGGGTGCCATTTCACCCATTGATGGCGCAACTCTATCGCTCAGTCACATGACTCCATTTAAGTAATGTGAAATGGCCATCGATCACACCAAGGGGCCACAGAAGGGTCATGCCCCATAATGCACTTTGCAGAAAGACACATTTTGGGGTGTTTGATAAATTCATCTGGCAAAACATCATGCAGTTTCCTCTGAAACAGGTGTGTGATGTTTCAAAAACATTTCAAATAGCTCATGGCTGACGGGACGTGTGTATACTGTAGAGAAAACTGACACACACAAGCACAAATCAATTCAAGTTTAAGAAAGTGTTTTGGGATGTCAGCAGACAAATATAGAGGGGAGGAGGAGGAGAGAGAATGAAAAGAACACAGAGGAGATAAAAGTTGACATGAAACGAGCGCGCAAGCGCGCGCGCACACACACACACACACACACACCCACACACACACCGTCTGTGTTTGTGTTTATGAATGTTTGTAAAGCTGATTTTGTCAAAAGTCTCTATTTTGTTTTTTTTAACCCTCCATTGTCAGCTTTACTTTAATTTTTTTATCGAATTTAGAACGTCTTGAGAGTAACACCGTCATGAAAAGCAATAAAATCTTTCACTTCTCATTTTATATTCTCACCAGGTAGCCCCACCCACACTGAAAAATTACTGGACCAAAATCCTGCTTCTCATGCATACTAAAAATTAAACATAGATGAGTGCAATGATTGTGTACGTTTTTAAATATCAGCAACGTTCCACAAGGAAAACCATAAAAAACACAGTGTTGTCATTGAATAAGCTATAAGGTATGTATTCTTAGATTTTCACTAAAGTGCAATGAGATTGCGAGATGTCACTCAGTCTGTAATGTGTTTAGCTATATATATATATATAATTCTATATAATATGATATATATATATATGTATGTGTGTGTGTGTGTGTGTAATGTGTGTGTGTGTGTGGTGTGTGTGTGTTTGTGTGTGTGTGTGACTTAAGTGGTTGTCAGGGTGCTTTCCTTATAACCACTCCATCACACAAATAATATTATAAAATAATTGTGTATAATCTCTGCAGTATACTTTTTTTTTTTTTAAACAAGCATTGTAGCATCCATGCTAGAAGGACAAAGATGCCTGTTAAATATAATACACACTTGATATTCCGAGAAAAATAGCGTTGGGTTTTTACTCAAGAGAAATGTGGCATTGTGTGTGTTGTCAGTACCACCTCATTCCCAGGAGACTAAAGCGAGACAAAGGAGGCGCAGGAAACACAGGTGTGTGTTTGGAGTGATCGAGTTGCATGCTAACGATAATAAGGAATTTATGAGAGTGTGTGTGAGATAGAAAACGCCTGACTCTAAGAAAACAGAGAAACAGAGGGGAGACAGACATACTGTTCACATCTATCCTCCCATTTCTGTGACTTTAACAAACTTTACCAAACAAAACAAATCAAACATGATCTCACCAAAGAGCCATGTGCACTGTCAGCACTTTCATCCTAACACAATTCACAGAAGCAGCAACTGCCATGATAAAAAGTGTTCACATTGGCCAAAGTATTATTGAAAGCACACATACAACAGTAGTGCCAATTTTTAGGCTTGATTAAATTCTAGAGATTAGACTGATTGATAGAACGACGGATAGAATGATTGATATTAGGACTGCACGATTATGACAAAAATCATAATTGTCGATTATTCCCTTGAAATTGTAATTGCGATTATTAATTACTACGATTATCACAATTTACATTGAATGATCTTTATACTATTGTTTGATGTAACTGCATGCCATATTTTTATATGAAGATAAATAAGCTGAAAACACTCTAACTGAAAAAGTGCTTTTAGTGCTTTTCTATAGTATTAACCCTCAAATGTCAAATATACATCGGATTGGTTTCTTCTTTAAATTATAAAAAGTAAAAATATGAATGGTATTATAATGTTATACTAAAACTAAAATAATGGGAAAAACCCTTAAGATAACATGTAGAAAGAAAAAAATGCATCTTAAGCACACAGAATAACAAAGTGGACTTTGAACGATTAATTGCCGCTCTGACGATTACGTAATTGTTGCATCCGTAATTGTAATCGCGATTAGTAATTTGATTAATTGTGCAGCCCTAATTGATATATAAATAGAACTATAGAAAGATAGACAGGCAGTCTATAAAAAGTTATTTTATAAGGTTTCAGTTCACTAACTAGTATTAATGTCAGGTTATTTCTATGCATGTCAGTGTTTATGAGCATTTTTTCTGTGGAAATAGTTCCTGTCACGTGATGTTTGTGTTTTCACTTTCATTTAAGCACATATGACCCTGTTCTCCAGCAATCTGCACATTCTCTTGTCCTATGATGTTTGCACATCTTTCCATCTCAAACTAACCAGCTGGGTGTCTACCTACCCACCTCCCCCTCTCCTCCTTCAACCAAAGAGCATAACACCAGCCAAGCAACATTTCCCCTCCCCCATGCCCCTCTCTCTCTCTCGTCTCCTTTTCTTCTCCAGGCAGCCCACTCAATCATTCCTGCCTCCCTCCCTTCTCTCTCTCTCTCTTCCTTCATTCCAATGAATGCACAATCCCCCGTTCAGCCAGGCCTGTCCTGGGGGGTGGGGTTCAGGGGACACACACACCCACACCACATCTGCAGAAGAACAAACGCCCATCACAGGGAGTGATAAAGAGAAAGCTTACAATGGGGACTGAGTCAAAGCCAACATGATTGGGACAGAAAGCTGAAAAAAGCATACTTAAACCAGCCTAAAATGATTTGATGGTCTTTAGAGACGGTTTCGACACTTCAGCTGGACAGGCTGGGAAGTCTCAGCTAAATTAGCTAAACACCAGCTGGGGGCCTAAGCGTAAGAAACCAGCTTAAGACCAACTTAGACCAGCAAACCACCTTAGGCTGGTTTTTCAGCAAGGTACTAAATACAACAGCATGGTTTATGCCAAAACATTATAGCAATTACTTATTGTCACTACTGTAAACAACAACAACAAACAATTAGAAATCAGATAAGAACTTTCAGAAAAAACTGTTGTTATTATTATTATTACTATTATTTTTGTCTTAATTTTATTTTACTCTTTTTTTTTTGATGACAGTGGTGGCAAACGACATGTTAGCTATGACTAACAATGATGTTTGGACATAAATGACTATACAAAACTACTTCAGAAATGCACAACCAGCCCAGTCATTACCGGTGCTGACAATAAGATTAGCAGCTAATGAATAGATTAGCACACTGCTAATCACCATGGCATTGTGGGTAATAATAGTCCTCATGCTACTAATGCTAACAGAGTTGGACTGCATTCGGCTTAAGCAGTACCTAGAGGAGCTCAAACAGGAATGTAGGTTAAAAGCAAAAGCAGCCTGAGGGCGACATGCACACGCTCTGATGAAAACAGGCACCGGCAACACGAAGGCAAATTCATTTCAGGGCAGATAGTCGCAATTTGCTCTTTTGCTGATGGACGGGGTGAGGAAGAAGATAGAAAGAACAAGAATGTGAGATAGATGATATTGAGGAATGGAGAAACCGAATACTGACAGATGAAGACGTGCGGATGTTTTACACATCTCCTGATGATAATGATGAAGTGTGCTCTTCCGGCAATGTTTTGTGTTTCTTTATCTTAGTGGAGCACTTTAATGAGGGGCGGAGCCAACTGATATACGCCCAGCAACGCACACATACACATCCGCACAATGACTCTTGATTGATCGAAACACTCCAGGATGCCGGTAATGGATGTGGGTTGTGTGAGACGGACACACGGCCAGGAGGAAGTGGAGGTTCACACACTTACGCCGCTGGGGTTTTACTCTAGTTCTCAACTAACACAATCCATAACCACCACTTCCTATGACCACAATGGACAGCACACATATACGCCTGCAAAACAATTACACAAACTCACCCCACTTAACAAAGAGTCACTAACAGAACAGGAATCTTGTCAGGAACAATCATGTATACATCCTGCTTTTCCATATGGATGTGTGGGAAGCAGACACCGGAAAACTGCCTAGCATTTGTGTTTTATCTTTCCCTTTTTTTGCAGTAGAGTGAGTGTGTGTGACAGTCAGAATATAAACAGAGCCAGCCGGACTGACTGCATACAACAAGCTTTCTTTGTGCGGCATTCCGACTAGAAAAAGCAAAGCAACTTTCTCTGGCTCTCTGCCTAGTGTGTGTTTTTATTCTGCTGAGCTGTCCAAACGCAGCCCGGATACTTTCACGAGTTCAGTTTAAATGCCCTGCTGGAAGCACAAAGAAACAGAGCGGCAGTGGTGGATAGAGGGAGCATGCGTGTCTTACCGTGTTTCCCAGTGTTATTCCCTGTGTTTCTGAAGCAATTCCACACTGTGAACTGCTCGTTCAGTCTGTTCGGTAAAATCTCGGCTCTTATTTTCCCTTTAACCAGCTGCAGGCTTGACTACCTGCCCCCCTCACACACAAACACACGCATGCACACACACACACACACCGGGCAGCATGGCTTGCCAACACAAACACCATGCAAAGCGACAACAGTCAGAGGATCAGGATTCCAAGCTCAAACAAAACAATTCGCTTCTTTTTTAGGCCAAAGAAAAAAAAAAGATTGTGTCTCCCCCTCGTTCTCCTTCTTTCTCCTTCTCTGCTTTCCTCCTCCCTCAATCCTTCTCACTCTCTCTCTCTCTCTCTCTCACTCACGCACTCACTCACTCACACACTATGTCTCTCTGCTTTTTTCCACTCAGCAATCAAACAAAGAGAGGAAAGGAGCTGGTCTCTCACACACACATACACACACACACAGCGCTTAAGCCCAACCCCTGCTATAGGCCAGCCTGCCTCTCTTCGTTTTTTTCACATCTCTCGCTCTAAACAGCCCTTCCCCCGTCCCCTGTCACCTCTCTCTCTCTTAGCCTCATTCTCACCCTCCCTCCACTGTTGCCAACTTCTTTCAGTGGAAAGTAGCTAAAGCACGCTTGAAAAGTCGCTAGACGATGTCATACGCTAATTATCATATTCCCAATGTCATTGCGTCGTATTTCCTTTACAATTTGTTTGCCTCTCTGTGCTGACATACTGTATTTTAATGTAGCCAAATTCTCAATAAAACTTTTTTCATTTATATATTTTTTCTGTTTTTTTTTTGTCAGACAACGGAATGAATATGAAACGCGGCCCATTAAGACTACATAACCAGCTTTCCCTTCCAACACGTTAATCTGCACAAAAATCCTGATTTATAATCAAGCCGTCGTCTGATGAAATCAAATACACAGATAAAGAATGACAATGATTTGCTGTAATTTCGGCTTATATTTGCTGTCATTAGGAGTTTAAAGCAACAGAATAGCTATTTTTAAAGCTGCGGTCCGTAAGTTTTTGCCTCTTTGTCGCCATCTCTGTTTGAAAACCTGCAATTGCAGTTATTTGCGCAATTATCTTCCTTGCCTGGGTTGTGCACCGGCACGGCTCCAGCTCGGATTAATCTAATGTTTTGAGGTGAATGTGTGGCTGTCAGTCACCGCACCGGAGTGGATACTGTACTTCGGAATCACAGATTCTAGCCTACGTCTTTGAATATACGACCCAAATAAGCATTTTCACCGGGTTTTGTCATCTGAACAAGTAAGTAACAAGTCTGCTTCGTTTGTTCTGACCAACTGAGTAAAAAGCATTACAATAAATTGCGCTACCAATGGTGATTAAATCTAACGATCGGTTAGCTCATATCACATCAAACCGTGCAAATTATTATTATTGTTATACTTTTTTCTCAAATTGTTAATGTTAACAACATCAGCATTGAGTGACTATGTGTATAGTGTGCATAAGAGAGTAGATTTCAATTTCTGTACAGTCTAATCTCTAATTGTCATACCATTCGAATTTCATTTAAAGAAATTCTTTTAACTCAAAAGGCAAATTATTCTTCCTTCGAACTGGTCCTCTTTAAAATACAAATCTTTTGTAATCCCATGTATGCTATCTGTAATCAGATGCATATTTAAAACTGGAATATAATTTAATTTCAGTCACATGTGTTTCATAAACACATAATCCTTTCTGGATTACAATCCGCCATCAAAATGATAAATTGAATTATTCCAGCTGCTGTGAGAAAAGGCTATAAACGATCCGCCACCTGCAGGATCCTCACATGCGATAGCCTAGTAGTTGGGACAACTTCATGTTTACAGACGTGATGTAATGACGCAGCGGCATGCTCGAATTTCCCGCAAATTCCTACCAGTACCACTCAAATTAGAAAACATTATTATAAGCTAACCGATGTGAATCAGGCTAAAGTAAGGCGATAGTTTTGAACAATGGCTGGTTATGTACTTGCTCAAATATTGATTTTGGATTTTTAAGCAAAAAAAGTTATGAACTGCAGCTTTAACTGAAACCACTGCTCCTCTTAGCCGCTCGCTGAACAGAGCAGACCAGTGTTGCCAAGTACACGGTTTTCCCACGGAATTGGGCTACTTTAACACTGTTGGCGGAGGTTGTTTTTCATGTCCGTGGGTTAAAGCAACTCCAATAACATGATATTCATCCCCTGTAATAGGGCTGAACGATTTTGGAAAATAATCTAATTGCGATTTTATTTACCAATATTGTGATTGCGATTTAATATGAAATTTTTTTTTTTTAAAGCTCTTTATGTTCTGTATTATTTAACAAAGACAAGCTATAAATCATTGTTATAGTATGACCAACACAATATTAGATTAAACATAAATGTTCTTTTCTGTAGGCCAGGCCTATATGTTACGATGAAGGTGATATATGAATGACATTTTTATTTAACAACTACAATCACAGTATATTGACTGATTTGTTGAACTTCTAACCTTGTAAGCATGTAATAATTATGACAACATAAAGCACTGACAAATAAGCCTGGTGTAAACATTAATATGAAAGTCAATAACAAATCACACAAACTAAAGTAGAATGCAGAAATATAAAAACAAATCTGTTCCTTTACCACACTACTTTAGGTCATTCAAATTCACTGTAATAAACATATGTAAACATGTGGACTGCACTTTTTAAACCTATAAAAAAAAAACAACATTAAACTGATGCCATATTCTATTTATGACGTACTGACACAAAGTTAAAATGATTTGCAATGGTCGCTTTGTCGCGTCCAGTGTAGAGCTGTTGCTGCGTGACGCGACAACTGTAGCATCCGGTATATGCACGGTGAGTGAAGCCGAGAGCAAGATATGCCTCATCATATTTTCTGCATTTAACTTTTAAATGACCAGCACCTGCCTGGATCTGTGCGACTTCATCTATGGCTTTTATCTTCCCTTTCACAAACCGATCCATCACCCATTCTAAGTTACGTCATTTGGCTGTTTACTTATTTCTTTTCTTTTTCTGCTGATAGCCCGCGCTCGACTTGAAACAGCGCTGCTTAGACCGATGGGTGTGTGTCATCAAAGTACTGCGACAGCTATAAGAGAGCGCGGACGTCTCCTTATGCTTTCTCTCGCCGTACTTTGATATCATACACTGATCCATCAACTAACACACGATATTTACTCTTGTGTCGTGTGTCAGGTGACCGAGTGTATCGCAGCCTCTGCTATTGAAAAATCGCGATTTTTTATATAAACCGATTTCTGCAAATGCAATTAACAATTGTTCAGGGGGGAAGCCCTCCCCTGTACTGCGCTTTTAAGCGCCGGAAACCCCGCCAAAAGACGTGTATTTTCCCCCCGGAACGCGATTTTTAACTGGGGACCCCCTCGATTGTCAGCGATTGGGCTAGTTTTAAGTAGCGATTGGGTGGGTTTTCTTGTGAAAACCTGGCAACCTTGGAGCAGACGCAGAGAGAGGTGTGAGCACTGGGATAGCAAGACCTCGTGCTCGTGCGGCGTACTAGAGGAGTTCTCAGAAAAGTACATAGGTTTGTCCTAATAGTTTAAGTAAAAAAAAAGTCACTAAAGGGGTCTGAAAAGTTGCTAAATCTAGCAACAAAATCGCTAAATTGGCAACACTGCCTCCCTCCCTCACTGTGTCAGATAGAAGGGATCGCTTCCTTCCAGTATAGAAGGGATCAGTATTACTGGGTGATCTCAGAATCAAAGTGCATCATGAACCTGCAGAAATCCACAGAATTCTTCACAGATTTCTGCAGTTGTCTGTCATTCACAAAGTTATACACTCTCCTTCCATGTTCGTTTATGAAATATTTTAAGTATGCAACATGTTCATTGTTTCTGCCAAAGCCATTGAGAAAATGCAGGAAAAGTCTGCAGGTTTTGTCTGAGCTTGATCATAAATCTGATGACTGAACAAACTAAATATCAAGGAGGTCAGTAGGTCAGTCAGTATTGGTAGGTTGAAATTATCAACTTCTGCAGTTACTTCTTTCATTTGGCTGATTAATGTCGCAAACTTTCAACAGCTTAAATTCTGGTTCATATTTTGTACACAGACTGATCAGATTATATTTCTTTTTTTTTAATTATGTTTTTCAAAATTTATGTATATGTGACCAAATTACAAAGGTGACTACAGAGGAGCCAGGAGGGGCTAGTCATTTCTAAAGTTAAATCTTAGCTTGATTACATTGGCGAGTTAATTTTTGAGTAGAGCTTATGCTATATAAATATTAATTTATTTTAGCCAGCAATTTTTTATTTACTATCATGAAAATATATCACAGATACTCTACTGTTTCAAAAGTTTGGGGGCCATAAGACTTAATGTTTTTAAATGTTGAAAACAGCCGTGCTTACTTGAACAGCAGTGTACACTGGTATTATGTTGCCCTTCATGTTCTCTAGATAAATGCATCAAGCACTGAAAGAAGACCCGAAAAAGCAGGCTGGATGGAAAACCTGCTGACTTGGTGCAAAGAAGTCATGCTTACATTGTTTAGTAATAAAGTAAAACACACAAACGCATAAAAAAAGTCATCCCCTGATACTACACTGATGCCGTTTCAAGCTATTTTTAGTGTTCTTTCATGAATTCCATTCCCATCATTCACCAAAGAAGAGAGTTATTCTAAAAATCTCTCTGAGAAAGGAGGAGAGGGAGAAAGAGAGATAATTCAGAAGCCAAATAAAGCCAGATTCACTATTGTCCACAGTGTCTTTGACCTAACCATTACATAATTTCCATTGTATTGATTTATTACTGTAGAGATGTGGCCGTGCGCCAACAAGAAGTGAAATATTTGACTCTTGGCCAATAGACAAAAGAGAAGAGAGTGTAAGTAAATGTGTGTCAGGGTAATTTGTGGAGTTACGTAACTAAACAAATAAAAAAAATTGACAATGACACACGACAAATAACCATGCGTCAGCATGTCAGATCTAATGTCGTTTGCACTGCTCCATCCTTAATTAACTTCTTTGCAACACCTGCATTACATTAAGCATGCTTACATGCACTGTAAAAGTTTGATTTCTGACAGACTACATCATCTTTTAAAATGCCACGTAAACCTTTAAATCTGAAAGAAAATTTAACAGTTTGATTTTTCTTTTTCAGACTATCCGATCTATGTCATGTGATTGTAACTTGGCTTCGGCCATTATATATATACACGCAATATATACACAAGATAAAACACACGAAAACATCTTTTTCTCTCTTCTGTCTACTGTTCTTACTTCACTAGCATTAGATGTTAAAGAGGGAGCAGAGAGAGCAAGTGTTGACACAGAGAAAGGAAATTGTGATAGAAGGAAAGGAAAGTAAGAATCACACTCTTCTGCTCATGCCACAAATCATTTCCTCTTTTTAACATTTCCAACTTCTTATTCCCCTTCTTTATTTCCCTTTAAAATACACAACGAGGCACTGCTGATTAATTGGCCATTAACGTCTAATGAGCTACAGCTGTGTGCAATTACCAATCAGCACATTCTTAACAATGCAGCCCACAATGCACCACTTCAGTCTTTTGACATAGCTTTAAATGAAGTTAATTTTTTTCAAGAAAACTGTCAATCAATTCATATAAACACTGTTAACCCATTAGGAATCATTATGAGCTGATTAGTGACAATGGTATGGCTATGAATACACTGCAAAGTTTTAGAAGTAAAAACTACATTTACTTTCAAGAATGAGAATAGAAAGCAGCTCCTACCCTGAACTCACACACACACACACACACACACACACACACACAAAAGATTGTGTCTTGAAAGAAAGTAAATATTTTATAATAAAGCAAGGAGCATGAAACCGTCAAAAGGACTTGTAGTGTAAAAATATATATTAAAATTCAAATAAACAAAATCATTTAGATATATATTTATTCATTTAAATTGTAACACTATTTCACAATTTTTTTATCAAATCAATGCACCTTTGGTGAGCGATTTCATTAAAAAACTACATTTTACGGACCACAAACTTTTGAAAGAGTATAGTATAAATAGATAAAGGCTGATTTCAGTAAGGCTTAAACAATAATTTGTCTTTTTAAAATGTCATGTAAGCACTGACTGAAACCGTGCCATTCAAATTTGTCCAGAATGAATACACGTCAGTGTAACGACTACAATCTAAGTGTTTTGTGCTTTCTCTGAAATTATTCCATTATTCAGTAACACACAACAATAATTCCTTTGCAAAAGATTGAACCATATATCCTATTCCAAACTGGGTGGCTGTATGTGAGCTCCACAAAGATTTGAAATGTCTGTATGTGTGTGAGAGACAGTCATGTGACTCACACTTCCTTTTTCATTAAAAACTGATACCTCAACCCATCTGTTCAAAATACAGACTAGGGAGAGACAGACAGAGTGAGACAGAGAAAAGGGTGTTATAGAAAAAACTCTATTATCACTTCCTCTCATCCATTCTTGCTTTTGTCTAATTCTGTCTCTCTCCTCCATGAAAAATCGTTTCCTCTGAGGATGTAAATTAGTATTTGTGTTGTCTGTCTGGCATCATCACAAATTATAGGTCCATTTCCACCTCCATCTGACTGTCAACCATCACAAGAGTGCATCAATCACCTATTAAATGGATGCCAGCAAAATGCACAAAGACACTGAGTGACACACACACATTCCCACTGTGAATGTGAGGTGAAGGTTAAGTGCTATTCAGTGTGCTAGACTGCCAGTCAGCCGGTTCTGATGAACATACACACACACCTTCAACACTGATACTGAATGTGCTTCAGTGCACCATTTACTTACATGACGACAAAAACAGTAATTTCTCACTGCACTTTGCCTCTGTTTATATCTGACATTAACATCCATCTCAGGTGGATCCAATCACAAATGGTCAATTGAGATAGGTTGCTATTAACATGCAGATTTCATTGAGAAGTCTCAGATTTGAGATTATGTATATAACTTAGGTTAGTTTGTCAGTTGTTCTGTTAATGAAATATGTATGAAACTTTCAAAATGTTTTGATCAAATGGTTGCTTTCTTCAAAAGAAGGGTCACTGAAAAAGTGTAAAACATTTGTACATTAATTGCATGTCAAGCAAATAGCCAGAGTTCTTTGATTTTTCCAAATGTGGTTTATATGGTCAAATCTCCATTTAAACTATCGTTCAAAAAGTTTGCGGCCATTTTTTGAAGAAATTAATACTTTTATACAGCAAGGAAGCATTAAACTGATTAAAAGTGGCAGTAAAGACATTAATGTTACAAAATATTTCAAAACTAATTGAAATTGAATTTTTATTCATCAAAGAATCTTGAAAGAATGTATTATGGTTTCCAAAAAAAAAAAAAAAACTTGAGCGTACAACTGTTTTGATAATATTAAGAAATGATCTTGAACACTAAATCAGTATTTATTAAAGTTTTACTAGAAAGGATCAGGTGACACTGATATGCTTATAAAAGAAACATACAGTTTATTTGTAACCCTAAAAAAACAGGAGCCAAAGTGCTTCCTGTTTAGACTAGTGGGAGTAAAAAGGGGGCGGGGCTGGCATCATGGTACACCAATCCCAACACTACAGCATTAAAGGGGCCATGAACTGCATTTAAAAAAAAATTAGTTTATAATGTTCTCTGAGGTTCACATTATAATGTTAGTGTGATTTTATATCAAAAAACATAATTTAGTAGAAATAGGCTATTTTCTATCCTGTTTTTGAGCCTCTCTTCGAATGGACGCTGCTGTGACATACTCATGGGTCAACAACATGGGTCATTTAGGTTAAAAACGTATATAGATCGGTGATAAATACTCAGTATATATGAAACGCTCTGGAACAGACAATGCAATAGTGGTAAAAGCACATTTATTCACACTTATGTGTTCCGACATTACTGTTGGATCCACTCTAGTCAGACTCAGCACTGCATCATCGTTTACTTTCAGTCCCTCTGAAAAGCCTGCATCATACTGTCTTGTTTAAAATGAATCCGTAACAAAGTAAAGCAAATAATCAAACAAACAGTGTTTCACTGACGTGATCTGGAGCTCTTTGGTAATTTTACCCCATGTTTACACTGAACGCGAGCAGCGTAACGCGACTACATACAACAGAACCATTATAATCTGCGATTCTGGCTATATACTGGATGCGGCACGGATTGACACAGCAAATCTCCAGAAGTAAACTGATGTCCCACTCTATTTCTGGCATACAAGCATTCGCGCCGCTTCTGACCTGAAAGAGAAATGGATTCGCGACATGACGCAACAGCGCTCGCGTCCGATCTAGATAGGATCACAAGGAAGGCAATTCAAAGACTATTTTTCACAACTTACACTATACAGTGTCTTCTTGTAATGTCATCTGTACGGAGTAATCCTGAGTTTGCATGTCTCTAGTATTTCCTCTACTACCACAAGCGCGTATCAGTGGGTGGAGCTAAATAGACAGTGATGTAGAAGCAGGCGTTGATGATCCTCTGCGGAGGCGGTGCTTAGCCACACTATTACGTCATAAAGTGGCACATTCCAAAACTATTCGCTTTCTGAGCTTGGTTTCAATAAAAGCTGTTTTTAAACTAATGAGAAAGTTTTGAAACGTACAGGATGTTTTTATAGTACATTGACCTGTTATATGTCAAAAGATCAATGGATCAGAGCCCTTTAAAACAATACAGAGCAACAATCTGCAGAATAACCAAATATGCTATTTCTCAACTCAAACTAACTTCTGCTTATAAAAGAAACAGATGGAAAGTAAGACACAGAAAAACAGAGAGCCACGTGAGTTTTGTTGGGTTTGCAGTTTAGTCCTGGACATGTTCAGAGGGAGAATCGGAATTTGGAATTCGCCTGCTCTGTTTTCCAACCCCCCTCCGCCTGAAGCTTAAAGAATGCACCTCCACACAGCTGGCCAAACACACACACTCTCATACGGGAATAAAAACACATGCATGGAAACACACCTCATCCATACACGAGTATCAAACACATACTGGGAGACGACTTGCATGCATACTTAAATATGCACTACGGCTGCACACACAAGCACATGCATGCATATGTTCGCAAGTGTGTTGCAAAGTCAAACTTGTGTGTGTGCATGTAACAAAATATGGAAAAAAATAAAAAGTGTTCACATCATTTGCATATTGTAGGGCAAGAATGGCTGATTTGGAATAACCCCCCTTTGGTTCTGCAAGGAGATAGTTTGCTCTGCCATGTGGAATGTGCAGCAGGAGCAGCCTGCATTTCATGACAGGGTGGAGTGATCCACAGTGGGGGGAGGTTATCCAGCAGGGGGTGCAGGAGGAGGTGAGTGGGTTTATGGGATATTTTTAGTAATACCACTTCTGCTGGTAACACAGACATGAATGCAATACTATAAGCAGTGGTAGGAATCTCATAGCCTGTATGCACAAGCTCCAACATGATCGTGTTCACTGTCTAGTTCACGTGGACCATGAGATAAACAGGCTCAGGAATAAACATTAGCAGGAACTTCAGCAGACCAGCAGAAACCATGACGACACCTCACTAATCCACACGCATACAGCTGTATCGTGCAAGACTGGCCTGCAGACACACAGACACATGTTTTGCACAAGGCATTTACACACGTACTTAACCAGATGTGCAAACACAAATGCATGCACATGCACACAGCACGTAGAGAAACTTCAAGCGAGACTCTAAGACTTTGTTTCCAAGGACATGTTTCTTCCACACAGTTTAACCCAGGGGTCTCAAACTCAAGTTACCTGGGGGCCACTAGGGACCAGTTGAACAAGTACAACAAATGCTACTTTAACAGCCATGAATTTTATGTTATTTAAATGGTTTAGTTATGTATACACACACAAATAACTATTCGGGGTAAGTCTGGGGTTGGTAAGAATTTGTAATGTTTTTTTAATCAAGTCTGTTATGATCACCAAGGCTGCATTTATTTGATCAGAAATACAGCAAAACAGTAATATTGTGAACTATTATTACAAATTAAAATGGCTGTTTTCTATTATAATATGCTGATTTGTCACATAAGAAACATTTCTTATTATTATTGATGTTAAAACAGTTGTGCTACTTAATATTTTTGTGGAAGCTGTGACACAAAAGAAGAGCATTTATTTGAAACAAGACCCTTTTGTAACATTATGTCTTTACTGTCACTTCTGATTAATTTAATGCATCCTTGCTGAATAAAAGTTTTAATTTCATAAAAAAAAAATAAAAAAAACTTACTCACCCCAAAACTTTGAACAGTTGTGTAATATGTAATTAAAATTATATCTTGTATCTACATATTAGGCTACTGTTTGACCGTCCTGAGAACTACAGATTAACAGTAAAGGTAAAAAATAAATCCATTTGCAAGGTCGGATTTCAGGATAAATCAACACTTTTAGACAGGTAATTTAAGACTGCTTTTATAAACGCCACCTTTTGGTCATGTTTTGACTTAGAGTAAGTTTATTTGTGTTTAAAATGAGGCATTAAGATCAATTTTAATGTCTCAATCAAACTCTACAGTTAAGTACGTAAACACAAGTTAGCATAAACCTTTCAAGTGTTCATTTTCTTTCTCATGCTAAATATCATCATGGTAGAGGAAATCTTGCTAAGAAAGTTAAAGTTAGTTAAAGTATCAACATGTTTATAGCTAGCAACCTGAATAACAACACAACTGGAACAGGGTGCAAATGAATATCGCTATCAGTGAATGCACACACCACATCTAAGATAATCCAGCATTGTCCCAACTGAATGAATCCGTAAGTATGTTTATCTACATATGTGCCTCCGTCCCCACGGCTCCCTGTTTTGCTATGGCAAAGATCACACACACACACACAGATTTATTCTGACCTCACATGGACGGAAATACAGGAAGAACAAAAAGAAAAAAAGAAAGAAAAAGAAAAAAGTCCTTGGAAAATCTGCTCCACATTTCCACCACATCTCAACCCACTGGGATCCTGAACATCAAAGTCTGTGTGTGCGGTTGAGCTCGGGCTTGTCCATCCAGATGCATATTTAATCAGCACACACTTTGGTTTGTTTGCTAGGACATCTGCTTAGGACACGTGCTGAAGCATGACAGGGCTAGATGAACTTTGACCTTTATGAAGGTGACCTTTTCGACCCTGCAGTGGCATGGCTTTTCATGTGCCAACTCTCCCATCTCTCAACTTTCTCCTTTGGCCCTAATCCACAGCTTACATAGATAGTTTAAAAGTGTTTATAGGATGGAGCAAGTGTGTGTGAAAGTGAAAGTTATTTGAGAATGTAAAGGAATGTAAAAAATACTACTTAAAGTTCACATGTGAACAGGTGTGCATGTGGTCTTTAAATATACACACACACAGGTAAACACAAAAAAAATGCAATTAATGTTATTTCCCATTCAATAATTTTAGTCTTGAATACTTCTGCCCTTCTTTTATATGTACTGTATGTGAGAAATTATAGACTTTGACACATTCACACACATTTATTGCTTGTGCAGTATGTGTGTGTGACCTTGGCCTGTTTACACCTGACATTAACATCCGTCTCATGTGATTCGGTCACAAGCGGTAAACGGAGACACATTGCTGTTTATACATGGTAGTAAAATGCATCTAAAATGCATCTCCTGTGACCAACTTTCACAGTTTTTGAGCAAGAGGATCTCTGATTTCATGATTGTATGTGTAACTCACTATATCAGTTAAGGTTAATGCAATAAGCCACAGTGTATTAAACCCAGTTTATACCTGTGTTTAGCACTGACCACTTTTGATGGACTCAAACCAGAAGAATACTAGGTTTAAACAGAGGATTTAAGCAGGTTGATTAATGAATATTGAGTGTGTGAAGACTGACAGATGCCATACTGCTTTGTTTATACACACAGTATCTCACAGGAGTACACCCCTCACATTTTTGTAAATATTTTATATCTTTTCATGTGACAACACTGAAGAAATTACACTTTGCTACAATGTAAAGTCGTGAGTGTACAGCTTGTATAACACCAAATTTAACACACCTGCTCCCCATTCACACCTGAGACCTTGTAACACTAATGAGTCACATGACACCGGGGATAGAAAATGGCTAATTGGGCCCAATTTTGGACATTTTCACTTAGGGGTGTACTCACTTTTGTGGCCTGCAGTTTAGACATTAATGGCTGTGTGTTGAGTTATTTTGAGGGGAAAGCAAATTTACACTGTTATACAAGCTGTACACTCACTACTTTACATTGTAGCAAAGTGTCATTTCTTCAGTGTTGTCACATGAAAAGATATAAAATATTTACAAAAATGTGAGAGGCGTACTCACTTCTGTGAGATACTGTAAATACTTTCAAAGTTTGTGTGTAGTAAGATGTGTTTGAAAGACGTCTTTTATGCTCACCAAGGTTACATTTATTTGATAAAAATTACAGAAAACAGTAATATTGTGAAACATTATTACAATTTAAAATAACTGTTTTTTTAATATATTTTAAAATGTAATTTATTCCTGTGATGGCAAAGCAAATATTTTTTGAAAAAAAACTCTCCTGTCACTTTTAATCAATTTAATGCATCCTTGCTCAATAAAAGTATTTTTGTTCCATGACAGGTCGATTATGTGGCCAGAAGGCCCACAGACCTAATAAACTGCGGTGGATCGTCCTAAAGACACTATAAGTGCTCACTATCAGATGAGTCGCTCCAGACAGTCATAATTAGACAAAAACACAAACACACACACACACAACACACACACAACCCACACACACACAAGAGTGAACAGGCACGTGCATCTGGATTCTCTTAGCTCACATACAAAAGAGTTAGTATGCAAACTGCTCTGAATGTGCCATTTGTGTGTGTGTTGGGATGTTCGGTCAGTGCTTTGATAGCTGCTGGATGTTGGAAAAAGAAAGGCATCAAGTCCAAAAAGAATGAGGGACAGGGAAAGAGAGAGGAAAAGAAAAAGGGTCCAACACACAAACACAAACCACATGCAGCTGGTCTGTACACGCCTCAGCACGTGAATCTTGCACACTTTCCTTACAGGTTCAGGGAGTTTTTGTGTGCACAGATGCATGCAATATAGAAGATTATATATATATATGGCTGCTGTTACATGTGTGCAAGGTTGTGTGTTCTACGCCTGCCTTCTGTCTTCACTGCACACACACTGGTTTTGGCCCACAGAAAGAGAGTGAGTCACCTTTTGGGTTCAAAGGCCTGCCAAAAATATAAAAACAGAGTGGAAGAGACACACACACACACACAAACAAACTAACCAGAAACAGAGTAACTTTAAACTAAAATCCATCAAACTACTGAAAAACACTGGTTTCTCTGTCGCAGCCCACCTATTGGACAGAGACATATGTGTCCCTCCCACTGTGGGCACCTATGGTTGAGGGGGCGACGACCTGTCTAATACCCACCCCCATCCCGCTCCTGTCTGACTCCATGGAGAATGTGAGAGAGAGACAGACAGGCTCTGAAGTTTTGGAAGGTTTTTTTTTTTTTTTTTTTTCTTCTGTCCTGGCTTTTATCTTGGATTTCAAATCCCCTTTCTGTTATTTCTGTCACTCACTCACACACACACACACACACACACGTTGCTGCTGCTAAAATGGACAAGTGCCCCAAAACGCTTACTACTAAAAGGGGTTTCACCCAAAAAAAAATGAAAATTCTGTCATAATTTACTCACCCTCATGTCATTCCAAACCCGAATCACTTTCTTTCTTCTGTGGAACACAAAAAGGGAAAACTACATGAATACTCATTAGAATGGATTCATTACAATAGCAGTACATCATGACTCACTTTAACACTTGATGAAGTACCCAAAAGAGCCCATGCAGCATTTTTCAAATGCTCTGATCAGTAAAACTGTGGTGGCTGCCAGTGCTCCGTGAATCTAACAAATGAAGATGATGACTACATTTACATTTATGCATTTGACAGACGCTTTTATTCAAAGCAAATTGCATTGCATTCAAGGTATACATCTTCATGCATTAGAACCCATGACCTTGGTGTTTTTGGCACCATTCTCTACATGAATGCCACTTGATAAAAGTAATGAAGTATACATATTTTTTTTCTTCATTGTAGTGAATGGTGCAGGTGTGATTAGTCAAATGCAATTCATGGTCAAAATGCTTGTCTTGGCAGGGTAATAATGCAAACAGTTGGCTTGACTTGAATGGAAAAAAAAGACAAAAAAGAGAAAACGACTCACTGCTCTTATATTTAGCACTTAACTTGAATGATTACTTGAAAAACTTATGTTAGATTGAACCTACGGCAAAACTTATATTTAAGATATAATTTATAAAAAAATCTGTCAAAGCAAGATAAAAAAGCTGTTTTAATAGCATACTACCTTTTAATTAATCTGTGTGTCATATGTGATGTTGTGTTGAATGCAGATGGGGGTTTCACTGCCATGGGGGAAGGGAGAACGTCTGGACGCAGAGGTCATGAGGGTTTAGGGTGTCTTAAAAGTTTTTGTGTGCAGACAGACAGACACGCACACACAACTTCACACTCACTCAGACGTGTAAGGTCATGTTACTGCCCTGATTTTGCTATGCATATAAACGCCTTTACCACAGTTCAGCTGGCTTATTCAATGTGACGACATCAAACTATCACATAAATGAGGTTGGGTTTTATATGAGTGATTTTTGATAGCTAACAGCATTTTGTTGTACATGTAAACACTGATTCCACAATGACTTTAAGATGGGATACTGATGACAGAACGAGTCCAAATTTACACTTGGATACACTACTGTTCAAAAGTTTGGTTCGAATATTTTAATGTTTTTGAAAGAATTTGATCATAAACAGTGAAACTGTGAAATATTATAACAATTGAAAATAACCGTTTTCTAATTGAATATATATTTTAAAATCTAATTTATTTCTGTTATGGCAAAGCTGAATTTTTAGCAGTCATTACTCCAGTCTAGTTGTCACCATGGCCTTAGGAAAATCATCTATTGCTGATTTGGTGCTTAAAAAAAGTATTATGATTATGAATGTGAATCAGTGTGTGATGAATATCTTTGTGATACATTTTTTGATGAATAGAAAGTTAAAAAATAATTTAAACAAAAAATTAATTATTTTAAACCGAAATCTTTTGTAACGTAATAAATGTCTTTAAGAATTGGATAAATTTAGGCATCCTGACAACTAAAAAGTATTATTTCTTAAAAAAGAAAAAAAAAAAGTTTACTGACTCCAAACTTTTGAACAGTACTGCACATGGTGACAAAGAGAACGTAAACTGTTAAATGTTTCAAATAGTGAAGCACAGATGTGCATACACATATAAACACAGAAGAAGTTTTAGGTGCATTTCTTGCGATGAGACTCCATAAAGACATCTTTTTGTATAGGCGTATATGTGTGTTCATTACAAATGTGTATGCGTGTTTCTGAGGTTTGGACTCATTATAGCTAATGATCCATCTGAGTGAGAAGAACCTAATTAAAACACTATGGAGGACCACACATGACCAGAACCACCCTAAGCTCCCCAGACAGCACTTCTCTCTCTCTCAGGGGCTCGCTGTGGGTGGTGCACGGGGCGGTACTGCAGCTTAGATGCTGGTACCACTCAGACGGGCATACAGTGAGTTGGGCAGGGCACCAAAGCCCAACGGCAATTCAAGAACTTCATTACAACCCCACACCCCCCCCCCCCCCCCCTTTATACTCTACGCTCTGATGTGAGGCCACACACAGCGCGAGACACACACACACTCACTGCCACACAGCGGCCACCACAGCTGCAGTGTGTGTATGGAACAGTGCGCGTGTGGAGGGTTGTGCGAGCTGGAGATAGAGCAGGCCATCAAAGTGAAATGATATCAGTGTGAAAGCGAGAGACACAGATAAAGCTCGCGCAGTGCCAGCGTTTGGGGGTTAAGAGAGCTGGATGGAGACCAGCTTTGTCCTTTCAGGCCCGGGGGACTCTGGCACAGGCAGAGCAGGCTGCAGCTCTGGCCCAAGGCCAGGTCACACGCAGGGGCCATGCACGCAGGAAAACCCCCGGCTAAAAGGGGATCACCAGGCCATGCAAGACAGACACGCTGCCCTGCAGCACTGCCACAATACAACAGCTTGCAGTACGACTGGTTAATAGAACTAATAACATACATATTGACATTTTCCAGCCAATGGTGACATTCAATATCTTAATCAATCTTGATTTTTTTTTGTATTTGCAATGAATTGGCTTAAAAGTATTTTTTTTTCATTCAGAGGAATCAAAATTTCAACTAAACCATCACAGTAGCCAATTGGATTCAAAATGTTAATGGTAAGTAGTAAAATAAAAGTAATAATCAAGTTATATCAAATATTAAAAAATAATTTAGGTATGTTGTCCACATAAGGATGAATTATACATTCTGTATTTACATTTATATGCACCAATATAATTTTTTTTTGTTTTGTTAAATGTTACTAAACATTTTAATATAATGTAAAATGCCCAAAATGACTCTGATGGTTGAAGCAAATAAATAAATGAATCAGAATTCTGAATCAGTTCATTGAAACAGTAGATTCTCAACTGATTCACATAAATGAATCAAACTTAGCAAATCTAACGGTAAGTTAGTTGAAAGACAAAAAGTTTTTTTTATGGACTGGGTCACCAAATAAAATGTACATTAAGATATTCACAATGTTGTATGTTTTATACCACCAGCAAAACTATTGCAAATAAATCATGATCACACACACACTCACTCACAAAGACATCTGCTCGCTAAGAGCGGACAATTAATTAATCCTGAAGACAACTGCTCACTATCCGAGCCCAAGCTCAAGTGGCCTTCTGACTGTAACTGCACACAGAAAAAAGGGGTTTAAAATTGTACCTTTTGGGGTACAACAGCTTGTCCCTGGAGCAGTATCCTTAAAAGGACATATTTGTACCTTTTTTACTCCTAATAGGTACATATTAGTACCTTAGAGTAGTAATATGTACCCTTAAGGTACACTAATATGTACCTATTAGGGCGTAAATAAATAAAAATAAACGGTCCAAAATATGTCCTTTTAAGGGTACTGCTCCAATTCTGGCCCCTTATTTTTGTGTGTGTGTGATGTCCAACCACTGCGGAAAAGCACAGTGGCCGTGCCATGGTACAGTCAGTGATGGTAAAACCATGGTGATTACCAGGATAGTGGTCGACGATACTGGTTTTGACAGCGAGCGATTTTTGGAATAGCAGGGTGGCGATATAATTTATTACTATTTAGACTTGAAATAATTTGAAAATGAATTAAAAATAATTCTGTAAAATAAACATACCTATACTTTGAAGACAAAGTATTTTTCACAAATAAATAAATATAAAAAAAAATAAAATTGAAAAGTAAGTAAACACTGTAACCAACAGGGCAATCAGTATTCTGGGAAGTTTGTGTGCATTAAACATTTTTTCAAATAAAGTCAAGGTAACACTCATTTTACATACAGCACAAGTCAAGTCATCTTTATTTATATAGCGCTTTTAACAATACAGATGTGTCAAAGCAACTGAACAGCATTAACTAGGAACAGTGAAAATGACAGGAATATGAAATGGGGCAAAAAGCATGAAGCCAGCATTTGAAACACGAGATTAAAGTTTGCGATCATGCGTCTCAATGAAGCTGAACTCCCCTCCTGTCCGTATTGAATTCGCACTAACCAACCATCATGCACAAGAGCACGCGATCATGCAGGATACAAATGCACACTTCACAAAATCTCACTGCTGGGTTCGACTAAGTCTGCAAGGTTTGTGAGATTAAATGTTCTTTAGTCATTCTAAGATTTGTTTAAATTATATAAATGCTTATTTGCTGAATGCTGGTCAACGAGAAAGTATTATAATGTTTGCCATTCTATTACTAATATAAAAGCAATCGTTATAATACTTTTTTGTATACATTTTAATTCCTTTGTTTAACAGGTCTATCTGATTATTAGATAGACTTCTGTCCGTAGACAGAACTGTTAACGACGACAGCGAACAAGAGGGAGAATGTGAGCACTGTGTGTTCAGGCGCTGCCGTTCTCAGAGCAGTCAAAATAAAAGTGCGGCGCGCCGTCAAAATAAAATTGCATTCGCCACAAATGCATCAGCCAAACAGAAAAACGTACTGGCCAATGCCGATATTTGAAAAATGCCAAATATTGGCCGATATATTGGCCGATAGATCGGCCTTGGCGATATATCGGTCGACCACTGCATGTGATTACCATGTGCACAAAAGCATTTACATTTTACTCTAAAATTATTCAAAGAATTAATTTACGCATGTAAATGTCCAAATAAAATTTGTATTACTCTACTGGCACTTTTTTGGTTTGTGAAGAGTTATCATTACCTAGAAAATTCACAAAGGCCATATAAATAGAACAAAAATGGTAGTAAGTGTAAAACCAAAAACGATAAAGACATCTGTGAGCAACTGCAGAGGCACTTGTAGCTCAGCCTATAGGATCATGGGTTTAATTCCAGGACAGCTTTCGAACATTAAATGTATAACGTGAGTTAGGGATGTAACGATTAACCGCGAGACAGTTGAAAATCGATTCAAATGTGTGACGATTCAAATCGGTTGAGATGCCAAACTAATCGCGATACAACTGGAGTAGGAGTTTATATGAATGTATCTCTGAGGGGAACTGACTATCTTTAGAAAAGCTTATGT
Source organism: Sinocyclocheilus anophthalmus (assembly GCA_018155175.1). Lineage (NCBI taxonomy): Eukaryota > Metazoa > Chordata > Actinopteri > Cypriniformes > Cyprinidae > Sinocyclocheilus > Sinocyclocheilus anophthalmus. Next base: position 77,514 of record JADLZN010006794.1, read on the forward strand.
GGTATTTTCTTTTCATCTTGCCTCTGAACAATGCATATTATAAAATGTATAAAGTCGCCATGAAATCAAAATGTACAATTCTTATTTTTATATGTAATTTTGTAGTGTTTATTATGAATGATTTATCTGTGCATTTCATTATTTTGTTTTAATGAACAAATGTTTCTACATTATGAATTAAAAATTTATTAAGGTCAGCAGAGTTCATTAACATTCAAAGGAAAATGGAAAATGCCACAAAAAACGGCTTGATCTTTCACTCGGCTATACGTCACAATAGGGAAAAAAAGGACAATCTCAACTTCCTTTTCCTGCCGACTTTAAAGTAGTGTTCCTAAGCGCAGCTCTGCTTTGTTTACAGCGGTAACCAAGGAAACACTGTATCATTGCTGTTCATAAGTGCCACCTGCTGTCAGAGAGTGAATCTGCGTCTCATTCAGCTCTGCTGTTTAATTCAGATATGTTTTATGTAGTATAGTTTCACAAAACTAAAGTCAGACCATTCTGTTTTTGCTTCAAATTTAGAAATTATACAGTCTAATTTAGATTAAAAACTACTCATGCTGCATGTATGCTGCATCTTTGTTTGGATTATGATTAAAATCCAGTGGTTGCCTCTAATTTTTAATGGAAAGAGCACTGACAAAGCCTTAGTTTATTCATATTAAGAGATTTCTTGGTCCCACTTTATATTGAGTGGCCCTAATACCTGTGTACTTACATAGTAACTAGATGTGTACATAGTATGTAACCACAGTGTAAGTACACATTGGTACATAGTAGCTACAGCTCTAATGTTTGTGTAACTACACATATGTAACCACCCACTGAATGGTATGTGTAAATACAAATGTGTAACAGGACATTGGTAACAACACTTTTGGTAATGAAAGTACAAATGTGTAACAGGACTAACGGCACTTTGGTAAGGAAAGTGTTACACTTTATATTAAGTAAACAATTCCTATGGATTTACCATGTAATTACTCTGATGTCACACAGCAGCGGCCATTAAGTTAGGCTTTACATATAAATAGTGGTTGGTGTCCAGAATGTTACACTTTATATTAAGTAGACAGTTCCTGAGGAGTTACCATGTAAGTACACTGGTATTACAGTGGTGCACCAACTACACCAACTGGAGATCCAACTCCTCCCACCCACTTTACATATTCCCTAAACCTACCAATCTCCACCCCGATCAAAGGTTCAAATTACTTACTCTTATACATATATCGCTGTTACAAAATTTAGTTATATATGTCGTGTTACACATTTGTACTTACACAAACAATCCTGAGGGTTGTTACATGTGTGTAATTACAGAAATATTACAGCTGTAGATACTATGTACCAATGTGTACTTACACTGTGGTTACATACTATGTACACATCTAGTTACTATGTAAGTACACGGGTATTAGAGCCACTTAATATAAAGTGGGACCGATTTCTTTTATTTGTGTAACTTGTTTGATTTGGGGTTTGTTTTAAAATTTAAATTTAGTTTTGTTATTTCAATTTCAAAAAGAAACATACAGCTATAGCCTAATAAAATGACACCTTTTCATTTACTGTATGTCTTCAATCTCATTTTGTAAAAAAAAAATTGTGAATAGAATCTAATCGTGAAATCAAAATCGTGAATCAAATCGTGAGTTGAGTGAATCGTTACATCCCTACTTGATTGCATTATAATTCACTCCAGATAAACGTTTCTACCGAACGCAGAAATGTACAATAAATAAATAAATGTAAGATTAAAACAATAATACAATAATGACCTAAAGCAAAATTTCCCAAATGTGGAACTGCAGGGTGTTTGTGAGATATTGTTATGTTAACTAAAATTAAAACTATTAAAAAAAAAGGGTAAGTGACAGAAGTTGAAATTAAATCATTGAATAAATCAGTAAAATGTTAAATTAAAAACTTGCCTTGACTTGAAATAATTAGTTGAAGTACAAAAATTACTACAACTAAAACTGAAATAAAAATAAATTAAAGCTATAATAGAAATAGATATAAAACCAAAAACTAATACAAATGACAAGGCACATACAAAATTACTAAAAGTTTAACTAAAATTAAAATGGTAACTGAAAATATAAAAATAAAAGCTAATTAAAAATATTAATAAGTACTATGAGATTATATGAATAATAATAAAATAACACTGGTGGTTAGTTAATACAAATATAATAATTAATAAAATCATACAAACATACAAAAAATAATTTTCCAAATTAAAACATACTAAAAACTATTTTACTTATTTGCCCACATGTCATGTGACCACTAACCATCATCAGAGAACCGTGAAATGCAAATGTGTGTTTAATTTATTGAAATATTAACTTTAAATCTCAGGGCTACTACATGTTTATATTTTAGGTCAAAGGGGTTCGGCTGACAAAAAGTTTGGGAATCGCTAGTCTCACGCTTTGATGCTCACACAAAAGCACCAGAAAGACCAAAATACAACTTATAATTTAATATATGAACAACTATAAATAATGGCCAGTATGTCATTCTTGACTTAAAAGCGGAAGTCAAATCCATAAGTGGATGGTTACTTCAGTGCCTGAAGACACTGAAGTAACCATTGAAATTGAAACACTGTTTGTCTGTCTGTCCCTCTATTTCTCTTCCTCACTTCACACTCACTCATTTCCTCTCTCTTTTTCGCTCTCTTCCACAATATCTTTGTGCCGGAGGGTAAACTTTTTCCTTTGACAGAAGCCGCCCATAATTCCATAGGCACCATTTTCATGATGGCAGTGCCAATAGTGCCCGTGTACTGTTGCTTGGAATTACATCATCGCATTGCATGTTACTGCTCTGGGATTTTAGGACAAATGAGTGTTTATGAGTCTGTGCGTGTGTGTGTGTGTGTGTGTGTGGTATAAGGATTAATGCTTTGTGCCTGGGCAAGTGACCTCTGTATTGAATAGACAAACCAAAGGGATCAAGTTACCCCATTTCCCCCCTTTTCGCCTGTTCTGTCTCTCCATCTCTGTCGGGTGTAGGGTTTCTCCAGGCTCCAGACAGAGGCACTAATAGGGCCCTTACCCCCAGACACCAACAACACAAGGGACTGAGAGACAGAGAGAGCGAGACGGTGGGGCGTGTGCGTGAGATGGAAGGAAAGTGTGTAATTGATGGCATACCTGCATGCTATCAGTAAAAATGAGAGCCATGAGTGTGTGCTAAAAGAGGAGAAACAGGAGATTGAGACGTGTGTGTGTGTGCGCGTGCACCTGTGTTCTGGGAACTTGTGCGTTGTGCAATACACTGAGCATTTTGAAAGCAAAAATGCATGTGCAATGCGCATGTTCGCATTTCTTTTACTACAAAAATAAGTTTGCTACTGCAAATTCAAACTGACAACAGATCCACTTCCTTACAAACATTTTACTTGCTCCTACAGCTGCCTTTTCAAGATGTTCTATATCTCATGGGGCGCCCCTCATCTGTACCCCACCCCCAAATCCCTCATGACCCCTTAAGAGTCCCTAACCAAGCAAACTCCTCCCACATGACCCCTAAAACCCCACATGCAGCCAAAGTTATTATTAATGACATCAGCATGGCAAGGAACTAAACTAACTAAACTAAAACAACAATCAACATAACACACAGTAAATCAAATGAAACAGTAAAGGTAGTAACTACACAACAAGATTAAATACACATTAAAATAGAAAAATTATTTTAAATTGTAAAAATATTTCTTAAAGTCAGGGTAGGTGATTTGGTTCCAAAAAATTTTTTTGTTAACCAAGTATAAATACACACTAATAAATAACCTATATAAACAAACCTAGCTACCAAAATAGTACAAGATGCACCCAAACACACAGCAAACGTAAACACCACAGAGGCTAGAAGTGAGAAGTTCATAGAACATGCTGTTGGTAATATTGTGTCTGATTGTAGAATTCAAAGGTTTGTGGCATTCAGCTACTTATACTTCTATATGCCTCTCTATATCTGCTGGGCAAACAGACTGTGCACACATGCACACAAAATCACACGGGAGAAACACCCACATGCACTGAAGAAACGCAGAGAGAAGGGGCTCCACATGAGGAGGTGTGTAGGTTAACACATGTCTAGATAAAACAGTTACAAAAGACTCAAACCGGTTCCAGGCAGAGCCTGCGTGTGTTGTTAATGGTTACAGTATCCCAGGTAAGTGTGTGGGAGTGTTTGAGACCTCTATATGTGCCGAGGTCAGCAGCTGCAGCACAACATCACAACCGAAACCGAAACAGAGACACACTGAGAGATAGCCTACTTCTGTGTTGTTTACATGTGAGATTGAAGTAATCTGGTGACAGTTTGAAAGAAAGGAAAAGAAAGTGCTTTCATCATGCACATTGTATATTTTAAGCAGCGAGCCCCTCTCGCTTTTTAAACACCACACACACACACACACACACGTTGGGTTTCTATGTTTTATGGGTTCATTCCATAGGCGGAATGGTTTTTATACTGTACAAACTGTATTTTCTATCGCTGTCTTACACCAACCCTACACCTAAACCTACCCCTCACAGAAAACTACTGGCAATTTTTGAATTTCATAAAACACCGTTTTGTATGTTTTTTGAGCCTTTTGTTTTACAGGGACACAGGAAGTGTCCTCATAAACCATGTTTACGTTGTAGTACCCATGTCATTATACACATTTGTGTCCTCATAAACCATATATACCAGTACACACACACACACACACACACTCTCTTCCCTCGCTGGGACTAGCAGACAGAGGCAGTACGTTGACACTAAACCACACGCAAACACTTGCATAAATATACGCCATTCACTCACCTGGAAAAAGCTGGCAGGTGTTCCAACACCAACACACACACATTATTACTCTTGGCTAATTTAACACTCTTTCTGCATTGCAGTCATTTATGTCTAACAGAGGTGTAAAGTGAGTGAAAAAGTGAAAGTGACCCGTACTCGGAATTAGTGCTCTGCATTTATCCCATCCAAAGTACACACACACAGCAGTGAACACACACACACATCGTGAACACACCCGGAGCAGTGGGCAGCCATTTTTTGCTGCGGCGCCCGGGGAGCAGTTGGGGGTTCAGGTGCCTTGCTCAAGGGGTACCTCAGTCGTGGTATTGAAGGTGGAAGAGAGTGCTGTACATTCATTCACTCCCCCCACCTACGATCCCTGCCGGCACGAGACTCAAACCCACAACCTTTGGATTACGAGTCCAACTCTCTAACCATTAGGCCACAATTAATCCATAGTAAACAATTTAGAGAGTCGGACTTGTGACCCAAAGGTTGCAGGTTCGAGTCTCGGTACCAGCAGGGATTGTAGGTGAGGGGAGTGAATGACCATCGCTCTCTTCAATACCACGACAGAGGTGAGACCTTTGAGCAAGACACCGAACACCCAACTGCTCCCCGAGCGCCACAGCACATGGCTGCCCACTGCTTCGGGTGTGTGTTCACGGTGTGTGAGTGTGTGTGTTTGTTCACTACTCACTGCTGTGTGTGTGTGCACTTGGATGGGTTAAATGCAGAGCACAAATTCGACACGTCACTTTCAAAATAGAAAACAGTTATTTTAAAATAATATTTCACAATATTACTATTTATAGGGTACGTCCACACCGTTCCTCCTCCCCTCCCTATTTTGGTTAAATAAATGCAGCCTTGGTGAACATAACAGACTTCTTTCAAAAACATAAAAAAATCATGCTGACCTGAAAACCTGAAAGGTACTGCGCACTGATGTCCTGTGATCCGAAATTCTGTAGCATCAGAATGTTCTATATTGTGTGTTTATGAGTATAACGTCGTGTTCAACCTGCATTTGCGAAAGAAATCCAACATGTCTGAACTCAAGTACTCGAATGAGCTCTTTACACAAGAGACGGTGTCCTCCACAATCAACTTGGAAGAATATCTGCCATTCATGTATACTTATGCAGAATGTGCCATACAAATGAGAAAGATGGAGACAGAACGTTCTCTCCATAATACTATATTTCAGCTACAGCTGAACAAAGAGCCAGACAAAGAGAGGCAGTATGAATCTCAGTTTTAAAGGGAAAAAAATTGACTGTGAGTGTGTGTGTGTGTGTTGGGGGGCTGCGTGGGTGGTAACCAGTCACCTGAGAAAAAGAGGGAATATGAGAGTAGACAGATGAAAGAAACGTTACACACGTAGGCTGTCTTCTGTAATTCACATGCCTCAATTTGCCCTCGACTGCAGGGACCCCGTCCTTCACAGACCTTTATTACACACAGGCACCAAAACACACACACACACACTTTTCTCCATTCCATTTTTTCCCCTTTCCAGCTTTACACACTCGTGAGATGCAATAATATGAGCAGAGAAGTCAAATAATGGCCTGCCACATCAGTCAGCGCACAAACACTCAAAAACAGTCCTGGTAATGCAGAGTGAGATCACATTAAGACTGAGGCACTTTCAGGAGTTTGTAACACTGACACGAAATTAAATAAGGTCCAGCAAAAGCTCAAAAAAAAAAAAAACTCTGATAGATGTCTCTATCCATCTCTCAATCTATCTATCCCTATCTGTCTGTCTGTCTACATATCTATCGCCTGGTTCATATGAGCAAAAGTACTATTCCTGAGTGATGTCACTGAATGACAACTGCACATGCCGTCTGTCAATCAAACTGTAGGTAGAGCGAGAAAAGAAAGATTTATTCTCTTAAAACTGTCACTTAGTTTCATCCGCATGCACTGAGACACAGACACACACACCTGCACATCCTTCACTCGCACAATTGATAATTACCATCCTGTCTCACCTGTGAATCTCTTCTCTCTCTACTCTTCCTCTTCCTGTCGCATTCTCTTTGCTCTCTCTCTCCTACTCTTTCTTTCCTGAGCAGTGTGTGAGTCTGGGAGGAGGAGCGGAGAGAGAGAGGGCTGCATTATGTGTTTTTGCTCTTCAGGAAAAAAACAAGAAAGAGTAAAAATAACAGAGAAAGTATTCATCTGTCTCTCTGTACACATCAAGATACTGTATGTTAGTACAGGTGTGTGACTACCTTTGACCAAAGCAAGCTTCATTTTACAGTACTGGATATTTTTATCCTTGTACCATGTTATAGAGGAGGTGTGTGTGCATGAGTGCTTTGAGTGAATTGAGTGGAAGGTCTTATGAAACAGATTAGAGTTTGCTATGAATAAATGGAAAACAATTAGAGATCACAGCCAAAGTCCCTTTGAGTCAAGTCAGTCCAATTGTCGTCCATAGTTATAAAAAGCTATTTTCTATGCACGTTAGACATACATGTACTGCTCCTATCTACCTGAATGGCAAAAAATCTCAAGATTAGAACAACAGTAAGTGTTGCATATTTAACTCATATTATTTTAAAAGCATCTAAAAGCCTGTCTTTGCAGAGCTGTTTTACAGCAGAATTTGGATTTGGCATCACTGATTCTGTTATTTCCCTGTATGAAGCTGCTTTGAAACAATCTCTATTGTATAAAGCGCTTGACTTCAAAAACTGCATATTTTAGTTAATGTGAATGCATATTCTCTATCAAAAATGTATTTGGTCATATTACCTAAAATGTGGGATTTCCATTCCTAAAGCCACAATAGAAAGTGTTACAATTTGTGACAAATTATAGTCTGTTCATTAAAATGAGGATACCTCTGTCAAAATAATAATAAAAAAGCTCTGTGTGTGTGTTTGAGAAAAGTGCTGAGTTGTGTTATGAAAACTGATCTGCATTGGTGTTACAGAGGAACTCACTGACCCAGAGTACAGTAATGCAGTCCACACCTTATCAGCCTGCTGCACATAACTTCACAAAACTAACCACAGGAATCAGGATCAATCTCAATATTCAAATGCTAAAAATATTCTCAAACTCCATCGGTACAAATGTAGGTGTTCTCTTCACACCTATAATAACTAGAAAACAAGAAAAATAGAGGAGGGCACACACAGAGTAATAAGAGCTTACACAGCTGGGTCTGTGCCAAGGAGAGATGGAGAGAGAGAAGGAGAGAGGGAGGCAAGGATGGGGTGCACGGTGGAGTTGAGTGCTTAGATCTAATCTACTATCTCATCAACGCACTCTCCACTTCAAGCTTTAACACTCCTCCTAGTGTTGTTGTTTTCAGATTGATCAGCATACATGCAGAGTATTATGGTAATGTCTGTGTATTTGTGTACTGTATTAGAGAAACGGGAATCTTACATTAGCAGAAATTGATTCCAAAGGGGAAGTTTCCATTAGAGCGGCTAATATAGCGAAAGAACTATGAGCAAAGGCTTTTTGGGAAAAAGCGAACAACAATGAATCAGCTGTTTTCCAGTTACTGTGGTCCAAAGTAACATAGTATTAGTTAAGCTGAAGTGTGTTATACTTTATCCTGTCAGAGTCATAGTCTTATGAACAGTGATCACTTTGGGCAACACAAGTTCGAGTTCCCAACTTTAGGGCCTTTCACAATGCTGTTCTCCCTCTCTCATTTGCTATTGCTTATTATGTTTACTTAAACTGTCCAATAAAGGAAAAATTACCAGAAAATGCCAACAACAAAAAAAACATTATTTAACATTATCCAGTAGGGTGCCATTTGGGACTTTGATTTGAGCATCTTGACAAGCCCAATACAGCAAAACTGTCTTTAGGCCCGGGTATACCTCACTTTCCGTGTTCCATTCTGTCTCACGCACAGCTTTCAAAGTATACTCAAACATGGATAAGCGCGCATGGACGAGTTCAATACATGTGCAGTATCACTTGATTGACTCCTGAAAATGACACATTTCATCTTTAAATGAAAAAATCGAAATTAAAGATGAATTTGAATAGCATTTGCAGCTCTTAGCAGCAGACAATTAAAAAGTATATAAAATAATATAAAAACAACAAATTACGAAATAAACTAATAAATTAAGTAAAATATTAAAACTAATAAATTAAGTAAAATATATTACAAATGTACATAAATTAGAAAACAATGAAATATATTTATTCATTTAGAATTTGTTTTTAAAATGACTAATTTGTTAATTATGAAAATAAAGAACGATATGACAAAGAAGCAATAGTAAAAGTTTAGATATAGTATATATAACACATGCAAAATTTATGAACGTACAAACATACTGGACAAAATATACAGAATACTGGACTTAATCAAAAGTCTAAATCTGAAGGAAAAAGGCTTTGAAAGAACTCAATTATTGGGGTTAGGGTTAAATAGGGTATTTTTCAATTTAAGAATAATGTCATCGGGATTCCCCTTTTTGGTTTGCTAATCCTAAGTGCGCTTTTTTTTTGGAGCGGGAGTGTGTGGGGCCACTGGCTTGGGGTCAGTGCATGACGGGTGCATAGCTCTGTGATTGTGAACACCACACATACCCACACACACACACACACACACCCACAGTATGGCTACACCATTAATTCCCACGAGAAACTAACCAATCACACACCTTACAGGAGCCACACACACAAATGCAAGCAAAACAATCTGCACCTCACACCCTCCCACACACACACCACACACAGCAGTCAGAGCTCTACCACACCAAAGAGCAACATGAAGATTCAGTGGATTTTTTCACATTGTGCGCTATTTCCCCCAGCCGTGTAAAGTGCAAAAGAAGAAAGAAGGAAGGAGGAAACGGAGGTGGACGATGGAGTCAATGAGTGCAATGGATAGCCAGATCGATAGAGCGAAGAGAGAAGAAAACCCCACTGACTCTTTTCTAAGCAACGCCCCCTAGCAACAGTCCTCGCTCATCGTGCCCCTATTGGCCGCTGACAGCCCGCCTCACAATCCCACGCAGACAATCACCAATTAGATGCGTAATGGGCCTGAGCTGTAGAACGCTAAGCTTTTGGATTCCTGTTCACGCATGGCACAGAAGCTGCGCCTAACTTAATGTACCCTGCAACAACCACAACCAAAACCAAAACATAACGGCTAACCAGTGAACACAGTTACCGTGCTCCCTTATCTCTGAATCTACACGACCTGCACACAAATCACAGAAAACACAAATAGATACTGTGACAGCCCCAAAAAGTATGTGGATACTTAAGCTGCTCTTATCTTCATTGCATTGGATTAAAAAAAAAATCAATCCAAGTGGTATCTGCATGCACATATGATGCTAGAGCTTTTCTCAGAACGATCCCCTTTTCTATGCCATTTTGTTTCCAATGACTTTGCACAAGCTGGTCCCGCATGATTTTTAATAGATGTCTGTAGTCATTCTCTTGAGTTCACACAAGTGTGTTTCATCACATTAACCATGAACATGATCAAGAAACATTTGACATAAAAAATACTTTTGTCTTAATTATGAACAACATAAATTTATTTATTTTTCTATATATACAATTTGAAAATGAGAAGTGTGCAATTAGCAAGAAAAATGTGACATTTTCTGCCTTTTTTCCTCCTGGTTTGATATTTTGTATCTTAATTAATGATATATATTTTTCTCTCGGTGTATCCAAATACTTCTTGGCCCACTGACGAATACATGCATAAATACAAGTATTCCTGCACAGAAGAAACACCCAACAACAAAATAAAAATACTTAACTCAGCTCCCATAAAGCCTTTTTCCTTTAAAAGGGACAAATTATTTTAACAGGGTTCCCTTATCTTTTGACTAATGAATATTGAATAATCATGACTTTATTAACAGATTTTTAATTACTGAGTGTAGGAATAAATATATATACACATTTTATAACCTTATAGATATTATTTATATGTTTTATAAATGTATTACATTTTTAATAACTATAAAAATTACCAACAAAAAACTAGTAACTACAGAAATGAACATTATATTCAAAAATAAATGTTAATATAATGTACAGTGGTCTATATCAGAATACAGAACAGCGATAGCGGAATTTAGCGGTTTTTTCATCTTTCAGTCTCATAACCGCATGCGAATGCATTACAGCCCATAATGTCATCAACATGCTGAAATGTTGCATCATAAAGAGTTGAATCATGGCATTCTCAACAACAACAACAACAACATAAACTCCAAAACTAACTCCACCAATCCAGGCTGTTCGATGATCACACCATATCCAATCATGTCCTGCGTTAGCACTGTAGAACACGCACAGATGAAACCAACACATGAAATCTGTAAGAGCAGGGAGGATCTTCACTGGGAAACAAAGACACTGTGACAATCTCTTTTAAAGGTTTTAAGGAGCATAAGCCTGTTAACAGACTCTTATCAGGAGAAACATGCAGAGGGACAGAAAAACAGACAGCGAGAGAGAAGAGAGCACGCAGTCACACGTAAGCATGGTGCGATTGCGTCTGTGCTCTTTGTTCTCATCCTGAAGAGTCTGTCTCAATATTTCTCCAGTTCTCTACAGTGAGAACAAAGCTACTGTAGAACAGACATTCACAACGCAGTGTGAGTGCTTATGCTCGCTGAAGTGATCCATCTGTCACTATCCAACACGTTGTTCACACAATGTGGAGAGGCGCGCACTCGAGAGTGTGTGTCTGTGTGCTTTAATGGGGTACGGCCTTCAAAATTAACAACAGGTAATTAAAGTTATGCTGTAACTGTCCTGTGAGCTTTGGGCTTCTGGCGGACTCCCATAACAACTGTCTAATTAAACCCAACATTAATTACATTCTCAATGTAGTTACATCAAGCACAGTCACTTACAGATTTTGTGGGCATTTCAGTCAAATTCACCATGACATATTAGACCAGATGTTTATAGATATAATGAATGTTACTGTGATTTTACACACATACTTTTTAATACAAACACTCATCTTACATATCATTATGAATGAAGTGGTATTAAAACGTGAGACAGTGGGTATGACAGAGAGAGATGTAGATATGTGAGGAGTAGATCAGAATAGAATTTTTGAGTGGTAACATGAATCATAAATGACTGGTATGTTGTCATATTTTTGTACTGTTTTTTTGTTGTTTCTATCTAATTATCATAGACAGACTGACATACTGACTGATCCGGAACAGAACATCAGCATGAGTCTAAGCTCACACCAGCAACGAACGACTCGTCCAGAATGAGTCAAGTCACTAGTAACTGTGATAATGTCGAGTCTCAAGAATTCTAATATTGGTTGTGTCGAGTCACAGGTCTTCCAAATCGGGACTTGTGTCTGAGTTGAATCCAAGTCACGAGTCCTGAGTTCACGTCTCGGACTCCCACCATCACCCGGATAGCCGTCCCACACACACATACACACACGGCATTAGATGGCTTATTATCACAGTGACGTAGAGTTGACACAAGCACCCTGCTGTTCAGTTATTCAGCTCACAGTCTGAAGAGAGGTTAATGAGTTCTTAGAGAGAGAGAGAGACCGAGACCAGTTTAGTGCCTCGAGTGCAAGCAAAACAAACTCAGAACTGCATTTCCTTACAGACTGCATACAATGCAAACAACCCACACGAAGAATGAAAAAAGATTCACTCCAATTCGTCAATGAGCTGCACTATGTAACACTTTCCTAGCTATTAGGTGGACACAAGGAGCACTGTGTACTAGCTGTACAGCATTCCTGCCTGATATTGTGTGAGGGACAATGGGTAACTGTCTTTTTCTCTGTCAAAAAATTACATATTCATCCTTCATCATTTTCTTCTTTGTAACAACATCAGTGTTTGCCTGGTCAGTCCTGACAACAACAAAAAATCTATTTAAATGTATAATTTTATATTTACATGTATAGTCCTATAAGTTTAAAATTTTAAACATATAATTTTTACATTTTACATTTACTAGTTGCCATATCAACACTATATAGAGAAAAAAAACTGCAAAAATTCAAAAAACTTTTGAAGATATTGCTGAACATTTATTATACCAAAGCAAAAGTAAATTTCTGGCTGAAGTAAATTTTTCATCTCAGTTTTTAGTGTTTATTTAAAATGAGACAAATCTGCTATTATTTTAATCTCCAACCTGTTATTTATCAGTTTAGATTATTTTTTAATGCTTTGCTAACTAGCAGAAGACTAACCAGCTATAAATTGCAGTTGCGCAGATGGGGAATGCTGTAACACTGCGTTACAATGTGCCCCGCTATTATTACACCAATGCTTTTCTATGACATTAGCGATGTAATTTACATGAATTACTTTCATGTATTTTAATGAGAATCCATGAAAAACTAATAGTACTAATAGTTTTCTATAACTACTCTTCTTTATTTGGATTAATTGGTCAAAAAAAAAAAAAAGTATGTAAACTCTGTTGCAAAGAACTGAATGAAGAATAATATTTTTAAATTTAATATTATTTTAATATATTTTCTGTCCAATTTTATTGTTTGACTTTCAATTAAAGTGTGGTTATTTTATTGGCTTGTAATTTTTTTAATCAGATTCATTAAAATGATTGAATTTAATCAAAAAGTCTAATATTAATACAAATATCCAAAACAAAACTAAACAATTAATTAATACCTTTTTACGACGCTGACATATGCGCTGACATATAGTGCCATTGCGCTTCAGGCGTCCCCAGAGCTTTCCCGATTCTGTCCCCCTCTCTCCTACTTCACTTCCTGTCAACTCTAAACTGTCCTATAACAATAGGCAAAAATGCCAAAAAATAAATCTTAAAAAAGTCATTTTCGTTTTTGGACAAGTGGGCATCTAGAGTGCTGTACAGAAGTTATAATGTGACAAAGATTTCCATTGAAATAAATGGCTGCCTTTGAACTTTCGATCATCAAACTCGTGCAAAAAAAATTTAAGCATTTCTGGGAATATCGTGTACATGAGACTGGAGTAATTGCTCTTAAAAATTCAGCTTACCATCACAAGAATAAATTACATTTTAAAATATATTAAAATAGAAAATAGCTATCTTATATTGCAATAATATTTCAGAATATTACTGTTTTTACTGTATTTTTTAATAAGAGACTTATGCTCACCGGAAAAAAAGAAGAAGAAAAAAAAGAAGCAATTTAAATCTTACCAACCTCAAACTCTTACATTTTAGTGTGGATCAAACACCACTCACATTTTCTAAAGAAAATATAAAAATCTAGTAAATAAAAAAATAGTTTACAGCTACTCAAGCAACACAAATGTGCTGTTATTTGTCATGCAAGAAAATAAACTGAGATGTAGAGTGGGGAAGAAAAGACAGACAACGAGAGAAAGAGACAGAGGGAGAAGCGGACAGGTCATGACTGATTTCACTGGGTGCAGCAGCATCTGGGTAATGTCTGTTTGTGTCGGGGTTAAGCAGGGGACATGTGTATGTGTGCAGCGTTCACTGTGATGCTTTGGTTCCTGTGCACAGTCAAATTCTGGCAATGTTCTTGATAAAGTGCATGGCAACATGGGGGTAAATTACAGTGGCGTGTTTTAACATGTGATCACAAAGCAATCAGTCTCTCCTCCGTCTTCTAGTGCTCTGTCTCTCTCTCTGTCTTTCTCCCCGTTAGGGCCTCTTGAACACAAAGGCCTGGTACACAAAGAGCTGAGAGCAGTGACTGCGTGTGGGGTGGGGATGGGCTTTGATAAGCTCCTTTGATTCAAAAGAGGTGGAGGGCTAGAAGAAGGTTTTGATTCTTACATCCCCATTTATCACCTTCCCTGAGTGAACGTGGGGAATGTGATGATGACAAGGTGAACTTATTAAATGAATAGTTCACCCAAAAGTGAAAATCATCATCATTAACTCACCCTCAATCTCGTATGACTTTCTGTCTTCAGTGGGACACAAAAGGAGATATTTAGCAGAATGTCCTGGGTGCTCCCTAGTTATGGAGATAGATACTGTGGAGCATCAAATACATAACTAAATCATAACTAATATCTTACTAAGAGACCATTTCTTTCCATTTTTTGCCATTGGTCAAGAGACTGACAGTGTTATTTAACCCTTCTTCTCCCTCTGTCCCTTCACCCCCGCAGGGCCTCCTGCACCTGTGTTCCTCTCTCCTCTCATCCTTCTCATGGTTAGCTGGGCCTCAGGCATATATAACTTCTGTACAGGAACATTCACACACAGACCCAGAAGCCCCTCAGGACACACAGAGCATATACACACAGGAAACATTAATGTGTTACCTGCCAGACTGAACACACACACACACACAGATTCCATCCATACAAAAAGTCTAACTTGGAAAAAGGATGAAGTCTCTCTCTTCCCTTCTGGTCAGCTCGATCTTATTCATGCTTCTCACTCACTTCTTCTCATCGTCAAGTCTCACACACTCTTCTTCTTCAATATCACTGGGGAGTGAGTCTCATGATCACACACACACACACACACACACACCCCTTCAGCAGGTGGGCTGCATGTGTGACATCAGCCCATTCATTCTTCTCAGAGACATCATGTTCTTTTCTCCTCGCTGTGAGGAGGTGCACAGGATATCTACCCACACTACTTCCTACAGCTGACTCAGCTAATATCGCTCTTCTTAATTTGTTTCTTTCCCTTCCTTCCTCTCTATCCTTCTGTCAAGCCTCTACAATTAAGTCAGCTATTAATGGGCATGACATGAAAATATGCCAAACTTGACACGTTTGAATGTAATACCAAATGAACATCTATCTATCTTTCTATCTATCTATCTGTCTATCTGTCTGTATAGCAGTAGATCATAGAAACCACAGGCACAAAATGGCCAACAATGCTTTTGCGAAATGCAGCCCAGGCCGCTTGAAACTATTTTCATGGCCGAAACGAATAATTTCATAACTAATAAACAATATATACACAAATTGTATACTATTTTGACGAAATAAATTATACACAAACATTAAAACCTAAAATAATTTAAAAAGTTACAAGTATACAACAGTATATTCAGACATTAAAAAAATACAAGGCTGGAAATAAAAGCACAGTAAAATAATGAATGAAGAAGAAAAGATCAACTCTTATGGTGACTCTGTCTTGCTCCAACCGATATCCAGCCTTGGGAAGAGTTATGTGTCACTCAAGATATTCAAGGAGAGAGGCATTCTCATCATGGTGATTGATAACAATGTCCTGACAGCAGCATGACAACATACGTTTACCAGAAACACTGCAATAACTCTCACACACAATCTAATTCACTTCACCCTGCTCTACGGCCCAGTCCACATGCAACAGCTTCCTATCTAATCCACAGACGACACATTCATCTCTCCGTTCCTGAAGGACACACTTTCTCAGCGCCTCCCATTTCACATATACATCATCATATACCAGGTTATTGAAACTCTACAGTTTTCTCTCAGATAATACTGGCACAAACATTATGAAAAACAAGACATTCTCTATGGCCAGTTGGCCACGTACACACAACCTTCAGCTAAATGCGGTTGTCTTCTATATATCTTCTAAAACACATTTACTTAATTTGGCTTTGATTTAAATTTTGGTTACATACAGTATATCTTTGTTTTGTTGCTTAAAAGAGGAAGTGTATGAATTAAAATGGAATAAGCTAAAGAAAAAAGAAAGAAAAAAACGCTAATTTATTATTATTTTTTTAATGGTAAAATAAAACCAAACAAAAAAATGTTCAAATAATTTAAATGAATTTCCTTAACTCAAAAAACAAACAAATCAAACAAAAAACATGAGATTACTTAACGTATTTGTTTTCTGAGGTAAACCCCAGTCTGATTTAATATTTTAGACAATTTGATTTGACTGGTCACCTAACATGTCAGTCAGACAGTCTCTTCCTAACTTAATGGATGTTTTTTGGCTAGATTAAGCTAAAACACGCATCCAAATTTACTGCTGATAGTCAAAACATTGGCTTGTGAGGCAAACAGTCTTTGCCTGGAGAGAGTGATTGGACAGACGATCCTGTCAAGCAGGTTCAGAACAGAGCGACAGTTTGTGAAAGCTGCTGTTATTCACAAATAATTCCAGATACTGTTAGAATAGAAACTGCTAATAAAAAATGCTGGTACTCTGTACCAGTTAGTAACCAACCCATTTCTAGCACTATAGTTTCTACCAAACAAGGTATTTGAGTTCACTGTTTAATGTTAAGAAACCCATTCCAAACCTGTATGACTTTCTACCATTAAACACAAAACAAGAAAACGTATCTATGATTTTTCATTTTGGGTGAACTATCCCTTTAAACGTGTTGTCCCTCTTAAAACATTACAGAGTATACTGTATGTGGCCTTTTTCTTTCAGCAGTAAAGTCTCTCTGTTCCTCTGCTGTATTTCTTATTCAAACAATCCTATTCTTTCCATCACATCTCAAATGTATTTTATTTCAGATAAAAAACACTGCATGCATGTGTTTGTATAAAATCATCACACACAGTGTGATGCTACTCACATGCTATCTACTCATTCAGAAACAGTAAGTGAGTCAAGGAGAGCAGACAGACACTGTAGAACAGGAATCCACGAGAGCTTTCTGCATGGTTTACATCATTAAATCAATCAATCAATCACTGTAATACAAACCCCAGACTGCACTTAGAGACCTCGCTGAACACCAGCCACTGGGAAGCAACTGAGGGGTAACGAAACAGTATCAGCTCTCCTCTGATGGCACAAGAGCAGCAGAAATGAAACTTAAAATTCAAAGCCACGAATCCATCACCGACGTCTCCATCACTGCACATCAACACCATCATAGACAACACTGAACCTCCACAAACACACAGAAGGGAACAGAGAATGCACGCTGTTTGACCCGCATATTACCCACATTGACTGAGTTTTGGTTTTATTTTTCAATCATTATCAATTATGTTTCAATTGTACCATTTTACTACTATTGTTGATGTGATTACTTTTTGATACATCTGTACACACCAGACCAGTATCATCAATTACTCTTTTTAAACCACTAAAAAGGACACCTAATATTACAGGTAAAATCTAACTTAAGCTCTATGGACAGCATCTGCATCCTTCTGTCAATTACCACAGAAAATAATGTTGACCTTTGAGTTAAGATTTAAAAAAAATTGATTTATAGTAATGTCCATAAAATGTAAGCCTAGTAGGCGAGTGTCCATGGAACAATCATATTTTGGTTAAAGGGGTCGTGAACTGAGAAATCAAAATTCCCATGATCTTTTGACATTTAAGAAGTCACTGTATATACTATCAAAACATCCTGTAAGTTTCAGAACTCAAAACTTTCTCGTTAGTCTAAAAACAGCTTATATTGAAGCCAATCTGTCAATACAACAGAATGTGTTGCGGAATGTGCCACTTTATGATGTAAAAGTGTAGCTAAACCCCGCCTCCGCAGAAGATCAACGCCTGCTTCTACATCACTGCCTGTTTAGCCCCGCCCACCGATTCACGCATGTAGTGTAAATAACGAGAGAGGCAAATGCAGGTCTATGCAAAAACCAAACGATAATGATGCTCCGAAGACAACAAGATGCTGTACAGTGTCAAGTTGTGGAAAAACAGTCTTTGCATTGCCTTCCTTCTGATCTCAACATTAGGAAAGAGTGGATGAACTTTATGTTTAATGAAGATCCTGATCACATCAGTAAGAACTTGGTCCTTTGTTCACTTAATTTTACCTTGGATTCGTTTACAAGCAAGGCACAATTCGACGCAGGATTTTCAGAGAGATTGAAACTAAAAGACGATGCTGTGCAACTACATTGGATCCAACGGTAAAGTGTGAGTAACTTTTTATTACGTGGTCACTATTACTTTGTCTGTTATTACAGATCACTTGATATAGTGAGTATTTATGCGTTTTTAACGTAAATCACAACAGCATCCGTCTATGAAGGAAGTAGGCTGTCAAACATACACAACTGTTAGCCAATCATAGCAGTGGGCATTTACTTTCGAGTCTACAATCCGCCACACCTATTTAAACAGAGCGTTCCTATGAGGGGGTCAAAACAGGACAGAAAATAGCCTATTAATTCTAAATTATGATGTATTTTTATGTAAAAGGCAGTTCATGGCCCCTTTAAAGCACACTTAAATTCTTCAGTATAAATTTTGGTATTTGAGCTGTAAAGTTGTCTCAGTCGTCCTATTAAGGTGGGACTCATTTTCTAGGCAGATGAACTGGTTGTGCATTCTTGTGGTTTGGTGCATGTAAACACTGCTAAACGGATAATTACATCACATTGAAGACTGGCAACAATTAGCAACCGGTTTACTTTTCTGGTTAAGATAAAAGTTGAAAGACTGGATATAGTTTGCACATATAAGGAAGTAAGTGATTCTAACCAGTCTTATACTGTAATGCTGGTAACACTTTACAATAAGATTACATTAGTTCATGTTAGTTATTTATAATGTTTTGATGTTTCTCAGCAACCTTTTTTTGAAACATTGACCGCTGACTTCCTTGTTAGGCTTCCATTGTCAGTTCAAAAGTTTGGGGTCAGTAAGATTTTTTAAAGAAATTAATACTTTTGTTCAGCAAGGATGCAAGACTTTTTACATTGTTACAAAAAATTATATTTTGAACTTTTTTTTTATTCAGCAAAGAATCCTCAAAAAAACTATCATGGTTCCCACAAAAAATATTAAGCAGCACAAATGTTTTCAACATTGATAATAATAAGTAATGTTTCTTAAGCAGCAAATCAGCGTATTGATTTCTGAAGGATCATGTGACAGTCAAGACAAATTAATCTTCATGCCAACTGACCTCTGTCCTCTCCATCCACTCTGCCACAGGTAACATCCAGCCACCTGTCTTGATCTTCCTCCTCCATTGGTTGACAGAAGGCACTATGGTTCATTGGTCCTGTGATTTAGACTCTTCCAGAGAGATTCTCATGTTGGCCAACCAAATCTCAGCCATGGTGAAACTGCAAACTCTGTAGAATAGACAACAGAGAAAACAAATACAAATGTGCAAATACTTAAGGTGCATCCCAAATCGCGTACTTATGCACTATTCTATGACGTTTTGTAGTAAATAGTGTGGTAGTGCGTTCCACACTGAACATTCCAAAAGACAAATTTCACTGTTAAATACCGGATGATTCACTTAAATAACCGAAAAAATTAAGTGTGGAATGTTGGACACTTCATGCACTCAAGTAGGGGTGGGAATCGCAGGGTACCTCACGATACGATACGATACATGGCTCACGATACGATAATATCGCGATACGTCGATTCTGCGATAATCGATATATTGCTAGACAATTCTATAATGATACATCACGATATCTGTCTAACTATGAAAACAAAATGCCTGTGAAAAGGTTAAGTGCAAGTTTTCTCTCTTTATTCAAGTACAAACTGTTAGAAAGCAGCACAAAAGTCGTGGCCTAATGTCGTGGCCTAATGGTTAGAGAGTCGGACTCATAACCCAAAAGGTTGTGGGTTCGAGTCTCGTACCGGCAGGGATTGTAGGTGGGGGGAGTGAATGTACAGCACTCTCTCCCACCTGCAATACCACGACTGAGGTGCCCTTGAGCAAGGCACCGAACCCCAACTGCCCCCCGGGCGCCGCAGCATAAATGGCTGCCCACGGCTCCGGGTGTGTGTTCACGGTTTGTGTGTGTTCACTGCTGTGTGTGTGCACTAAAGATGGGTTAAATGCAGAGCACTAATTCCGAGTATGGGTCACCATACTTGGCCACACGTCACTTCACTTCACAAAAGTTCTGTAAATCAAATTTAACATGCTAAGGAAATTAATAATTTTATTCTTGGACTTACTAAAAGCTACACTTTTCTTTGTGTGTAAACTAGTGCTGTGTTCAAAATATCGATACGACGATGTATCGTCACAGAGATTTGACGATACGAGTATCGATACAGCTGGCCCTGTATCGATACTGTGGCACGTGTGCAGCAGTGGACCACGCTTAATTTTACAATGTTTAAAATTTAGTAGAAAAGTGCGAGGTTTCTAAAAAAGAATGAATAGAGCATCTGTTAATAATCTGGCCGCAGAGGAACAACACTGGGTTGCCTGATATGAAGAGACGTAATCCCTGAAACAGAGCTTCCCACTTGCGCAATACAGAAATATCTGCTAAGTGTGCTACTTGTTTTTGTCAACCTGGCAACCATGTGCATGTGCTCTCTCTCCACTGTGGATAAACGCGCTTGCTTTCTGAAAACACCGGTTTTAGCTTGCAGTTTAGCGATCTCCACTTCAAGTCTATTCTCAGAAAAGTGTGATTCATCAACTGTTCATTTACGACAGAGAGAGAGAGAGAGGCTGTGTATGTATGAATTACCACCGTTTTGCCGCGTTTCTCTTATAACAGTAAAACTATGGCTTTAATTCCTTTAGAAACAATGATGCTACCAGCTCCTTGTTGAGAACGATAATGTAGCTCTTGAGCGATTAAGCTATTTAGTTGATAAAACTGCGGGGCAGCGCTAAAAAGTTTGTTCCTGAATGTCTGAGTTCGGCCGCAATGTGATCTGTTTGTGTGACTGAACTTAACATCAAACTGCTTCTGTTTCACACAAATGCTGGCACAGACGTGCATGTTTGGCTAGAGTCGCTTTAAACTCGTGCATCTTCGGAAGCGGAGCTGCGTGGAAAGTTACAAAAAATGTTGTGCACACCGCCACGCGAAACGACTCCGCGCGCACTCAAAGCGAACTTGCTGACGCTCGAGTATAAATCAGCTTTGAGCGTGTGTGCGTTAGATACAGTGAAGACAGCGCGTTAGTTTAGAACTCTTCTAATTTTTTTTTTTATTGTAGAGAGTGTGTTAATTTGTGCAATGATAACCTATCAGCAATGCTAAGATGATTTTAATATATTATAATGAGTACATTACAATATAAATTTACTAGAACAAGTACATTATTATTTATGGGCTTAAAAACAAGATATTCAAAAATCTGAATATTGTACCTGGTGGGGAGTGCACAATGTAAACATGATATGCATTACCTAATTGTACTGTGGCACAGTGTATGGAGGCCCTCATACTGCAGATTCGCTGCCTGCCTGCCAATAGTAAAATGGCACTATAGTAATCATTGTTTAATAACGCTGTTTTTCTAAATCTGCTGAGTTGAAATTCAGTGCTAGTCCAGGTATCGTGATATGTATCGATCGTGGCACTGATCGTGATACGTATCGTATCGTGACTTTGCTGGTGATACACAGCCCTAGTTTTAACCCAACACATTTAACTGCTTATCAACTTTATACAGAATATAGCCTATATATATATATATAAACCTGGTACATTTCAAAATTTACCTGGAGTGCTTTCTCAACCTTTCCTCTTCTCTCATCATAAAAACGGAGCCCCGCACATGACATGCAGGGTGAAAAACCATATCACGTCTTTTGCGCGCTCAAGTTTGTTATTTCAAATGTAGACGCACGGCAATCACACATACTGCACACTTCTGCGCCGCATTACGGCTCTGACGAGGTTTTGTTTCGTCGTCCATGCCATAAGTGCAGATGTTTCTGCTGGTGTAGTTCGAATTTGCACCCTGCCCGATTATGCACCCCTATATTGGTAGTTTAGGATTCTGTTGTGGGAGTGGGGAGGGGTAGCTTAGTGGTTGGGGTTTGGGATAGGGCAATAGGGAGCACTGTCCAACGAGGGGTGATAATCTGGCGGTGCAAATTTGGCACTACACCAGTCGGTGCCCACTGCATAACGCGCACTTGTAATATCTGAGAGAGAGGGAGAGCATCCGGTTTTGTTGACATAAAACTGGACGCGCCGGCGCCGCTCTCTCTCACTCATATAAGTGAGGGAAATTCACCTGCGATCCGAGCAGAGAGGTTAGGCAACTCACGGACTCAATATGCACTCTGCAATAATAACGTGATCGATGCCTACAGTCCACGCTGATAGCTATAATAAATGATGAGAACATCAAACATTAATACATTAACTAACATGAACTAATTGAACCTTATTGTAAAGTGTTCCCAGCATTACAGTATAGACTGGTAGAATCCCTTACTTCCTTATATGTGCAAATATATCCCGTCTTTCATTTTATCTTAACCAGAAAAGTAAAACCTTTTGCTATTTGTTGCCAGTCTTTCGATGTGATGTCCTTAATCCGTGTAGCAGTGTTTACATGCACCAAACCACAAGAATGCACAACCAATAACCATAAACATATAAAGAGCAGTAGAACTAATACAGTGGCTGGAAATCTGTTTATCCTTCGGTTCCTCGTGCTTCCCCAAGCGTCAAAAAAAAAAAAAAAAAACCAAACCCCCCCCCCCCCCCCCCCCCCCCTTAATAAGAATGCAGTTCGAGGGTTTCTCAGAGCCTTTGGAAAGAAGTGTAAATGGCGCAGCCACGATTTTCCAGCACACATTTTTTTAGATGCTGGGAGCAGGGAAATCTATATAGATTGCCTTATTGTAGTAATATATTGTAGTAAATTGTAGTATTGTATTGTAGAAAAAATATTGATATTTGGCTCCAGATATCGATTCTTGTATCGCATGGAGAAGGACAACGATACATATCGCCATATCGATATATTGTCCCACCCCTACACTCAATTGTCGCAGCTTTAATTATGTACCGATAGGGCTGTCACGGTGAAGGAATTTCCCTTGCGGTAATTTTGAGTGGCTCAATAGTATGCGGTATTATCGCCGCCATATCTATATCTATATATATATATATATATATATATTATATAGTAAAATATATAATATATATATATATATATAAAATCTTTGTGGGTATGTGTTACAATATAACGAGGTCATATTCAGAAACCAATGAAACCGAAACCAAATTGAAACAGGAAGTGAAGTAAACAGAAGAGAATGACAAAATAACGATCCACATAACAGAACATAAACCTGACAATAAGATTGTTAGGTTATTGTTAGCCTATATGTATTACAGTTCGTTCTGATCATCGAATCCGACTGGACAAGAGACTTTTCTATTGATATTTCCACCTGCGGGCATTCTAGACGGGCTGTCAGTCAGTGCAGTTACAGTGTTGCGCCACAAGGTGGTGGAAAGGGACTGTCTTTGAGTGAGTCTTTAAACCGTTCATTCAACTACACGTTCAAAAATGCTGATTCATTCAAAGAGAGACTAAATGAAAAACGCTGTTGAAATAATTTTAACTTTGAGCGGCACGTTAGAAGGCTCAGCTGACCAATGCGTCGATGCTAAGACAGAGATTTGGCTTTCCTTGGACATGACAACCTATTTTCACAAATATATATGACTCGCAAGTAATCGCACATGCTCAGTTGATCTCTCTCTCATTCGTTGTCTGTTTAGGCTTGTTAGTGCAAATCTACGGAGCCTTAGTAACAAATCAGCATGGTACACATTATGTTATCATTATTAACTTATTTAATATTCAGTACACATGCACGAAGTGTAAAACGAGAAGGGCATAACCCTATGAAAAAAGAAAACATGCAAAAAATCGCGGTTGCTGCGGTTCTTGCATTCCTCTGCGGTTTGCTCGTCAATATTGCGGTTATCGCGACAGCCCTATGTACCGAAGGGGGAGGGGCTATCCGACTCCGATCACAAATGACAAAATAACCTTATATAATTCATACTATACATGGTTGAGTACATAGTGCATGAGTACATAGTGTATGAGTGCATAGTGCGTCATTTGGGACGCAGCTTTAGTGTTTTTTGTAAATTCTAAAAACTTCATACAAGTCACAATTCAACCAAAGAATAATTAACATTATAGTCTAATAACCATTTTACTGCACATCAAGTGGCGATCACATAGTAAACTGTTTCTTGAACAAAACTTTGATGGTTTCATGTTCATTGGACAGCACAAACCATGTGCTCATTGCAAGTGAACTTCAAGTATTATTAATTTCATCTTCCATAGTTTCTTTCATGATCTTTCATGATCTTTCATGTCTATACTAAGCGACAACTGAATTTACACCAAAATTGAAGCAGTTTAATTGGACACATAGACTTTGACATGACCAACGAAAGATTTGGGAAATGTGTTTCCCCTTTGATAAGCTTATTTAATTTGCCATCAATACTTATTTGCATTAAGCACTGTTTCCACAACAACATCAGAACAGACCTGTGATTTTATACTTCACTAAGCTGCGAAGCATGCAAAACAAAAGCAATGTTCCTTGTGTAATTTTAATTGCTGTTGCTGTTCTCACATGATCAACCGTATTTGCATGTTCTGTTTGGCTTCATGTTTGGCATGAAGAAACAGGCCAGAGTTTTGTACCGCCAACACAAAGGAATCTGAACAGCCTCTAATTTCTGAGCATGTCCTGCCATCTAGTGGTATGCTACTGTACCAGACAGGTCTGTTCCCTCACTGGTAACAACACAAAGTAATATAATGATCCAAAATGAAATAGTGATGCTGATCAAACTTGAACTTTTTAAAATGACCGTTTACATCACAGGGACAAAGAGCAGAGGTCAGCTTAAACCTCATATCTGTGCGGTAACAGCGATTCAAGGAACAAGTCAAGTCTTGACACTTTTCGCAATACAGTCATGTTTAAAGCAAGAAACAAATGCCGATTCTCTGTAACTATTTACAGCTGACAATAATGACTTTGGACAGCATTCAAGTACAATATAAGATAAATATAAAGTGAAAAAATGTCTAATAAGAGACACAAGCAAGAAATACGAGCCCAGCAAACCTGCATGAAACTATTGTGAAGGTGTTAGAGGGACATGAGAGCAGTGGGATTGAAGGTTTAGGGTGGTTGCTAAGTGGGGTGAGGTTGTTGAAACATTGTTGTTTTTGGGATGGTTGGTAGGTGGAGTGAGGTTACCAGGGTTCAGGTAGCAAGTATGAAAGTGTGTATAGCAATGTAAGGCGAAACAATGATGAATTACTATGCTGTTCATAGGGATATAGTGTTCTTTAGATTCAATAAAAGATTGGTTTGGTTTTCAAATGTAGATTTGCTCACATTTACATTTTTCTTTAAAAAATTCATAGTGTAATTGAACTGTAAAGTGAAATCAATAAGCACTCATTAAAAAAAGAAAAACACTTACGGTGACATAAGCCTCAAAAGAGTTTTGTGACGACAATTCTGTCAATGAACCTCAACTGATGGTAAAGTGACCCAAGTCTGTTCTGGTTCACAGAAAGCAAGGGGGGATGCTAAATGTAAAAAAAAAAAAAAAGCAGTTAACTAAACAATAAAATTAAAACTATAAACCTATGTTGGGTTAGGACAACTTATGAAATCTGCATCCTGAAGAAAAATAAGTTGAGAACCACTTATGTGCCCTTCAAGTGGAGTTGAAAATATCGTAATTACCAATGGCCTGTAGCACGAAGTGAGATGAACAAACAGAGCTGCAGAGCAAGTTTTGAGTTGACAAAACCTGACAAACCCAACCTGGTTTAGATCAGGATCAGCTGTTGCACAACGCTCGGTATAAACATTCTCCGTCAAATCAGGTTTGATCCAGAGTTTGTGAGGCGCATGCACCTGAAAGTGTGACACGTGCGGCAAACAGCCAATCACACGAAAACATATAGACTGACTTCTCGCGAGAGTCAGCGCAATTCACTTCTCTGTTGTAGCTGAAGAGATTGATTTGAAAAAATACCATGAACTGAAACACATTTACAAGGCAGGAATAAACACTGCTGCTGTGAAAGTTTGAGAAGGCAGCTACTGACTATATCAATGCAAGTGAATCAACTGAATTTAAATAATTTATATTACAAGGAGCTTAAAAGAAAACAAGCTTCATCAGTTTAAAAAGCTTTATATACTGAACCTTGTACTTATATGTATATAATTATAGTCTATTAATTCAAATGCAAAGTTTAATATTAATTGTTAACTCATTATATGAATATATTTCATGAATTATACATAATTATCTATCAAATATAAATATAATAGACAATTAGAAGCAAAAAATGTTGTCTCTAAAATGTTATTACTATAAACTTGAATTTGTAGTGAGATAAAGGGGGAGGCTTTATTGCATCAGAAATATGTTACTTTGCTCAGAGCTGATTGGTCTGTGATCTCGAACTCAGAATAAAACCTCTGGAGCAGGATAGCCATAAGTTACCATGATGACGAAACCTGCTCAAAACCAACCCACCTTCTTGAGCCCAAAAACTCAAGAGATTGCTCAAACTAAACACAAACTTACCTGCTTCTTGCTACAGGCCACAGGTCATTTGCGTAATAACCAGCACATGAATGACAGATCAAAGTCATATTTACAAGCGGGAAACTCAGAATTCTAGATGATGAACGAGTTGCATCTATAATATAGTATAATATTAACTATATATATACACTGTATATATATAGATCAATACATGCTGTATTTCAGTCATTTTAAAGGTGTTACAAAAATACAACTAGTGTAAACTTAATTATTCGATTTTCACGGCCTGCTTTATGTAATACAAACATTTTGTTTGGATACCAAGGTTAGAAATACCATAAGTGCAGTCAGATGTAGTATCTGGGCTTATTGTTCACAATATAATTTTTGTTTGGTTAGGAGATTCAAAAGAGGTTTAGAACTGTATGCCCGACTTGGGGAGTTGAGACCAGTGTTTCCCAACCGGGGTGCCGTGTAAAAAATCCTTTTTTAATATTTTTAAATTGCTAAAATGTTCAAAAAAAGCAACTATTATATAATATCCATTTCTAATGTCGCCATTAATTAGAGATGCACTGAAATTCCGGGTGCCGAAAATTAGTTCACCGCTCAGGCTTCACTTTCACGTGGTGTTTTGTGACGCTTCTGAATATTATCGCTCAGGGTGTGTTGTGCCTGTTCAGTCGTTCCACTCATATACCGTTCATGCTCATTGGAATAGCAAAGTCCACTCAAAAATTGAGCTGATGGAAAACATCGATGTAGTACAGTATTGTTTCTGTCTGCAATAGCCCTACTGTGTTGTAACATGGTGTGATATATGGGCAACTCTGGTAACACTGCCCTCTCATTCATTGATCTGCTAACCGCTATGTTATGCTCACGTGTTCTGATAATAAAAGCTTTCTAGGATTAAACATTATTTGAATAATTTGTAAAAAAATTTTTTTTTTAATTGTTAAATATCTGAACTCTATGTTAGACCTACCTGAAAACTAAAAAAGCAATTATTTCATTCCAAAGGCCTGTCGTTATTTGATTTGTGCTATCAGTATTAAGTTTTTATTTGTTCTTATTGTATTACTGACTGCTTACTTGTCATGTTTTATTCAATTAAAAGTTTTAAATCAAGCCATCTCGTGCTACTGCAACAAAATTACCACACTGTAAAATCAAAAATACACAGAGTGAGCAAAAAATTTGCGATAGCTAGTTATAATGGTAATTAAATAATGTTTACATATGAATAAAAGCCTACATTAAAATTTGGTCTTTTCATTAGAAATTAGCCTACTGATTGCCACCATTGATGGAAAAAATTCTGTATGACATTAATTCTTCGTTCGTTCCTGTTGTACGAAAATTCTAAATAGAACATTAAAATATCTGACAAAATGTATGTTGTAGGGGCCAACACACGTTTTGTAAAATTTCCAAAGGGGTGCGCGAGGTGAAAAAAGGTTGGGAAACAATGGTTTAGACTGTATAGTGACACCCATGGACCTGAATGCATGACATTTGTTTAGCAACTGCTGTTGTTCCACAGCAAAGCCGTTTGTTTCTATTTTTTCTACCTCACACATTAATGACTGTTGTCTGATTTATTGCTAATAAATTTTCACACATATTACAACAGTGTGGCAGCTGTGACCTCTGTGTGTTTGTGCTAAGCACTGAAAGTGCTATATGAAGTAATAGTACACATTTCTATTAACTGTGGTTGTGAACTGCTCACGTGATATCACCAAGGTGGAGACCCACTCCATGTAGAAGAAAAATAGCTTTTCTATTAACTGACTAATATCAGTGGATATGAGCATACATAATTTTAAAACATATCATCAAAAAGCCACAATTATGCGGTGCAAAACTTAATTGGGGGGGGGGGGGGAGCCTGAGTGCACCTTAACTGAAGACTAACCGCCGCTATGACCCTTCCTGTCTTCCCCAAAGTGTGGCAGCTCTCAGAATCGAGAAGGCTCGGAGGGGAGGCGCTTCACTTTAAGTGGAGCTGCAGCGCCCCCCTGCGGTCACACACGGGAAACACAGAAGGAAAAAAGGGGGCGGCGACGTACAGTCAGAAGAGAAAAAACATGGCACAGAAAAAATTCAAATGTTCTTCCTGGAAAATCTCCGATCCCGCCACAACTTCACCACATGACATTTCCGAAAGAAAATGCGACACCCGTGAGCGCCCACGGCCAGGCCCGAATCTCATTCAGAGATTTTCTGGCATTTACTTAAGTCTGTGAAACCCTCACTTACATTACAGCACGGTTTGATTTACAAACGTTTATAGATCTGCGAGATTTGCATTGATTAATAATATGCACTGTGCTGTATTCCCTAGAGTATTTCTATACTAGACGATTGCACAATATTATACTCCCACAGTCTTCCCGGTTCACACTAACTATGATCTCACTCGTATTACTGGTAAAGGGTGGGCGACTTTATCCACCACTCATATGGAAACCCATGCTCACTTTCTGTTTGCAAAAGACACAAAATGACTGAATTTCAGCAAGCTGCAAGTAAATCAGAGGCGGGAACTAATCAGGCTTCAGATATTAACCCACGCCGCCGGACACGTTTCATTGCATTTCACACCTAGTGACTCATGGCAACTCAAACTCTATTAGAATATAACAGGCGTAAGATGCTCAATCCATAGACAGTGTTTACGTGGTGCATAAAGTCCAGAAAGTGTCTGTCTTTACCTGCTAATGCACGGAGTGTCAAACTGGGAGGTGGCTTCTTCTTCTTCTTCTTGAATGTCCTCATTGTAAAAATGCAAGCTAAATAATCAACTGCGCAGTTTGTTTCGCCTCGCGCGGTGAATGGACGGCGCAGCGCGCGATCCGCCAGCACCTTCATCATGTCATACATGAGCACATTTGAATCGCACACTGTAAAATGTCGACGCAGCTGCGTTATGAAACCACTGTAAGAGGAGATGATGTGACACAAACATCAGCGCGCAAAATTGTTCCAGAGTCTTCTAAAAAAAAAAAAAACAACCGCCGCACGCATCTCACGACTTCTCTGTGGTCTACAAATATGATGGTGCGGTTTCGGCCAGGCGAGGATGGTGCCACGGCGCGAGTCCCTCATGTCCACTCACGAGTTTCATCTGAGGAGCAGATGCGCGTTTGGAAATTGCGCAGTTGTTAATCCGCTGCAAACGCAGGCACTCCCCTCTCTCTCCCTCTCCCGTCTGTTTCCCCCTGCACTCTTTCGCTGCTTCCCCTTCTCTTGTTCCTCCTCCCTCGCAGTCGTTTCCCCCTCATGCAGGTTTATTTTCGGTGGACGAGCCTCTCTTGGACCCGCACCGCCCCGCCTCCGTTTCTCCCGGACGCTCAGGACTTCCAAATTCCACCATCACTCACTCCGTCCGAGCAGAGATCAGGGTGTCCGTTCCCAGGGCTGCTTCGGGGGGATAATGAGGGGCTGCTAGTGTTGACGGGGATGGATTGATTCTGTGTCATTTACAGTGAATTAACCCCTTTCTATTGTTTTAAGATTATGATATTTATTCGGTAAAAAATTGAATACAAGAAACGTTTATACCTGAATCGGTGTTTGTGACATTGTCCAGTGTCTAAAAATAAAAATAAGTTATATATATAAGTTTTTAGAAAATAACTACATTATACCATATTGGGTGAACCTGCCATGGGCTATTCATCTTAAAATAGATTATAGCTTTTAATAGAAACATTTTTCAAATCGGACTCAAAAATATTTGACCATTTCTAGCTCCTCATTCCGTTCTCCATAAGAATTTAACCTGGGGCTATTTTCTATCAGGAAAAAAAAAAAAAACAACTACAGCACTTTTAGTAGTACAACAAACTGAATGAATGGATTTGTTGCCGGTGTGCAAAAATATGGGTCAATAATATTGACTGCTTCTATAAAACTGGTAATTTATTTGTGAAATATGGTTAAATTCATTATAAAATACATTAGATACTATGAAATGCCTAAAGTTAAAAAAAAGGACATCCTGTGCATTTATTTGAAATGTTTCTCAAGAATGTACAATTGATATAAAAGTATTATTATGAATGCATTATTTATAAACTTGTTTGTGCATAATGCAGTTTGGGACAAGACTTTCTCTCTTTTCTCATTAAGGGTGTCTTTAAACCACCCGGATGGACGAGTTTATCACTTATTTTTGACTAAACTGTATTTTTATTAAATAAATTTTAGCCCTGGTGAACATAAGAATCTTCTGTCAAAATTAATAGTAATAATAATATCCTATTTATAAACAACATTTTGCACTATAAGTTTGGGACCAGATTTGTTTGGGACCAAACATTTCAATGTTATTTTAATGTTCAATGAATTTTAATGTTAATACTTTTAATTGAATGTTTTGTGGGTCAAATGTAATTCAAAGATCACAGGTGGGCATTGTTTCAACAGTTGATGAGTTGAGGGCCGTGTGTGTGGGGGGGGGGGGGGGGGGGTGTTTTCAGTTAATCCTAGGAAGTCGTGGTCGGTGCTTTGCTGCCATAATTGAATACACAGATGGAGCACGTTTGATGCAATATTATACAGAGAAGAGCTAACTCAATTATGTCGGTTCAAATGTAGCAAGACTCGGGACTGGTGTCCCCAAGGGACCCAAATCACTCAAAAGGCAAATCAGATTGTCCACCTGTCCTCAGCTGGTGCTTCCAGATCATTATGAAGTTCTCATCTGGTGTCTGAGAGGAGGGTACAGAAATCTGGACAGAACTCAGACGGTCCAGATTTTACATTCATGCTTTTGCATCTCTCCACGAGCCGCCCCGGAGCAACAAGTGTCAGATTCATGCGAGGAAATGCCAGTTGTTTCTTGTGAAACGACCCCTCTCACAGTCTCAGTGGGTCTTAGGTGGGAACATTGGGGTGATAAATAAACCCTGGGGACTTCATCCTCCTTTTTGCGACTCAAAAGATGTCTTTCTCTCCCTTCTTCTTTTTAACTTACATTTTTTTACGGAAAAAAAAAAATCTGAAGTACTCTAAAAGAACACAATGGCGCCTTGGAGGCCAATTTGAATGTGAATTAGACATGTTGCTATGAGCACCCCAACAACCAGTTAGAGGTACAGAGACACAGACCTGTGGCTGAATAAAGAGCTCCTTACAGTCTGAGCAAGTCTGGCTCTTTCAGAAGAGGATGGCAGAGTGAATGCAGCCTTACACGGAGGCCACCCTCACTCTTGCTTTCTCTCTCTCTCTCTCTCCTTCCCTCAGAACTATTCTTCTGTTCCAGTTTCTCTGCTCTCTTGTTCTCTTCTTCCAAGAATTTCCTTCAATCTTCTGAGTGTCCTGAGAAGATTGCCGCTCCTCTCCCCCCTCCGGCTCTAAAGAACAAATATAGCCGTATACGTCAATCATCAAGGTCCAATCTGACTGGAAAAGTGGAGTGAATGACCACAGTAGTCAGATTTGAAGGAATAATTCCTGTGGATACAGATGGTTTGGCGGTAAATGTCAACTAATTGGATCACAGTTGCACCATTTTGAGAATTTTCTGAAATGACAGTGTCCTCTATTTCTAGAAATTTGACGTGTGAACTCAACTGAGTTAGCTGGATTTGCTGATTTGACTCCTGGATTGTTCGGTTCATCTCAGAGTTGTTGTCACAGCAACAGGTCTGTAAGCACAAACCTACTGGGAAACAGGATTAGATTGTGGCTTCACCTCCTCATTCTTTCAAGAGCACCCTTCTATATCATACAAAATAGCCAATCCTTCCAACGTTTTACTTATTACCATTACTTCATATATGTTGAAGCCTCTATAGAACAAAATGTTGTACTTCTGAACTTTTATTCATCAAAGAATCCTGAAAATAGTATCATGGTTTCCACAAAAATAAAATAAATATTAAGCAGCACAACTGTTTTCAGCATCGATAACAATAAGAAATGTTTCTTAAGCACCAAATCCGCATATTAGAATGATTTCAGAAGGATTGTGATTAACAGCTGCTAAAAATTCAGCTTTGCCATCACAGGAAAAATAAACAAATACATGATTTAAAATGGAAAATAGTTACCTTAAATTGCATCAATATTTCACAAACAATAGCTTTTGATCAACAAATGAAGCCTTGGTGAGCATAAGAGAATTCTTTCAAAAAACGAACAAACAACAATCTTACCCAAACTTTTTAACTGTAGGGCAAATATGTTTATATTTTAAGACTATATGATGCCAACTTATTACATTGCACTGTCGTTCATGGTTTTGAATATTGCTGTACAGTATGTTTACCATAAATGCATTAGTGCATATCTGCCACGAACATCAGATGCTACAAACCAAATTCAATTTGAATCAAAACAAATGGCTTAGAACAAAAACATTTTTAAAAAGAGAAAAAGGCAGGTTCCTCTAAAAATTTAAATGGTAGAAAAGTCTTAAGTCGCTGGGGTATATTTGTAGCAATAGCCAAAAATAAATTGTATGGGTCAAAATTATGGATTTTTCTTTTATGCCAAAAATCATTATGATATTAAGTAAAGATCATGTTCCATGAAGATATTTTGTAAATTTCCTACTGTAAATGTATTTAAACTTAATTTTTGATTAGTAATATGCATTGCTATGAACTTCATCTGGACAACTTTAAAGGCGATT
This sequence comes from Sinocyclocheilus anophthalmus, assembly GCA_018155175.1. NCBI lineage: Eukaryota > Metazoa > Chordata > Actinopteri > Cypriniformes > Cyprinidae > Sinocyclocheilus > Sinocyclocheilus anophthalmus. The sequence continues at coordinate 111,219 of JADLZN010006794.1, forward strand.
TTCTCAATATTTAGATTTTTTTTGCACCCTCAGATTCCAGATTTTAAAACAGTTGTAGCTCGGTCAAATATTGTCCTATCCTAACAAACCATACATCAATGGAAAAATTATTTATTTACCTTTTGATTGGTTTTGTGGTCCAGGGTCACAAATGAATAAATAAAACTACACATTCAAAGACTCAGAAGAAAGAAGAACTTATATTCCAGTTCAGTTCATTTCAGAGATCTAAGCAACAAGTCAATTGTAGTGCCACCTTGTGACCGATTCTCACAAAATTCGATACACAGCATCTTGCTGACATCCTGCAGGCATTTACTTAATTTCATGATGATTGTCCCATCAAGTGAAATTATTGGTTGTTAATTTTGTTATGTCTGGACAATTTACAACAACACTGAATGTGAAAATGTTTTATTAAACATTTAAATGAATTCACAATTCCTCAAGTTCATAAAATGTAACAAATTGCCTGTGTTTTCATTTCAGCTCTTGGATTTAGCACATATTAAATTATCTTCTTAAATTAAATTTACTTGTGCTTGTGCTCTGTTGTGCATTGTATAAAATTAGATATGGAGTGTTAGTTAAGTGTCACTGAAAGTGTGTGTGCGAGTGTGTTTAGTTATCAAGGCTCATGAGCAGAGAGGTTCCTCTCTTGATCCAGTGATCATTAGGCACAGCTCCAGACTTCAGATCAACTGCCACCACAAATGATGGGCGACCACTACCGCCGGACCGCACAGGGTAGTAGTAGCAGGGACAGGAGTACATATCTGCCCAAACACACACACACACACAGAAACACCCACCACACCATAGATCATGACATACTCCTAGATCGATTACAAAACTATACAGGTATTCAAGGGCAGGCTTTAAGATGGTTTAGATCCTACCTGTCCGATCGCTACCACCTTGTTCATTTAAATGGGGAGTCATCTCAATTATCACCAGTAAAATATGGAGTGCCACAAGGATCTGTCCTAGGTCCTCTGCTATTTTCGATATACATGTTGCCCCTTGGTAATATTATTAGAAAATACGGGATTAGTTTCCACTGTTATGCCGATGATACTCAACTATATATCTCAACAAGACCAGATGAAATTTCTAAATTATCTAAGCTAACAGAGTGTGTTAAAAATATAAAAGATTGGATGACCAATAATTTTCTCCTATTAAATTTGGATAAGACAGAGATATTACTTATTGGACCAAAAAAACAGTACACAGAATCTCGTGGATTACAATTTGCAACTAGACGGATGTACTGTTATTTCCTCTACAGTCCAAAATCTGGGTGTTATATTAGACAGCAAAAATTAGACAAAAAATCATATTTCCCATGTTACAAAAAAACTGCATTCTTCCATCTTAGAAACATTGCAAGTTACGAAATGTTTACCTGTGATGCAGAAAAGCTAGTTCATGCATTCCTCTAGACTGGACTATTGTAATGCAATGCTAGCTGGTTGTCCTGCTTCTTCAGTAAACAATCTACAGGTAGTCCAAAATGCAGCAGCTAGAGTCCTTACCAGGTCAAGAAAATATGATCATATTACCCCAATTTTACAGTCTCTGCACTGGCTACCTATTAAGTTCCATATCAGTTACAAAATATTATTACTTGCCTATATGGCCCTTAATGGGTTAGCTCCTGCATGCCTAACTAGTTTTCTACCACGCTACATTCCATCACGCTCCCTAAGGTCGCAAACTCTGGACTTTTGGTAGTACCTAGGATAGCAAAGTCCACTAAAGGAGGTAGAGCTTTTTTACATTTGGCTCCCAAACTCTGGAATAGCCTTCCTGATAATGTTCGGGGTTCAGACACACTCTCTCTGTTTAAATCTAGATTAAGACACATCTCTTTGGCCAAGCATTCAATAATGCATCTCATAATCTTGTACTGCAGTTATATCTGATCAAATGCACATTATTATTCTTTAGTTTGGGTTAAACAAATCAATTTAGCTTGGTTGGAACAGCAGATACTCTAATTATGTCTCTATGTGTTTCTCTGTCTTTTGCCACGGGATTTACACAAGCTTCAGTCTGGATCCAGAACACCTGAGAAGAGATGCTGCCAACCCCTCAGAGGACCTCAGATGATGCCAATCCTGGAACAATATACATACAGAACTACCAAATTTTGCTAAAGTTTGATTGCATCATATAATACTTGCTGTTAATAGTGTTCATCGTCTGTTTGATTACGTCTTTAATTGATTTTTCCGTACATTTTTGCCATATGTACATTAATTGACAGTCACCACTGATAAGCTACCACTAAATATTAGTGGGCACCTGAGACTTGTACAAATCTTGTAGAAAGGCGTATAATAGGTGCCCTTTATACTACTACAATAGGCAAAGAAAATATTTTGACTGTGCCCCAAAACTACTAACAACTAAAGGAAATTACAAATGTAACATAGATCCCTGGCATGGGCTGTTTTTCTGCTTTGGAGGCATGCCACATGAGGAGTGAGAGAGAGAGAGAGAGAGAAAGAGCAAGTGAGACGCAATGAGAGAGATTCAAATATCAGGTGCATCAGCTCCTAATGGACAGCGGATGGCAGCAGTTACTCACCTTGGGAGGGAAAAGCAGATTCTTGTCATCCATAGTGTTGACAGTGAACTCCCAGGATAGAGTGTCTACAGACACCTACACAGCAAACACAATGCTGATATCAGAATCACTGCCAGCAGAAAAAAAAGCTTGTTTCCCTATGGGGACCTCAATTTAGGTCCCCACGGTTACACGAGTCGGTGTGTATTCAGGTTTAAGTCCCCACCAGGATAGAAAAAACATGTACACACACACACACACACACACACACACACACACACACACACACACAGTACTGCCAAGATCTAGCCACTTTAAGTGTATCCTCAGTTCTTACTAGCCACCTGTCGGTTTGTGGGGACATTACACATTAGGACATTTGTTTTTCAGTCCATTTGCTGCAGAATTGGCTACCCCGAAGTGTCGCAGGTGTCTCTTGATCATAAGATGCAGCTCATTTTGCTGCTGTGCTCCTGAAGCCTGAACTGAGCAGAGTGTGATTTTGGGGGAGCGTTTGAGAACTCCTGTTTGTAGATCCCAAAAGGAACCGAGAATAAACACCATCACTGGGGCATTAGAAAGGGTAATGGAGTAGGAATGTGCTGCGTCCCCTGCAGAATGTGTGAGTAAGTGAATGTGAATGCAAAGTGTCAGTGAATGTAATGCGGTAAAAATGTGTTACCGTGCATGTTACTCAAATGAATTATAGACCATTGGTTTGCTGTCTGAAGTCCATATGAGAAATATAATGCAGCATTTATAAAAAAAAATCCTCTTGGCAAGTTTCCATTTGTGAGTTTGGAAATCGTAATTATGAAGTGATGTGCACTGAATTGATTTTGTTCAGAATAAAATGAACAGAGCAATTTCATACTTCTTTCTCTCTCTTTAAATCCCCAGGAAGATGTTTTAGAGGCTGGAGCACCAAAATGAAGCGCAGAAGACTGACATTAGGTGTGAGTGGGGGGTTAAAAAAAAAAAAAAAAATTTTGTTTTGGATGCTTTATCTGTGTATTTTATCATTCTTGTGCTTCTACAGAGAATGATGGGGACTATTGCTCAGACACAAGCCTGTTGCCTCATAATCCGGCTGAATGAGTTGTACTGCATTTTGTGGCAAGATTTATTGATATTCATTTAGTATACACAATGCATGGAAATTAATTGTACAGTTAACATTCACAGTTACAATAGGAATTTGTTTCTGCCATGATTCTGTAATTTTTTTAAAGGGATAGTTCGCCCAAAAATCATTATTTACTTTAAAATAATTGTTTATGTACAAAAGACGATATTTTTTTAAATGTTGCATTGTTGTTTTGACCATACAGTGAAAGTCAGTGGGGTTCAATGTTGTTTTGGACCCCACTGACTTTCATTACACAGATTCTGAATCTTTGGTTCATATAGTTACCTAGTTACTTTAGATAGTTTACAGTTACTACAATTCAAAGTTTTGCTGTCAGTAAGCATATGTTGAACAATGTCTTATGCTCACCAAGGCTAGATTTATTTGATCAAAAATACAGTAAAACAGTAATATTGTGAAATACAATTACAATTTAAAATGACTGTTTTGCATTTGAATGTATTTACAATTTGTATTTATTTCTGTGATGACATAACTGAATTTCTGTCAGGACCACTATCGTCAAAGATGACTGACAATTAGCATACAGTTTGGATTGGCGGTATGGTTCTGTTCTGGGCAAGAACTTCCCTGCACATCCATGCAGCCTAGCATGGATGAGAGCAGGGAGAGCAGCGAACCCCCCAGGGTAAACAGAACAGAACCAACATAAATTTATTGCAGATATTGTTAAAGTTCAATCATTTTATGTACACATTTTAGAATTAGTCTGATTCAAAGGATATTCAAAAAGCTGAATCCTGACTGACAGAGGAGGAGCTGGGGATGGAGGAGGGTAATTAGCTATTGAGCAATGCGGAAACTGCTGATAATACTGAGGAACCTTATATATGAATGCTTAGATAGGTGTCGTATTCTTATAGGTAGATGGGATCAGCTGAGAGTCAGCTGATGCGAGCTTGACTAACGTGACCTGTCAGGACTAATGCTACGCTTGATTTTTAGCAGCATTTACAACAGTCTTCAGTGTCACATGATGCTTTAGAAATCATTCTCATAATATGCTGATTTTCACTCAAAAAAACATTTCTTATTATCAGTGCTGAAGACAGCACTGATAATCTTTATTTTTTATTTTTTTGTGGAAACCAGTATTCTTTGATGAATATAAAGCTACGAAACAGATTTTTCTTGAAATAAGAAATTTTTGGTACGGAGCAAGGAAAAGTTTTTACTGTCACTTTTGATCAATTGAATTGGTCCTTGCTGGGAAAAAAAACAACAACAACTTCCTCACACCAAACATTTGAATAGTAGGATATCACTGACTGAGCTCTCTAGTGTGTGTGACTGAGTAAGTATAAGAGGACACTGATGTCCTGAGAGTGTGCTAAGACTCTGTTAAGCATGTACGAGTCTCGTGATGTGTTGTTAACTGTATGTGTGTGCGAGTCTCACATTGTTCTGGCGTGCAAAGCTCTGCAGTACAGCGGTGAGGAAGCCCGTAGGGAAGGTAAATCCAGACAGCCAGAAGAGGACAGGAGGGTGAGCAGTTTCGGCCCAGCGAGCAAACTGCTCCACGCGCTGGCACAGGTACCTTGTCCAAGACGCCAAGGGCTTCAGAGATGGGTACGCCTAAGGATGGAGAGCGTCTCATTACTGATGCGTGTCTTTTTTAGTGGTGTAATTAAAATTATCTTACTGTTCTACAACAGTATTTGCTCTCAGCAGGAACTTGACACCAGATGAATGAAATCTTGTCAAGGGCATAACATCAACTTCAAATGGCACAAAATAGCTTGGTGACATCTATCTCCGCTTACAGTAAGGCCTTTCTTTGAATATTGTGTAATGCAGAGTTCAGCTGGTTTATGAGAACTGTCGCTCAAGGCCATTGAGGAGGATACAAAGGAAGAATTTATGCAGGTTTGGATGAGATGCATTACTGTCTGTCATGAAGAATACCTTGAGGGACTGAACCGCAGAATATAATATTACATCTGGACTTGAACGATTTTTTACATAACCAGTTGAAACTGAGCAATTAAACTAACATAAATCTGATGGTGCAGAACAGTATGGTGCAATGTTTTCTCAAATTCATGGGACTGAAGAAATTATTCACCCTTCAATATTATTTTTGGTGTTCAAAGAACAAAGATATTTGGTTTTGATAAAAAAAAAGAGAAAAAGAAAAATCAAACATGAGTCAAAGGACTTGACTTGTGCCAAAGGAATTAGCATTTCAAATGCATGATTAGTTTAATTTCACGCTGCGCCATAAAAAAATCCGTTATGCATTTAGGTTCTCGCTGACATGAGAATGAGAACATTTTGAGATATTTCTAGGCAGAATAAACGTTGTCGCTTTTACCCTTTGAAACTGGGACAACACGGAGTGTTATAAATGAGGATAAAAGGTTTTGATGGAGTATCTGCTGATGTTTTAATCTGATCTAGCACTCAAGCGCAGTAGTTCCCAAACTTTACCACCACCCACGCACCAAATTGAAGCTGTGCATGAAAATGGGGTGCCCTAAATAATCAACTAAACCCTTGCTCCGACAATGCAGCACAGAGGTGGTATAAATGTATTGACAAATTAATCACAATCGTGGGAACAAGTGTATGATGTCCAATGTTGATTTTCTTAACTAGGCAGTTTAAAGACAAAGTTTGGCAATTAACTGAAACAATATAAGTTTAAATGGAAGTATTAAAATGACTAAAATACACAAACAAATGCTAAATAGAAATAAAGCCTAATCAAAAGAACAAAAGAACACAAAATTATTAAAATTGAAAATACAAAAATAAAAACTTATTCAAAATTTTAAGTAGTAGTAAATGTAAGTAAATTATACTAAAATAACACTCATTTGGCACCTGTGGACCTAAGTTTGCACAAAGTTCATCAAAAGAATGAAGGTTATACACTCTTATTTTGTTTTCAATAAGGAAAATTATACTTGTGGTACTTATGAAAATAAGAAGGGCTATTTGAACAAAAGCATTTGTAAAATGCTAATTTAGTTCTGTCACTAATACTTGTAATGTCACATTTTATTAATCAATAAGCTAACATGAATAACATCAAAGTAATTTTCCACCATTACATATATTTACCTTGGTGCATCATATGGAGGCCTGGAGCTAACTATGTAATGAAGACACATTGTGAGATATAAAGTCCTACTTTTGAAAAACAAAGCCACAATTACCTTTTTAATTATTTTTACTCAGAAATGGGCTTCCACAGATTGGAAACCACAGATCCCAGGTCAGCGAAAAAAGAACACAAGATTCAATAAATGGTGGGAGTGTTATCTTTTAATAGCCTTTAAGGTCACAATGGGTTATGTCAACAGTGTCAAAGTGACGTATGAGGCCCGACACCGTCACCACTCACAAGCCAGCAGTTATAAAGAGCATGAAAGAAAGCAAGATGAGAGAAAAAAGTGAAATGATAAGTGAAGAACAGCAGGAGAGAGTCAGTGGCAAATGAAAGTCATACATCTCAGCAGAGATACAACGAGTCACAGCCAAAATATAACAGTGGACACAGTGGACAGAGACAGAGGAACTCTGCATTCAGTGTTAAAGATAGGCTGATGGATGGAGAGAGAAGGAAAGAGAAAAAGAGACAGACAGTAATGAGGCACCACAGACGGCAGAAGGACAGTCCCAGCTGGAGAGGAAGTCTTAATGGATGCTTTCCACTTATTTTGTAAAAGAGGGGCAGAAAGACAGAAAACGAGACAGTGGGATGGATGGATTGGCATTTGGATCAGTATATAGGCCATACGCTTACTGAAGTAAACATGCTTTTGTTTATTAAAGGTTTAGTTTATCCATTTACCCCTTACATGACCAAGACCTAACACCCCACACACACACACACACACACACACAAATCTACATCAGAATAGTAAGGCTGTACTGTATCACACAAGGTCTAACATACAAGACTGTCCATGTTGACCTAAACCCACACACATGGGCATCAGTAACACATCTTGTAGACCGAGGCCTGTGCATTCTTGACATGAATTGAGCATGAGCGTCGATAACAAACACAAAGAGTGTTTAAACCCAAGACGAGTGTGTTTAATCCTCTAAATGCGACTCTGTTCACCTCATCTTTCACAGAGCAATCCTTTCAACCATTCATTCACACACTCCTGTTGCTCTCCGCTGAACACACACCTCTGACCTCACAGCCTACTTTCACACACTCACGCAGGGCTGTATTACAACTACAACATGACCTGGTGTGTGTGATTCATAGAGTTATGAAGAATTGTTCCAAAACCTAGTGAGATGCTTACCTAGATAGCATTTCAAAGGAAGCAGAGGTAACTTGTTTTGGCCAAATTGTAAGCATTCATAGTTTTCAGTCACGTGACTGGCTCGAAGACCTGGCGGGCAAAACATCCATGGAACTGCAGCACAAGCCTGTCAATTTTCCATTTGTTTCCAATCCACAAACATTTAGATAATCTCTCAAAAGGATAAAACAAAGATATGTGAACAAAATGCAAGTTTTGGCCATTTGCAATACTAAACACACAATCCCCCACCCCCCCCCCCTGCTGCAAATATTTCAATTAAAAACAGCGACATTCTAAAATGTTTAATGTGAAAACACTTAAAGTGCCATCAAATTCAGTATACACTTTATTGATGATGTGTGCTTTATACAGGCAAGCAGATGAGCTTGGAATATGAACGCAATGCGCTAAATGGTTTAGTGTTTTCTTTATAATGGTTTTCTATGGGAAAACATTTAATGTGAAACTTCGCAATTGCGTTTATATTCTGGGCTCAACAAATGTTTCTTGAGCGCCAAATTAACATATTAGAATGATTTGTGAAGGATCATGTGACACTGAAGCTGCTGAAAATTCAGCTTTGTCCTCACATGAATAAATTACATTTTAAAATAGATTAAAACAGAACAATTGAAAGTTATTTTAAATTGTAATAAATATTTCACAATACAATGCTTTTTTTTTTTTTTTTAGGGTATGTCTAGATGTTTCTCTCTTACCATTTCCTAGAAGGAGGCACACGGGGCCATCATGACTAATGAATCTGAAATAAATAGTTAAGTTGAATTCACTAATTACTAAAACTGAAATGCACAAGCTAAATAATATTAAATTTTTTTTATAAAAAAACAAGCAAACAAAATAATTACAATTTATATATTAATATATATATATAATATATTACACACACACCCGGTATATAAAACCTAATTCAAATTATAATAAATACTATAGTACAGGTATCCTCAAATCTGGCCCACGAGATCCAATTTCCTGCAGAGTTTAGCTACAACCCTAAATCAAACACACCTGAACAAGCTAATCAATGTATTCATGATCATGTAGAAAATAACAGGTAGTTGAGTTTGATCAGGGTTGGAGCAAAATTCTGCAGCGCATTGGACCTCCATGGCAAGATTTGAGGAACCCTGCTATAGTATATAAACTGGATAAAAAAAAAATGTTTTTCAAGGCAAACGTTGAAGTTGGCTTGCAAAAATCAAACCAGAAAGTTTGAAAAAGTTTTAAAAGCTAGAATGTTTTTGTGTTGCCATGTGGTTGCTTGGGTACTCAGGGTGGTTGCTAAGGTGTTGCTATGCGGTTGCTAGGGTACCCAGATGTTTGGCCCCCCTTTTCGGTTTTTGCTAGTGTACTTGGGGTGTTTGCTAATGTGTTGGTAGTGGTTGCTAGGTATCGGAGGCGTTACTAAAGTTTTGCTATGCGTTGCTAGGGGTTTACGCATGGCAGTTACTAGGGTGTTTACTAGATATTCTGGTGGTTGTTAGGTTGGTTTGGATGGTTGCTAGAGTGTTGCTATGAAGTTACTGGTAAGTATCATCACATTGCTAGCATGTTTCAGATAGATACCATACTAGTTGATAGTAATGCTGCAATTAATATTTTGTGAATGTTTCAATCATGATATTTAAAGGATTTGATGTGAACTGTTAAATAGTTTAATGTGCTAAAAAGTTGTTAAAGCTTGCAAATATGCACAGTAATATATATATATATATTTTTCTAGCATTGGATTTGTAAATTGTGTGCCAAAAGAAAAATCTGCAAAGGTTTATGAATAATTTTAGTGTGATCGTTTAGGGACACGACGTCCTTAAGATAGTGTGGCTCCTTTCTAGAATAGGTGCTAAAGCTGCTGAGTAGTAGGTAAACAGTGAAGCAGAGATTCGTGATACATACATTGCCGCAATACTAACATCGATATTCGGGATAAAAGTTTTCTCTCCAGGTAGCTAGTACAATAATCTGTCGAGATGGAACGTCAAAAAAACAAGGGGGGGGGGGGGGGGGGGCAAGACAGGAGTGGGTGTGCAGGGCGGGGGCGCGGGAAGGGAAAGGAAGGGCGACGAGGATGGAGGGTGAGGGGAAGGGGAGGGAAGGGGGGGGGGAGGGGGGGAGGGGGGTGGGGACTAGGGGGGGGGGGGGGGGAAAAGAAAGGGGAGAAAAGTGGGGGGGGTGTGGGATGGGGAGTAGAGGGAGGGGGGGGGGAGGGGGGTGGGGGGGGGGGAGGGAAGGTCACTAAGACATGGCTCACAGATACGGATGTAAAGGGTACATGTGGCAGGGAATATTAAGTCGTAGACAGGTCACCACTCCGAAGGTCGCAGGGAAGTAGCCATGCAAGAATTCAGTAGTGGAGGTGTCTAGCAGACGGTAAGGCAAAACAGTCGATAACAAAAATATAAGGTACTGGAAAAGCAAACACAATAACAAAAGAAAAAGTAGCACATATCAGACCACAAGTCGAAAGAGTAACACTGAACATAAAGCGGAGATGTCAGGCGTTCGCGCGGGTTGATGCAGGGTACAAGCATAGGCAAATGATAGGTCAAGTGCCTACATCAGGTTGTAACAAGACTCCCGAGTCACAACCACGGCAACTGCAGGATTGCGCTGCGGATACCAACTACGGAGCTAACACCCCAGGTCTAGCACAAGAAACACCAGCAACAACGACTCAGTCGCCAGCAGGACTCGGAAAGTCGGAACTCGCACACATAGTGTCTAACACCACTCTAGCAACTAGCTACCACCTTTTGAGGCCCCTACCGCAGAAGGAGCTGTTGGTCTTCATTAAACCAGAACTGTGGCTGCAGACTTACCGGCTGAAGAGGACACAGGGGAATCGTCACAGCAGGGTAAAGAGGGGTGTCAGGGATCAAAGGGTGTGTGTGTGTGTGTGTGATGGCTTGACATATACTCAATGCAAAGTTTGTGTGTGAGCAAGTAATGAGAAGATCTGTCCATGAGAGTGTGTGGGATTTTCTTGTTTTTTTTTTTGCAACCAGGGAATCAGTCTCGCCATATGGGGACGCTCTATCTCTTCATAATGTTCATAAATTTGGACTACGATTTGATGATCATACAAACACTAAAGACACTGTACAGTGTTTGGACCGAACAGAGAACACATTAGAGATTCTGTGAGTGTGGTTGGATTTACTAGGCTGAAGTTTGGGGACAAATTTGTCCCCAGAAGTGAAGCAAATCCGCCAAAACGTTACTTTAGGGATAATAATAAATTAAATAACTCATGTTTTTAATCTAAAAATGCTAAAAGTTTTCATTAAGATGCAGGGTTAGGGGTTTATTTAGATACAAATTTTTAAAAAATGTCCCCATTCAACTTCATAAATGTGTTTATGTATGCGTGTGTTAACTCACTTAAAGAAGGGCGTATCAATAACAGCAAGACAGAAATACTGGTTGATGTAGGTGGTAAGCAGATGCCGGTCCAAGTCGTCAGTCACATGTCTTCCATAGTTGATCCCAGCGATGAGGAACTTGAGAGCGTCCCAGGGGATTTCCTCATACTCATCCAAATAAAGACTCAGAAGATTCTCACTCACCTGAAAAACAAAGAGAAATTAATAATTGCTGTAAACAATCAGTCTTCACAAACCCATTAAATCGCCAGAAATGCATATAGGTTCACAGAATAAGTCCATCTTAAGATATATTTTTAAAACATGTTTTTTCAATAATAATATCATAGCCATAGGCAATAGCTATTAAATATGCAGCTTATAGGGTATAGAAAAGAATCACCCTCCTTTAAAATAATCGCATTTTGTTGCTTTGCAGCCTGAAATGAAGACAGACACAGTTTTTGTTTTATCCAGCTGTATTTACTCAGTGCATCTTATAACATCCAAGTAAAAGATATAACACCAACATGTTAGAAAAAAAAATCACTGTATGATTTAGATAAACAATTTGTTGTTTTTTTGTTTTGTTTTTTATTGACGTGTTTTAGAAGTAGTATGGTAAAAGATCTATAAATGAGATCATGGGTGTAATCCATACACAGAAACTGATGATGATGGAAAATTTTTGTCTTTGCACTGTGTACTTTTTTTTTTTTTTACTTTTTGCACTGTGTAATTTCCTGCCTTTGAAAATAAAGACTTTTGAAGATTTTTTCTTGAAGGACATTGTGTGCATAATTTCATGCTTTTACTACTACAGTATTGCAAATTAAAAAAAAAAAAGAGTATCTAATACCAATAATCATAATCATAATTATTACTTGGGAAGAGGGTTGGCACAAATTGCATTTTCAAATGCAAGATATAAGAGACCCTTGTGGAGTTTGTGTGGAAGCTATGAAATAAATATACTAATAAATGCATGACATAATGTCCTTTAAATGTATATGAAAACGCAATTTCTTACATGGAACTCACAACTCAGTAAAATACGCAATTCACATCTTTGTCTCTCTTCTCTACTCAAAGTCAAGTCCATTGAAGCTGTATACAATGTTCCAGCCGAGCTGTAGGACTTCTTCCTCTCCAGGAATGACCTGGGACAGAAGCAGAGAGTGAATAGCAGCTTACGGTACCGCCGCCTCCGCGAACAGCACGATAATGAGACTGACACCCGCTGCTAGAGACCCTCTTCATATTCCACTTCACCCCCTATGAGGACAACCATAACACAACACCACCACACACACACACACACACAAATACCACTTTTATTACAACACACACCATTTCAAACATCTGACTATAGTGTGTGAAGTGTGTGTATGTGTGTACCCTGGGAGGCTCAGTAGTTATTTTGATGCCCGTCTGCAGGATAGCAATGGGGTATTCTGGGTGAGGGGAGGAGCTTAGCCACAGCCGGAAATCCCAAGTAGATATAACTGCAGACCGGAGATCTCCAAAATGTGGCGTGAACTCAAAAAGTGGGCAGAACCTCCAAAATGGGGCGGGTTCTCCTCGTGCAAAGACTTTCACCATTGACTCTGGCTCCAGCCAATTGTTATTGACTTACATTTAAAAATAAAACTTTATAAATTAAACATTGTTTCTAGTTCATCTAAAATTAAATATGCTATATAAGTAAATATTCTTCGTGAGAGCAGAGCCCAAAGCTCGTGACTAGTGTTGTTTGGACTGGAGTTTGAACCTCTGCATAATGATATAAATGGGAATCACCCACGAGCTCTCCCGCGAGCCATCCCAGCGCAGCGCAGGGGAAAGACTCTATCGCTTTGTTCTAAACAACAGGGGCGTCCTGGGGCTCGAAATTCGCAGGGTAGGAGAGGGTAGTATTGATGCTGTTTAATTAACAAAAGGGTTGCCATTGTCCCTTGATTTTGTCTGTGTTGGGTAGGTTACGAATCGATCCTCATTATTCGCAGAAATCTTATCAACTGTTTTCTCTCTGAACTGCCCCTTCTTACCAACCTATTCACGCCAATTCCGCATTGCAAGTCAATTCTACTTGGTTCAGGTTAGGTGTCAAGTGTGGTAGTTAGGTTTTTTTTAGCATTTTTTTGTAGCATGGTGTAGGGGAGAAGCACTTCTTTAATTTTGGACACAACCAAGTTACAATCTTTTAGAAATCAGCTGATGGGGGGCGGATTTGGCAATGAGTGTGATAGGGTGGAAAAATGGCCACATGTTGGTGTCATGGTCCCTGTTCTGGCAAATGAGAAGCCACGCCACTATTTTGGAGCTCCCACCCGTGTTTGAGTTCCCGCCCCCATTTGGAGTCTCCAGGCCTGCAGTTATACCTTTTTCTCGGAAGTCTGTATGCATTCTTGACTGGTTTAACCATCTACTTCTAAGCCAGCTCACACATCAAGAGAAGCGAGAGAGAGAGTGCAATTGCCAGACACCCAATGATCTTGCCCAAAGAGAAAGAGAGTTTGTTTAGTAATTTGGGTAAAAGTAAATTATATTTGACATTTTCTGAAGAAAATGTGAGTTGTGTTTGCTGGTGCTAGGGCATTATGTGTGGTTACCAGGGTTTTTTCATGTGATTGTTAAGTTGCTTTTAAAACATGGCTGTTTCTCAATTCCAAGAACACAAAGAATGGACTTGCGTTCTTGTGGAGATCAGTCTTGCCAGGCTACTTTTCAAAAAGTTTTGGACGCCCATCCAGCGTGCCATCAATTTTTTTTCACATACATTTCCACACGGGGCGTCCCAAGCGCTGAATGAAGAGCGTTTCTGAAGCTTGGTGGTGACGCGGCCGTCATAGTGACAGCAGCCAGTCACATTAGTTTTCTGGTGTTGCATGAACGTGATTGGCTAGCGTCTGCACCAGGGTATTTGCATAAGGCGATCTGATTGGCTGATGCATGCATTGGCGCTTGAAAAGTTTTTAACTTCTGCTGCAAGCAACGGACCAACGCGACGCGACGGACCCACAATTCATTTCGGCAATGCTTGACGTCACTCCATTCAAAGTAAATGAGAGGCGTTGTTAAAGTTAATGTGCACAGATAAATCATTTATAATAAACACTTAGGTTACGGATTCAACGGAAGTCGTCAGCAGCACTGCACAGGACTTGCTTGAGAAGAATGTCTCCAAAGAAGTGTGTTTTTGGTTGTGAGGGAAAGATAACCTTGTTCAGCTTCCCAAAGAACCCAGAGTTACGTGAACCGTGGATGCAGTTTGTTTTTCCGAGAAAGCAAGTTTGTGTTTCCGGGAGTTTTGCGAGTGTGATTGTTTGTTCCCGTCATTTCGGTGACAAATGTTTTATAAACAAGGCCCAGTTCAACCCCAGTCATGAGCTAGAACCACATAAGTGCTTGTGACTCTTTAGCTCCGCCCACGGCATGCCTCCAGGAGCTCGGCTGTTTTCAGAGAGAAGCGTAAAGCTTAATCTGTCTTTTATAAATCTGATAAAACTAAAGACCTCTTGAAGAATGAAGGAATCCAAACCTACTATACTGGTCTCAGCTTACCAGAGATTTGGCCGAAACTGGTGGTGTTTGTTGTCCCGTTTTAACGGGTAGCACCTTATGAGCCCTTTCTTTAGTGAATCAACTACCTGGTTTGTACTTTGGCTCATGATCACAAAATCAGTGAAAGTTACGGACTGCTCCGTTATTCACTTGAGTTACACATCATGAGTTCTGTCACTGTAAACTTTGTGCAACCACACCTTTTGCAAGAATACGCTTTTTTTTTTTTTATATTGATATTCTCATCATTAGGTAAAGGAACTTATTTATCTTTTTTTTTTTCTTCTTCGAAAGTACTGAAGAAATCGTTTGAACATTAAGGCCAGAATTGTTTCTGATTTGTAACAAATTCCTAACCCTATACCTAAATTGGTTCCCACACTTGTAAGCACTTGACCCACACACACACACAACATTACCAGGAAGCGGTGCTTTCTCTGGTTCTGGATTGGTGTACCAGAGGTGCCAGTCTCGAGGGTACTGCTCAAACGAGGCCATGAGTCCATGGAAATTAGTCAGTTTATCCAGTTCAGTTATGTTGTCCCAGTTAGAGTCAGACAGCCAGATAGAGCAGGGGTTATCCATCTGTTTCTCCTTATCCAGAACCTAACACACACATACACACACACCACACAGAAGCTTTATGTAACATGAGGACCTTTCATTTTTAACAAGTCCAAGACAATCTTTTCCCATATCCACTTTCAGAGCCAGTACACCCACACCACACACACAAACACACTCCCCATGCAGCCCTCCCAGTCCCCCCCCCCCGTAGAAAAAACTGTATTCGCATTTTGAGCTTCCTGGATGTCCCTCCGGACTTGGCGCACATGTGGAAACCTGAAACAGGACTTTGGACACTCAAACAGTCCTCAACAGGTGTATCTGGAAACAGATCAAACACTCTGACATCACTCTGAAAGTCAGCTTAATAAATAATAGATTACATATTGAAATATTTTTATTTATATACCTTTTTTTTTAAAACCATGATAATACACAATATTACTGTGTTAATTGTTTTGATCAATAATGCGCGATGGGTGACTGTAAAGGCCTTCTTCAAAAATCTTACTGATTGGTAGTGTATACGTAAATGTATGTTTTTTTTTATTAATTTTTGTGTGACCGTTGTTAACAACTACCTAGGAGGCCAAAAAAAAAAAAAAAACAAGTACATTGAAAATACCCCAAAAACGGCACATTAACAAAGTAACACTTCTGTAAATATATGTGTATGAGTGTGTGAATTTGTGTAGATGGCGTAATGTGGTGTCTGTTGAGGTTGTTTATCCTCTCCTCCAGTTTGTGGCTGCGGGGGCTGCTCTCTATACTCAGGTTGAACAGGTTGATGTAGGCATCCAAAGAGAACTGATACATTGGATCTATATAGCCCAGATCGTTCAGTACAAAGAGCAGGATGGACGCCCTCTGGGCGCAGGGGCGGTAGGCCTGAACACACACAAACACACAAAGAGTGGTGTCTATAGCTTTATCTGCCTCTCTTGCTATCAACATCCTCATCTCAGCAGTCTTTTTATCTCTCTGCTTTATTCAGAGGTGCAATCTTTAATCCAATCTGGCAACCCTTTCAGCACCCTCCCTCACACCATCTCTCTCTCCTTGACCTCCCCCTCATCCCTCTCTCTTTTTCTCTCTCACCTCTCTGGCGGTATCGATTTGGCTCTCGGTCAGTTCGCTGATCTCCAGTTGTTCTGCGACCTCTGTGGCCGTGACTTTGGAGGTCTGCAGGGTGTTCACCAGCTGAACATCATCCAGTAGGGAGCCGGACGCCTCATTCAACAACCTGTACACACACACAAGCAAAATGGATGAGTGCAAAATGTGAGACTTGCTAGTATAAATACACTGTTGATTAGAATGACTGATGTGTTAGTGGCACCATTATAAAGGTGTTAATGCAGAGCTGTGACATGTGCAAGCGTGTGTGCCGCCCACCGCAGGATCTCGTCCTCCAGCTCCTGCAGTTTCCTCTTGCCAGAGGCGATATTGATCACCAGAGAGTCCTTCTGTTCCTCCAGCTCAGGACGCTCCTTCCTCACCACGATCCCCAGCAGCTGGGCCTCCAGACCCTGACGCACACAGAGTTATGTTTCATCCTCAAAGACCTCTGTCATGGGAACAAGTTCATTAACATATACGCACTGACCTGTTCTTTAACAGCAAAGTTGATGATGGTGGTTTTGGATGAGATTTCAGGAGTGTAATGTGGATTGGACAGTTTGGTGGTCCTGTAAAAATGGAATTCAGGACTGTATTCCACTTCTTTATCTCCCAGTCTTAACAAGAAACGTCCACCTGCAGAACACACAGAAGATATATACAATTTTTCCTCATTCCTTGTGTGATTTAAATCTACAACCTTACCAGGTTTGACCTAGCCAGATTTAACTTTTTTTTTTTGCTATTTTACTTCATTATTGCATCATGATTTGTATGATTTAAAGATATATTTCTAACAAAAATAAATTTTCATGTAAAACAACCTTTAAATTAATTTTGCATTATACCTGTAAATTACACTTCTATAACATCTAAAAATCTATTTAATGCTATTGACAGACACATATGTATAAATACAAAACTTGAACCTAAGCAATGTTATCAGCCAATGTTGAGTCGTGTGTTTGTTTGTGTGTGTATAGAGGGGACTGACCAACTCGTGTGAGGGACTTGTTGAGGATGGGGGCCAGTGAAGGATTTAGTTCCTCTTGGACGTTCTATAAAAGAACCGGGGAACCAAACTGCACTACATTCTCCAGGATCCGCAAAAAAATTACCTTCAACCCCTGAGAGAGAGACAGATAGAACTGAAAGACCCCAGAGGACAAAATAATGACATCAACTAAGAAGAAAAAAATGAAAGGTAGCAGAGAGGATAAATATGATTCAAAAATGATAAATGGACATCGAAGAAAGAAAATGGGATGTGAAGAGCCTAGAAAGCGTAGGCGGAAGAAGAGGCTTCGGCTCTGTCCCCATTTTTTTTTATTGTCCGTAATGTGCAACGTTACTGTAGCGTGTGAACGGCACTCGTCGCTCCAGACACTCACCACTATAGATGAGAAAAGACCTGCAAAGAGGAGGAAAAGGTCACAAGACGAGGGAAGATGACGAAGACAAGGGCTGAAAGCTGAACAGCAAATTATCCTGAGAGATGAAACGAAAGTATGTGTCCTTCTGAACACACCTGACAGCCCATCCATCCATCTATCCTTCTGTGTGTGTCTGTCCGTCGATTCATCTGTACCATCCTCTACAATCCACTCTAGTCTATCTATCTATCTATCTGTCTATCTATCTATCTATCTATCGTTCAGCAAACAAAACCATCCCCGCCCTGGCGCAGAGACACAGAGAGCGAGTGTATTAATGTGCATCTGTGTTCAGAGGGAGTGATAAATGGAAGGTGTATTCTGCTGAAGGAGAGCAGGTGAGGAGACGCTGCCTCACATGGGAGGCAGTTTCTAACTCACGGGAGGATTGAGTTTGGAGTTCTTGTATTCTAAATAAGGGCTCTGAAAACGGCTCGTCTGTGGATTAGACGGTGAGTCATGTGATGAGGCATCGTGACTCTGAGCAGGTAATGTTGGCACTGAATGTGGGTTATGTTTTTCTCCACGGAGAAGTAGATCTAACAACGTCTAATAATCATGGCAGTCTCAGTTTCTGTCCTGCTCTGATGTCTGTATTCATTACCAAGACCTTTACGGCAAAATAATGTAGTCTGTGTTCAGTACAAGGATTCTATGAACTCTGTGTGTGTGTGAGATATTCACCCTTTTGGACTCCATGTTCCTGATCCACTTTAGCGCTTGTCCTTGAGGGTCCACCATTAGTGGTCATCTGTGGGGAGGGACAGGGAGAGAGAAACATTAGCTCTCACTGTAAATGCACGTCATATTATCCATAAATAGGCTATTTCCTAATAATCCATAATCTCAAAATGCCATTAATCTGTTTGGTGTGTGTGTATGTGTGTGCACGTATGTGTAAGGGAGGAAATTAGCTTTAGCTATAAATTAACAGTCAGAGAAAAATGAGCTTACTATTATCTTTAGATAATTATTCTCCAATCACTAATTATTACTGCTCATTATTCATGAGATATCATCATTATTCTAATTAATGTTAAGGGATTGACCGGTTGCCACGGGTGACGATGATTCCATTCTCGGTGGAAAAGGCATCAGACGGGAGGCCTTGGATATTCCATTTGCGCACTGTCGTGGGTTTAGACAGGAACATTGCAAAGCTGAACCCCGGAGAACACGGCACCCCCAGTTCTCTCACCTAGAGATGAAAAGAGTAGCAGAGGATTCGGGCAAGGACATATGAATGAGAGGAAAGAGAAATGAAGTGTTAGAGCTGTCACCTGCATAATGCCATAATATTCTAACCTGTGAAGTGTGCAATACTATGCAATACTGAACCAGTATTCAGCACAAAATTACAGTAACTTACAGCAAGTGCTCTAGATGCATCGGATGTTAGTTGACATGTATCAATAAAAGCCATTAGCACCAAGTTTATACTGGGTGCTAAAGACGAGCTAAGACAAGAAGGACAGAATGACAGACAAACAATGACATTCAAATCAATAGTCACTGAATGACAGAAAGACAGACTGACATCTAGAACAACATAATGATAAAAAAGGATGGCAGACAGAAAGACAATGACAGACAGACCGATAGATAGAAAGGTAGATAGAACAGCAGACAGACAGATTGGAGTTAGAATGACAGATAGATAAATAGATAGACAGACAGATAGATAGATTGATAGAACAGCAGACAGACCAATAGATAGAACAGCAGTTTTATGACAGACAGACAGACAGACAGATAGATAGATAGATAGAATTACAGGCAGACCGATAGATAGAAAGGTTATATTAGAACAGCATACAGCAGATTGGGAGTTAGAATGCACATGAGAGATTAGATGATATATAGCTAGATTAGATCGATTAATAATAGATAGATAGATAGATAGACAGACAGACAGATAGATAGATAGATAGAACATACCCGACCAATGAATCGAACCGCATTGTTTTTATTAATGCCATCAGACAGACAGATCAGACATATATATAGTAGAAGACAGGCAACCGAATAGTAGAAGGTAGATAGAACAGCAGACAGACAGATTGGAGTTAGAATGACAGACAGATAGAATTGCAGACAGACCGATAGATGAACGTTATATAGAAAGCATACAGTAGATTGGAGTTAGAATGACAGACAGACAGATAGACAGATACAAACAGACAGATTGACAGATCGATACAATGACAGAATGACAGAAAGACAGAATGACTGAGAGACAAATAGATAAGAAAGAAAAAAGACAAGCAAAATAAAAAAGATAGAATGACAGACAGGTAGACAGAAACCTGTTTCATCCATATATTTGTGACCGGCCCATATAGGACAGGAAGGCAGCAGCCAGCAGGCAGTATCCCGCCAGACAGGAGTCAGGAAATGTTCTTCTCCAGACCCTGAGCCATCACACACACTCACAATCACATCAGAGACCCCTGGCTGCATTTTCACATCCAAGTATAAAACATCAAGGTGACTGGAGAGTGACTTTGTGTGTGTTTGTGCGTACAGCAACTGTCTCCTTCCAGCGAACTCTCTCTCCTGCCAGTCCGGACACCAGCTTGCCGGCCCGGTCCAGTTTGAGCTCCATGTCCTCGGATTTCCTCCGTAGCTCCTCTTTCTTGGCCAGCTTTTCATCATATTGTCGCTTCAGCTGATCCAGTTTCTCTCCTACCTATAGACATACACACAAACTTTAGCACTATATCACTTGAATAACATTAACATAAAGTCACGCCCACACGCATGCACAAATATAGTGCAGGACAGACTGACACACGCTGACCTCTCTGAGTTTGCCCTGGGCCTCAGCTAGTGTGGCCTGTTTCTCATCCAGCTGAGTCATTGCTCCATGCATCCTGGCTCTCTTTGGCTCAACCACCGTGTAGATACGGCCATATACCTAATACATACATACACAAAGGTATGAGAACATTAAAAAAAAGTTTCAGTTTCAAGGCCCCTTTACACCAAGAACGGTAACTTTAACAATATCTAAAAAATGGCTCAAACTCTAATGGTGCAGAATTCAGATTACAGAAATTTCAGATACATTTTGCAGGCAAAAAATGTCCATTGTCAATAGTATAGCAAGAAGTACAACTCAAACAATAGTCACTTTAAAACCAAGCAATCTTCTGTTGGCAAACATGGTAAATTTGCATGACAAACTTAAACCGAAGCAAAATCTGTGGGGAACTTTTTCACTCTCACACAAAACTCTTGATAGCATGCATTTCTACTGAAATTAAGAGATGGTAGATGTGACCGCACCTTAGATGAACCCACTTTTTCAGGAAAGATATCATAGGAATTTCTGTAGGAGCGATTGTTTTACCAGCTGATGAACAATAAAAACCTTGAAAGCCAATAAACATCCACCCTTCAGCATGAAACAGAAATTGCGATGGTCTTTTCTTCCCTGTTGTGACGCATATCTAAGAGAAACAGCTTCTTGAATGAAATTTTTTGTTTGATTTTGTCTATTGGAAATTGATTGGATGGTTGTTGTTTACTAATTACTGCGATCTCATGTAAGTGACAGGTTGCTGTAGAGGAGAATTTATTGCCCAGCCATTGCACTGATGCACACATGATCATAGACAAGATATCGTTGTGAGGGGGAGGGGAAGTTAATGTGCACAGATAAATCATTTATAATAAACACTGAAATATTACATAAAAAAATTAAAGGTATACAATAAGAATTGTCCATTTTGATTTCATGGTGACTTTAAAGCGCTTTGAATAAACCATTGGTGCTGATGGTAATATGTTTTTTTGGGGGTGTTTTTTTCATAACAAGGGCAGCAGAACAGCATTTGGGTGTCGAAAGTGTTGTAATTGTGTAACTCATGATTGCTGTACCTCCATGACCCTCACCCACATGCAGCGAGACCCGTCCAATGATCTCAGGCTGGAAGTCGGGCTGCATGCAGTACTGTCCAATGGTCTTCAGCACGCAGTCGGAGATGTTGTCCTTATCAAAATTCACCAACTGCTTAATGAAGTTGGCCTCTCCTAAAACAAATGGCTTGAATTCAGCCTCATGCAAGCACATATTTCATTTTTTTGCTGCAATCTGTTCTGTGGTTATGTGCTTTCTACCGCATTGTGCTGACCTTTTTAAATATATCCTGGCATGCTAATGAATCGCCCAACCCTTCCCTTTCTCTGTTTGGCTCATGTGATTTTGGTTATACAGTAGTCTGGTATGGATTTCATGCCTGAGCCAGTGCCTGAATCCATGTGTAACATCAGCGTGATGGAGTGATTTAATAAAGACCTGGAACTTTCTCTTTTTCGTACCCAGTTGTCTCTTGGCCTCCGCCCAAGTTGGATCACATCCTCTGAGGATCATAACTGCCTGCATGACGGTTTCCACAAGAGCTGGAGGCCTGCCATAAGACTTGATATCCGTCATATCTTTCTTATTCAGCGACTCCAGAGCCTGAAGACAGTCCAACAAGATTACCACAGTTTTTTCATGTGCTGATGAAAACATTATTTATCACATATTCAGATAGCTGTATTATATTGTACTGAAAGTAATAGTCGCATGAATGCAGAATGACCTTCATGGCTTCCTCTAGAGCATGAAGTGATTCATCTAGGTCTCTCTGAGCGTTCTGAGCCATGGCCTTACACTTGATTTCTTCTGCTTCTATTTTCTCACTGTGAGCACCCACCGCCTATACAGACATGCACATTAAGACACACACCAATCTTAGAAGGTTATAAATATTCCAAGAATGCACGCTACAAAAACAACACACAAATGCACACAGACACAGATCATCTTACCAAACACAAACATCAGCATGCAATAACAAAAAAAGAGGATTACTGAGCAGTATGACGGTATATACCATCTGACGGCAGAAATGTGTCAACAGGTAAAGAATCTGCTGTACCATTTATAAAGCAGTACATCTAAGCATATTTATGATTTATTATAAATTATTAGATATTCTATATTATAATATATTAAAAGTCTTTGTGTTTAACGCTAATATTACAAAGTTAAACTGTTTGAAAATTTTATGTTTTTGTTTGTGTCAAAAAAAGATGAATTCCTTTTACTTTGAAGTCCCCTATTAATATATGATTATGTATATTAACGAATAAAAGGAAAGAGAAATTGAAAAAAAAGTGTGTTTGATTCCTACTTCTTGTATCCAGAAACCAGCTCCAGGTAGTTGGTGGGCGTGACATAATAGTGTCTCTTCAGTTCTACTTTCATCCTGTGAGAAAACTGGGCCACAGACTGGTGCACGGTCACAAAGATACTGGCAACTTTAGTCTGGATCTATGAAGCCACCAGAGAAATGACAAGATGTGGCAGCCTCGGCTTTAAACAAACCTTGCACAAGGTCACAACAGAAGTATGATAAACCCAAACTAATCCTAAAATAGACTAAAACAAAACTAGGCTTGAACTCCCTCGAAACAACAGTGTGTCTCAATGGAGAACCTCAAGTCAAAGTGATTTGTATTTCAAAAACAGTGAGCAAAAAGAAACATGGTTTGTATGACATCTCTCTCAAAGGAAACAAAAAGATCCACACAGAGATGAAGGATGAGAGAGTCAAAGACTCCTGATGAAACTCGACACTTGAAATTCAATTATGATTCAAGAACAGCTACTATGAGATGAAGAACCTCAAAAAGACTGGAAATTAAAGCCCAGGGGTCAGTGTCACTGATTTTATTGGACTTGTAGAGTGTATGAAATATGAATATTTAAAAGTTAAACATAAAATTTAAAGGTGCACTCAGTAATTTATGCCTGTAATGGAAAAGCTGAATTTTCGCCATTACTCCAGGTCTTTAGTAACACATGATCCTTCAGAAATCATTCTAATATGCTGATTTGGTTCTCAAGAAACATCTTGTATTATTATCAATGTTGAAAACAGCTGTACTGCTCAATGTTTTTGTGGAAACTCAAAATAATGTAGTCTGACTACGATTTGCACATTTCAACAACGGCCTTGTTGACTGAAAAAAAAAAATTGCATGAAACTACATCCACACCACTACGGGTATAAGTCCAAGACGACGGCCAGCACAACAAACAAAAAAACTACTGAGTGCACCTTTAAAAACGAACAAAAATGCATTGACAGTTATGCACTTCCAATGGAAGTCTAGGAGGCAACTGCTGTATGCTTGCTGTTAGATGTCTACTATAAGTACATCTGTTGTTGTTGTTTTTTTATTGTTAACAAACTGATATACATGTAAAAATAATTTAATAGGGTAGAGTTTAACTTATTTAACCCATAACATTCCTTTGTGTATTTGTGTGTAGTACACTGACAGCATTTGTAAATCAATTGTTTGATCGTCTTTCTGTTGATGTGTCTCACCCCATCCTCGCTCCCTAGAGAGAGGCCATCCAAACATCTTTCTGCCACTTCCAACAGAGCATCACGTGGCCATTCAGAGAACCAGTCTACCGTTGTGCAGTTCACAAGTGCTGGGTACTGTCGAATATGGTTCCTAAACAAATACATACACACAAGCAAACATACCCACAAACCCTCTATTATGTAGAAAGTTCAAGATGGTTTGCATTGATTTGTCACAAACACTAAAATCACCCAATGGTTCAATCATGCTTATTAAAGTCAGACCACTGCCAGACCAATCAGAGTGAGTGCTTAGATGATTCGGGCTGTCATATTTAATGAGTCAGGGCCCTACGGGTCACATTACACACAACCACCTCCTTCATGTAATGGCAGATGCAAATGAGTGATTAACGAGAACATTTCCCATGCATGGTTCTATAGTGCTGCAAGTGTGACTTGGCATAATTACAAAGCAAGAATGCTTTTGCCAGCCGGCATCTGTGGGCCAGTGGACAATGTACTGCACCTACTTATCGCTGTCTCTCATTTAACCTAATATTTACCTGTACTATAGTTCTTCCTTGTTATTTTCATTGTCATATTTTATCATTATTGATTTGGCACACTTGGTCTGCTACTGCTTTGGCAATACAAACACACTGTTGTTCGACATGTCAATAAAGCCCCTGAAGCTGAAATTGACAGACACAGCAAGCTAAGGATGGAAAAGTAAACAGAAAGAGAGGGAGGGGAAGCCACATTTACTACATCGTTTCTGAAGACACTTGTGAGTTTACAACAGCACACGGTAAAAAGATTGTAGATGGAGGACAGAGCTTTGTCTTCCTGATGTGTGTGAAATGACAGCAGCAGAGAGGTTTACTCCTGTTGTTTCCTCTAATTTCACACAGTTGTATCTCATCCACTCTGAACTCACACACTGAGTCATCAGTTGATTCATAAGCAGCTATACTGTGCATGGGTCTGTTCGGTTAAACCGTGTATTGCCATTCACTGTGAATCAAGCCTACAGAGAGAGATCTTAAGCCATAAGAAGCCACAGGATGGATCTCAATGTTAGCATGGTAATCAAGGCTGACTCACTATTTGAGAATGTTCGATTATAAGGAGTAGGAGTGCATGTGTGCTGTATAACAGTCAGCTATATTAAATCCACACCCATGGGATTTTGTGAGACAACAATACAAATGTACTGTAAAATATAAAGTATATTAATATGTATAATAATGTATAGTAATAATAATAATTAGATTTTTCAGAACAGTAAAATTACGCAGCAATTTAATCAATTAATTTTATGCAATTCATGTGGATCATACAGAAAAATCACATCCCAGTATAATTTAATTGGCAACGTTTAAATTGTTTAAGTGACATTAATATTTTACTCAATTTGCCTTGTTGTTTGCTCCATTTCTCATGCTTAGCAACATCAATGCAGTTTTTTTGTCATGAAAATAAAACACGCTAAAAAAAATTGCACCTGAATGGATCTCCTACAGGGCTCATGGACAGCACAATGCGCAGGTTATTTCTGACACGCTCTATCAGATAGTTAAACATGGCGTCTGATGTCTTCAGGATATTGTCCTTCCTGGCTGAGTCTGACAGAGCATTCTGAATCTACACAAACAAAACATGTTAAAAATCTGCTCTCATTGTCATTTAGAAGACGAATCTACAGTCACACGCATTAAAAATGTATACAAACACACACACCTCATCAAGCTCGTCCACTTTATAAAGATTGGGCACCTCCCCTGAGCTCAGGATGTTGTTAGTGTCTTCAAGGAAGGACTCGTCGACAATCTGTGTGTCATTAAACAGGAACACAGTGGGCTTGTTTTCCACTCCTGTCAGCCGATAGAGCTTTTTAATATCTGTATGGGGAGAAGAAATATGTCAAATATTCCATCGAGGCCACATTAAACTGTTCTGTGACGGCTACAATGTGCATAACATAATAGATGCTTTGGTCCTGAGTGCTAGGGCAAGAGGCATTATTCCTCAGCATTTGGAAACATTTACTACAACATGCCACAGGACAAAATATCCAAGCATTTGGTATATATTAAAAGAGCTTTACATCCGAGATCTGAAATTGAAAGTATAACTCAACCAACTGCTCTACATTAGTTGGAACTGAAATACAATTTAACATGCATGAATGTCCATATAACCCTTTAAACTACCAGCAAAATGACTTTAGATGCTGGTTTGCTGGCATCCCAACCAGGCTACTTAACTAACTTTTCCTTAGACACGTAGCTGAACTGAGAGAAGACATGAAGTTAGCTCAAGAGATGTTTTGAGAGGCTTCTTATCTATTCCTCTTGGTCAACTTGAAGAGTTGTTGGTGCTAGAAATGCCAGTGTCATGGTTCGACTCCCAGGAATGACACATAATGATAATATGTACACATTCAATGTACTGTAAGATGCTTTGGATAAAATCAACTGCTACATAAATAAAAATTGTGTAAATAAATGTATAGATTGTGTGCAGAACTCACCCTCTCTGAACTCTTGTTTGCTGTACTGTTTGGTGACCTTCACCTTGAAGACCGTAAACTTACAGATGTAGGCAGTTAGTCTGGTTAAACTCTGCCTGCCTGAGCCAACGATACCAACCAGCAACATGTTCCCCCGGAGCTGACTGATCACACGCACCAAACGCGTTACTGAGGGGGCAGAAAGAGGGTGTTGTTTCCATCATAAGAATCATAACAGTTCATTTACTTGCATTTATCATGTGTGTCATTTGGTCAATGCAACATTTACAAACACATTAAAATGCCAATGCATACAAACAGATAGGCACACATCATTCCTGCAGGAGGCTAAACAAACAACTGATCACAAAAGAATTACTTTGTTTTTGGTTTATGTGTTGTGTGTGTTACTCCCTACTACCATCCCATAGGTTGAGTTACCGAACAACCCGTCGCAATATAAAAGGATATAGGGGTTGTTGGGGCCTCATTTGTGTAATTCAGCCAGTGCTAGGATATTGCACGACGCTGGCCATGTCACTTGAACTGGACGTGTGCTTTGTGACGGTGTGAGAACCAGGTCACACGGCTGTCCGTGTCGGACGATGCCCGATAAAGACCAGTGCGGACCATGTGGGTGACATGGATGCATAGACAGCAGGACTTATATACGACTTTGACAGTGTAAATGTTGCCTATTGGCGGTGGAGGACACTATCGTGGCTGGGGGGCACGGGTCCAGACCCTAATTATTCCCCCTGCTGAGTGGTTTGTAATGTGATTGCGTTCTTCTTTGTGGGAATGAGAAAGGTAATTATTCGGTTGTGGGTGGGCTCCCTGCTGTCCCGCGCCCCACCTTGGCCAGTTCTCTGAAGTGCACGTGATTTTGAAGAAAGTTATATTTGTGCAAGCACTGAATGAGAACTGAGGAGATTGGTCACTGAATTATGGGACTTGAGAGTGCGCACTGAATCATGGGTATTGTGATGGGGACGTACGCAAATGATGAGAGCTGTAATATAACTGTGCCATGAATATTGATGGCTCCAATAGAACAGAACTAGTGAAATTTGTTTTTTATATGATGTCATCATTCAATGGCACCTTGATAAGTTACAGAGACAGTCACCCAGAAGCAACTTCACTCAAATGCACAATGGTGATAGCTCTTGGAGTTTCTGTTGCAGGTTTGCAATCTTTTGGCTCAGATCTTCCCCACTAAGTTAAACTACTCCGTTCACTCTGAGTGTGCTCTCACCATGTTCTTTAGCCTCATCTCATCATAGCCCAGACTCATGGGCACCACACCAGGCGTGAGGTTATAGTCCTCTAACTGGTTCTCCATATGAACCTTCAGAGCTTTGAAGTCCAACAGATCTTCATACACATGTGGCTCCCTCAGCAAGTCACCTACAATAAAAAAAACATACAAATATATACAGTGGGTACGGAAAGTATTCAGACCCCCTTACATTTTTCACTCTTTGTTATATTGCAGCCATTTGCTAAAATCATTTAAGTTATTTTTTTTTCCTCATTAATGTACACACAGCACCCCATATTGACAGAAAAACACAGAATTGTTGACATTTTTCCAGATTTATTAAAAAAGAAAAACTGAAAAAAAAAAACTGGTCCTAAGTATTCAGACCCTTTGCAATGACACTCATATATTTAACTCAGGTGATAATTTCTTCTGATCATCCTTGAGATGGATCTACACCTTCATTTGAGTCCAGCTGTGGTTGATTATACTGATTGGACTGATTAGGAAAGCCACACACCTGTCTATATAAGACCTTACAGCTCACAGTGCATGTCAGAGCAAATGAGAATCATGAGGTCAAAGGAACTGCCTGAAGAGCTCAGAGACAGAATTGTGGCAAGGCACAGATATGGCCAAGGTTACAAAAAAATTTCTGCTGCACTTAAGGGTCCCAAGAGCACAGTGGCCTCCATAATCCTTAAATGGAAAACATTTGGGACGACCAGAACCCTTCCAAGAGCTGGCCGTCCGGCCAAACTGAGCGATCGGGGGAGAAGAGCCTTGGTGAGAGAGTAAAGAAGAACCCAAAGATCACTGTAACTGAGCTCCAGAGATGCAGTCGGGAGAAAGTTGTAGAAAGTCAACCAACACTGCAGCCCTCCACCAGTCAGGGCTTTATGGCAGAGTGGTCCGACGGAAGCCTCTCCTCAGTGAAACACATGAAAGCCCGCATGGAGTTTGAAGGACTCCAAGATGGTGAGAAATAAAATTCTCTGGTCTGATGAGACCAAGATGGAACTTTATGGCCTTAATTCTAAGCGGTATGTGTGGAGAAGGAAAAGGTCACGTGGGTTATTTGGCATTTTCTTCTCATCACCTGTCTAATACAGTCCCAACCGTGAAGCATGGTGGTGGCAGCATCATGCTGGGGGTGTTTTTCAGCTGCAGGGACAACTGGTTGCAATCGAGGGAAAAATGAATGCGGCCAAGTACAGGGATATCCTGGACGGAAACCTTCTCCAGAGTGATCAGGACCTTAGACTGGGCCGAAGGTTTACCTTCCACAAGACAATGACCCTAAGCACACCGCTAAAATAACAAAGGAGTGGCTTCACAACAACACTGTGACTGTTCTTGAATGACCCAGCCAGAACCCTGACTTAAACCCAACTTCTGGAGAGACGTAAAAATGGCTGTCCACCAACGTTTAACATCCAACCTGACAGAACTGGAGAGGAACTGCAAGGAGGAATGGCAGAGGATCCCCAAACCCAGGTGACGTCGTGATACAATTGTGTGCCCTTTCCCACCACCGCCTCCTGCTGTCTTGCTCCCGGGTGTTTCCCTCCATCTGCGCCCCGGGGTCTGCCTCCCTTCTTGCTCCCTGTGCTTTTCGTTTTCCTTTTTTCTCCCTCTGCCACCCCCCTTCCCCCCCTTCTGTGGTTTTCTGTCCCTTGGGGTGCGTGTTACCATTCCTGGTGCCCCCCCACCCTTCCCTGACCCTGGCTTTAGCCCCGGCGGCCACTTCCCCCCCGGAGGGTGAAAAATGTAAGGGGTCTGAATACTTTCGTACCTCTGGATCTGTGGGATGGTGGATGAGTAAACGTAAAAATAATAAGCATTACTTAAAAATAAAAATGAAATCTAATAATTTTGATAATTATCTACCATTTACTAGCGTGTGGTTGGTTACGCGCCTGGGTGATTCATGTTATTTATTAAAAAAGTATATGGGCCGTGGAGTACGTTAACAGTTACAATCTCTGCATTAACTGTGATACTGATCTTGGTCACGTGGAGAGCCCAATGCCCATATTTCACATTACTGATGGTTTATCATTTCAAGATGTCTATTTATTAACGATATTCATATTGACTTTTTTTTTTTTTTAAAATTTAGGATTTATTTACTGAATACCATACCGTTGCAAAAGTTGTAGGTCAGTAAGATTTTAATAAAGGCATACTTATTCCGCATGGGAGCCTTAAATCAAAAGTGACAGTTAATACATTTATAATGTTACAAAATATGTTCTTTTTTTAATTAAATGCTGTTGTTTTAATTTTTATCGATCCAATGTGTCCACATTAATACTACTGAGAAGAAATGTTGGCCCGAAACTGACCCTAGTGGAATGGATTCTGCAACCAAGGTCATTTGACAATGGGGTGGTGTGGGGAACGACCGGAGTGAGTAATGGCAACTGAAACACCTTCAGCCTTTGCCATCACAGGATAAAATACTTTCAAATATATTAAAAATAAAAAAACTTTTATTAAAAATATTGATGAAATTCTTGTTTGAATAATATTACTGTTTGTACTGTAGTTTTTGACCAAATAAATGCAGCCTTGGTGAGCATAAGAGAGCTCAAACTTTTGAACAGTAGTTTATTAAAAAAATCTTTAGGTCATTCACCCAGTGAAACACAAATTAGCAGTGTGTGTGTGTGTGTGTGTGTGTGTGTGTACCAAATAGAGGGAGCTGTTTGTTGGGGCAAATTGTATGGTAGGGGTCATCGAAATGAGAAGCCATGCCTGTTTGTACCTGAAGCACTCATGAATCCAGAGGCGGGTGATGCTCTGTTTGGTGTCATGGAAGTCTTTGTGTGCTCGCAATAAACCCTGGAACACCTGCATTGGAGGACATATTGAACATGCACAAAGCCTGAAGTCTAATTTCTTGTTTTTTGTCTGATCAAGCTCAAAAGAAATGCTCTAAGTGTCCTTGCAGTCTCAGATGCTTTCAAAGAGTGTTCTGAAAAGGTGTTATTTTGTACGACCATGTATGTGTCTCTGATTAAAAGTGAGAGACAGTATTTTTCGGTCAGTCACTCTTTTCCTCAAACACATCTGAATCGCAGGCTTGTGGTGTTGAAGTGGCAAAGTGAACTGATATGTTTTATTTAATCTTTCTGGAATCAATCGGTCTGAATCAAAGTGATTTTACACTCAGACTGGGTGTGCCTAAACCACAGTTTACTCCTTTTCCAGATGAGAGACAATCACACATGACGCATGATGTTAAGTACCTTGAAGATGTCTCTGAGGTTGAAGAGATAATGTATTTTTGCGGGCGTGGGTAAGAAGCGGGTGGTAATGGCGTGGTAGAGCTCCAGGGTGGCCTGAGTCAGAACTCCCCCGATGGGCTTCACATCCTCCTCAAACTCCTGCAGCTTCTGACTGATCGTGGGGCCATAGATGCGCTTTATCTGAGACTCCTGGAGAGAAAAGAAGAGGAGAAAGGAATTACAGGGGCGGATGAAACAGAAGATAAATAGAGCAGATAAGACAAAAGAAGAAAAGTGATTGGTGAGTTTGATGCACAGAAACATTATATTAAACAATCATCTGAGAAAAGAGAGTGCTTCGCTTATAAGGTTTAGACATTATTGCATATATCACTTGCATCAGGTTCAATGGGTGGTGGGCAAGATTTTCAGTGAATGGTTTTTTTAGTCAGAATTTTAGAATTTTAGTCTTTTCTTTGCATACATTTGGAATCTAGCACAAGATATTTGTACCACTTTTATGGTGCTTTTATGATGCAGTGCTTTTATGTGCTTTTTGGAGCTTGACAGTCACAATCATCATCCTCTCATCCCTCATGCATCTCCTTTTGTTTTCCATAGAAGAAAGAACGAATTACATACGGTGAGTAAATGATGACAGATATTTAATTTTGGGGTGAACATATTGCTGCAGTAAAACAGTATCCTTTTTATGTATTAATACATTTTTTTGGATTATTAAAAGCCATTTCTACAATGAAATGTTTAATGCATTTTTGCAACAAAAACATATTTAAAGAAACAGTATATTAAATCACATAATTTAACATAACTGAAATAATGTATGCTGTTTTCTTCCCTTTTTTCCAATAAAACTGTATTCATTATTCAGAAAGAGTGACATAAAACTTAAATAAAATATTTCCGTTTTTCAATAAATACTTTAAACAACTCACTCCCTTTATGATAAATTGCTTGTGTTTTTCATCATTTGTAAGCAGCTTCAAGCTAGTTTCAAATGGGCTATGCCAAAAAATAATAACCACTGGTTTAATCCAAATATACCATCTGTAGCCATGTGCATGGTTTATTACAGTGCTTGCTAGGTGAGAATTGTATTGAAATTCTTATTACTTCTTCCTATACCTACTATTCTCCCCAGCTGCAATAAAATTCAGTTCTGTAGACTTCATCTCATACACTTGTATGATTAAAGTTTTCATACATCCCATTGCAGATAGTTTTCAGTATTTAAACATCATAATGTTTTAATACAGACTACTTTATTAAATTGAAATTGATTTCCATAAAAAAACCTTTCTTTCCTTTTTAGTTATTTGTCAATAGCTGCCTTTACATGAAGTTGTCACATGCTGTGCGCCAAACGGGAAAGCGTTGCAGTCATATTTCCATCATAATTCGATCAATTTACACCTAGATTAGAGTCAATCTCTACTCACTGTAGGGAATGTCATGTTGATAAGTTTAAAGCGGCTCTGAAGGCGTCCAGGTATCTGAGTCCTCCCTCCACCAGGGGGCCCCATGGCAGCCAGCAGGAAAATGTCCTGCAAATTAAGAGAGAAGACATTTATATACATGCACATCTAAAATATATACTCATA
Organism: Sinocyclocheilus anophthalmus; assembly: GCA_018155175.1. Classification (NCBI taxonomy): domain Eukaryota; kingdom Metazoa; phylum Chordata; class Actinopteri; order Cypriniformes; family Cyprinidae; genus Sinocyclocheilus; species Sinocyclocheilus anophthalmus. The sequence goes on from JADLZN010006794.1 coordinate 144,283, forward strand.
TGAAAACAAAATGCACACATAATGTCTTACCTTGATACACTTGAGGATCTGTTTCTGGCGGTCGTACCAGAAGCCGTAGTCGATCCAGAGGCGAAGCAGCTCCAGAGGCAGCTGAAAGCCAAAGTCGTCCGTGGCGGGCATGTTGAGATCATCCAGGAAAACTCTTAATTATAATAACAAATGATGATGATGATATTTGGAGATTGATGATGATGATGGTAGCGATCTCACCATGTGTTCTAATATTTGCTCGTCAGGTTGGGCCATCTGAGCAATGACTCGGCTCATTACAGATGTGAGCGTGGACTACTAAAATATCACTGATTAACCATACACACACACACACACACACACACACACACATACATACACAGAGAGAGCGCTCTGAACATTCTGAAGGTGACTGATATAAAAGTTCTGTGTGTGAGTGTACACTACTGTTCAGTCGTGGGTTGGTAGATTTTTGTTTTTTGGTTTTTGTTTTGTTTTTGAAATAAATGAATACTTTATTCAGCAAGGATGCATTCAATTAATCAAAAGTGACAGTAAATGCATTTATGAAAGATTTGTTTTAATTGGAACTTTCTATTAATCCTTTCTAGAATTCTTACAAAAAATGTAGCAGTTTCCACAGAAACTGTTTTCAATATTGATAAGAAGAAATGTTTCTTGAACACCAAATGAGCATTATTAGAATGATTTCTGAAAGACTCATGGTGACCTGGAAACCTGAAAATTCAGCTTTACATCACAGGAATAAGTTTCATTTTAACATATATTCAAATAGAAAGCAGTTATTTGAAATTGTAATACTATTTCATAATATTACCGTTTCTACAATATTTTTGGTCAAATGAATGCACCCCTGATGAGCATACATAAACTTAAAAATAAATAAATAAATATATTAAAAAATCCTACCGACCTCAAACTTTTGAATAGTAAAGACAGAATTTTTGTTCTCTGGAGCTATTTTTATTCTAAGCACCAGATCTCATAACTATTTTAATATGTCAGTCTTTCATGCTAGGAAATATTCTTAAATCTAAAATGACCTATTATTCATTCATTATTACTTATTCTTTTCAAATATCTTTTCTTGAAGATGTTTAGATATTTTACTGTAAAAACAATAGCAGAAAATTATGATTTTTTTTTAGGTCATGCTTGGGATTTAAAAAGATACAAAAATCATTTAGTGCTTCAGGTGAGATCAAAGTTTACCTTATTATTAATACTCAATACCTGAGTGTTTCTCAATACCTGTGAGGACATGTTGATGGTGAGCATGGCCCATGTGACTGAGTCCAGGCTCTGCAGAACACTCTGGGCCACTAAAGTCTTTCCTGTCCCCAGTGGACCCATCTGGAGCACAGGGTGCTGAGCGGACACCAGAGCCTTGACCAGGTAATGATAGCGCACCGTGTCCACAGTGGGGACCATGATCTAATAGAACGAAGTGCTGCAGAGAGACAGATTATAATTAAAAAGATGCCAGCAAGAAAGTTGAAAAGTAGGGCGGCTAAGTATGAGACATGCTTTAAAAAGAGGACAAAAATGAAGAGAAAAAGTAGAATACAGAGCTAGAGAGAGAGAAAGAAAGAAAGAGCAAAAATGGGTGGGAGGAAATAGAGTTGAGAGAGGTGAAAAGTCCTGATTGAAAGACTGAAAATTGAAAGATGTAGTGAGTCATTTCAAATGAACATAGGGATAAAAAAAAGAGTCTGAGTCAGGTAAGAAAAAAAAAACCCAAGATGGAAAAATGGACAGCCGACAAAGAGGGAGCAAAGAGAGCCAAGAGGACAAAGGACAATGAAGGGGAAAGAGTTGGACTGACATGACAAATGAGAGCAGGGGAGAGAACAGAGAGACGAAGAAGGATGAAAAAGATGAGAAATATGAATAGATGGGGAATTCAGAAGTCTGGGAGGGAGCCAGGCGAGAGGCCTTTGACTGAGCCCACAGGCGGAGACCCCTGAATAGGGGAGGATGGGGGCACACACACACACACACACACACACATCTCACTTGGAGGTGTAGCGCCAGCCTTTGGGCAGATTGTCCTCAAATGACGCCCACGTTTTGTTCTTGGTGTCCACGTAGTATTCGTAGATTGTGCTCTGAGGTTTAATACAAGGTGATTATTTCTCCAGTAATATATTTGTTTCTGTAGGCAAAAAGGCTTAAACATTTGTTCTAGATGCAGAGCATCAGTACTTTTCATGTAAAATTAGCATGTGTGTGCATACATTTACATTAATTACACATACATGTTACCTATTTCACATTGTATGTGGACTACTGTGGCCCTAAAAAGTATTTGGATATTTACAAACGTGTGAACTAAAAATAAAACAAGAATGGTTTAATTATAATAACTAACTGAATATATAAATAAATGGATCAATGGAAGCTTGGGTGAATTGGCAAAAATCAGTAAAGTCATTATTTTTCAATTCTATTTGGTGACATTAGTGGCACAGAAATTACACACTTCATCTTTAAGTGTCCATACACTTTTTATGCCACTGTATAGCTTGTTAGGGAAAGTTCCCTCTATTTCCCGCAGGAAGTTGTCAGTCTTCTTGTGTCCATCCTCATCTACAGAGGCGCACAGACCATATGAGACTGAAGATGAACCAGAGCTCCACCATACGGCCAAAGTTTTCAGAGTCCGCTGGGCTCACCTGTCCAGACAGTGAGAATTACAGTATTACACCTGTGTAAATTAGCTACAGTAAAGCTAAATATTACTTTTATTAAGACTAGAGAGTTGCAAGATTGGAAAACAAAAGTTTAACTGTGGCCATACACCCCAGATATTTACCCTTAAACAAAAATCCCCCTCATGTCATTATAAATATTATGAGTAATACACTGGTTTACATGTAATTACAATTGGAAATGTAAAGCTTCAAAAAGGAAACCAAAGCACCATAAAAGTCTGTTTCTCATATTATATGGCTTCAGAAGACTTGAAATAGCACATGTATGAACGTATGGACCACTTTTATGGTGCTTTTTTGTCATTTCAGAACTTATATAAATATATACATACATACACATTTTATGTTCAATGAACAAAGGTCAGTTATATGGTCCATCTACAGTTGCAATATTGGTTGAACACATCAATGAAGTGAAATTGTTCTGACCCCGTTCTCTGGAGTGGCCAGTGAGTCGTAGAGCCTACAGAGCGATGCCACTCCGTTCAGTTCAGTGATGGGCACCAGCTCCTTACAGTGAGTCTTCTTAAAGGTGAGGGTCTTGTCTATGTAGCAGTCAAACAGCTGCCTGAGATGATCCATTTCAACCTGAAAGCAAGAGAGAGATGAAGCACTTTGCCTAATGTATAACACGATGCTTCACATTGTGGTTCAAACTTTGGGTCGTTTTTTTTTTTATCCAGGACTGAACATAAGGCTTCCAGGTCAAGTCAGAGTAGTCGTTGTAAACCATACCCACAACGAGACACAGAAGCAGGAGACGCCACAGCTAGATCCTCTACTTCAAACAATAATGAAACCTGCAACACACTCTCTCATTAATGGTTAAACCCAACCAAATAAGCACAGAGCTGTCACTTAGCTGAAAAGTGAACCTCACGAAACCTGTCAAGAACATGACAGCGTCCTATTTCACGCTAACACAAAAGAAAGAAATAAGAAGTTATATTTTGCATATATGAAATGAAATCTATTTTTATCAAAAAGACTGTAATATTGTAAAATATTATTACAAAACAATTATTAAAATAACTGGTTTCTATTTGAATATAATTTAAAATGCAATTTATTCCTTTGATCAAAGCTGAATTTGTTCAGCAGCCATTAGTCCAGTCTTCAGTGTCAAAGGATCCTTCAGAAATCATTCTAATATGCTGATTTAAGCATGTATTTGAAATAGAAATATCCTTCTGTTAATTAATCAATCTAACATGTCCTTGCTGAATAAAACTATTTACAAATAAAAATTCTTACTGAACCCAAACTTTTAATATGCCGTAGGCATTTCTTCATGAGATTCACCCAATAACTGACAAAAAGGGCGTAAGTGAAGAAAATTATAAATAGTTCTATGTAGTACCCTGATGGGTTAGTGAGGTGAAGTGCACAGTATCAGGTCTGGAATCAGAAGTGAAATAACCCTGGGTGGGCAGCATTAGAGGTTTTAGTGTGTGCCGAGTATCGTTTGAAACTGGTACCTGTTCGGGAATGGAGATTCTCTCTCCGATGATGAGTGTGAGGACTTTGTTGTCATCCATTACAGAGATCATGCTCTCGATCCACAGTGTGTCCACTGGCCCGTCAAAAACAATCCACTTCTCATCAGGCTTCTCATCTGAGCTCGGCCACAGGAAGTGTTAGCACTTCACACACACACACACACACAGAATGAATGTGAATTTCCTAATACACCCTGGATCTCTTTGTCTCTCTATTTTTCATTTTCCCTTTCTCCTCTTCTCTCTGTCAGTCTCATTTCCCTGCTTTGGTTTCACAGACACCAGAGAGACTTACAGGCAATTGTGGTGAAGCCTCTAATTGATCATTTATCTTTTCCTGTCCCTTTATCAGCCCATGTGTGTCTCATTTACTGAACTCAAAACAATAAAACACAAACACGGCGCACAGCCCATCTGTCTTATACACACACATACAAACGCGCCCTGTCTGGAAGCAGCAGGCCTACTGGCTGCCTGGGTAAGCGAATAACACCAGACCTGTCACACACAGCTACAGGAAGTGTCACATCTCCTCTGGGCCATCTTCCCTCTCTGAGCAGGGAGGAGGGGACACAGGCAACAGATACAAGCCGTATTGAGCCACTGCAAACTGTGCACTTACATTCAAAATGATATCAGAAAAGCATTCACACACACATATCACCCAACAGCTTAAAGGGATAGTTCACCTAAAAATTTAAATACTGTCATCATTTACTCACCTACACGTCATATTTTTTAAACCTGAGATTACTTTCTCTCCATTTAAAGTCCATTTTATCTAAACTTCTACACATAAAACAGTTCTTAAAGACACTGTAACAGAAATCCATGTAAATGATGACATTAATCTGTGACAGAATTTTTATTTTTTGGTGAACTATCCCTTTAAAGGGACAAGTCCACCATAAATTAACATTTTAAATTAATCATTTACTAACACTTATGCCCTTCCAAACATGACTTTCTTTCTTCTGTGGAATGTAAAAGAAGATATTTTGAAGAATGTTGATAACCAAACTGTTTTGGTTCCCATTGACTTCCACTGTATTTGGAAGACCAATGGAAGTCAATGGTAGTAACCGAAAACTATTGGGATTCCCAACATTTAATTTGCAGGTGGGACGGGTGGGACATGTTCCCACCACTTTTTGCCAGGGTCGATATTGTCCCTTACCACTTTTGAAAATTAATTGAAACATATATTGCGGAAGGTATGTATTGACGGGAACACAAGATCAACAAATCATTCATCCTAATCTATTAGGGTGAAAAAAACAACAAACAACATTGGACTCATTAGCCTGCCTAACGCCTAAGGACGACGTGATTTGCAGATGTCGCTTTGTCATAAGTCATTAGGCTCTAGCATTGTTTAAAATGGAGAGCTTCTTTGGCTAGTAGGACTGCCCTCTATAAGATTTTTAGTCAAACTAGTTGCACGTTATATTAAAAGCGATTAATATAATACTATCAACCATAACTTTCAATACAGGCTATAGGCCGACGTTATTAGGCTAGAGCCTGTCGCGCATAAAGCAATGCCGACGCTGACTCGCCATCTCCACATGGATGTGCCTTTAATAGAAATGCACATTTTCATACGGACTACATAATTAGAGAGTATTACAAAATCGGGTGGGCGAGTTTTCCTTATATTTATTTAGTTTTTCATATAAAAGTTATAATGACCTGTTTTGGTTATATTTATTATTAATTGCAGAAGGTGTGCTCAGCAAAAATGACGCGAATATTGTTGGTTTTCACGCTTAAATTAAAGTAAAAGACCGCTTCTTAAACCACAGAAGTGAACATGTTGGTTTTCATGAAAAACAAACATGCAAGCACTGTCACCGGCAGCAAGTTTAGTTTGACTTTTCTTTTGTTTTCATTTTGAAAAGCTTATATTTGCTGTTTACCTCAGGTTATGCTATGGAGGCTCTCTTTTTTTTCTGATTTGACCTCAGTGTTTGCTAAACGTTCTGTAATTTATTAGTCGGTATATAATACAGTATGTGGTGTTTGCCATGCCTCATCTTATTCGTTTTTTGTTAATAACGTTTTGTAAGCTAATTTGTCATTGAATCTTACTGTTTTATTGTTGTTGTGCATTTTAATTAAAAATAATGAATCATCTTTTTTTTTTTGTCTTAAACCGTGAAAGGTGTATAGATGTAAGCTAAACAGACAATTGTGGTAGTTGATTGTTCAAACTGACAATCGTGAAAGGAATCGAAAAGTGAAAGCATCCGAAGCACGACTTATAACATGGCTAAAGAGAAACTCCGTTCACAAAATTCAAATCACAAATAAAACTACTGATGAAAAAGAACGGGTTGAATGTTAACTACGTTCGTTTCCATATAACTATAAACTACGATAAAAGTTCATCAGCATGCATTGATTAATCGCATGTTGTAGCAAAAAAAAATTGCGACCAAATCATGTGACCAACTGAGAAAGTTAGTCGCAAAAAAGCGACCAGTGGGAAGAATGAGTCTGGAGCCCTGAATTGCCCAGCTCCCTCCGTCAATGATCTAGCACCCCCTCAGCACCTGCGGTCAAAATTCTCTGGCGCCACCCCTGGTACATCGATGTATTTTTGAAAAGCTAAAATTAAGTTGGTCCAACTCTAAACCCAGTCCCCAAGTAAATTAGGTTATTAAATAAAAAACTAGCAAAACGAGTTGCGCGGTGTCCCCACCACTTTTCAACACAAAGTTACGCCACTGCTTAAAAATATCTTCTTTTGGTTTCTAGAAAGAAATGCATGCAGGTTTTGAAGAATGAGGGTGAGTAAATGATGACAGAATTTCCCTTTTGAGTGAACTTCAAACTTTTTCCCTTTAAGACTCCTATTTATACCAGTCCCTGGAACAGAAGAAAGAAACAACCCCTTAAAAAAAAACCATTTGGAGTCACCAGTCTTCTTCTTGGTCAATATGGCCACAGAGTTCAGAACTGAGAGAAAACGGTCTGTGTGATGGAAAGAGTTTAGCGTATGCAGACAAAACGGCTCAACAAATTAGGTTAAAAGTATGAGGAAGAAGTTGGCACAAACTAAAGGAAAATTGAATTGCAGGGGAAGCAAGAAAAAAAGAGAGTTCTAAAAAAAATTAAATAAACAAACAGCCTGAGGTGTTCGAATCAGCTATTCAGATCAGAATCCATTAGATCTCTGTATTACTGTGCAAGAGCTTCAAGACAAAATGACTGCATTAAAAAGCAAATGCACTAGAGCTAAAAGTACTAATTCCAGTCTGCTCTCCAAAAGCCATTCAATATGGCTCTTGAAGGGGGAATGAATTTATCCGTAATAATGACTAAAGCATTTGTGTGGGAGGTAACTAGAAAAGGCTGTTTTGTATAGTAATCAATACCAGACTCTTAGAATTCCTCAAAAAGCACACAATCTCCTGGATAGAAGTAAAATTGACTTTTTAATACCAAAATTACAGCACATCTGATTATACTTCTAACAATGATTGAAATAAATATCAAAAAAAAATGTTGCCTTAACTTTATAAAAGCCTTCCATTCTATCAGCTATTTGACATCAAAACTTATGACATTATTGCATAACTGTCGGGAATATTTGATCCCAACCGATCGATTGTGGCAATTTGAAGTCAAATAATTTTGTATAATAGCCATTAAACTGCATTGTCCCAACCAATTTCTGACATAGCTGCACTCGATATTTCAACTCAAATCTATATTTCATGTCCATTCATTCACCTGGTAAGGAGCCGTTTAACAATAAGGTTAATGAACAGTCACCAGGTCATTAATGCAAAATAGACTACTTTGGGTAATATATGATTTGACCACCTGACCGTGGGTTAATTTTACAGTAATGTCCAGCTGAATGTACATTATCTTATAGTTCTAATTATAAGTGTTGAAGGGGGTAAATCACAATAAATTATTGGTCACAGAAAGCATGAACTAACTGAAAATATTTTTAATAAAATTACAGCTATAAAAGAAAAAATATCCCAGTAGCATAGATGGTTGCTGCTTGGTATTTTCCAACCAGGTTCATCAGTAACTGTAGTTTCTGGTATCACTCAAAATGGCTCAGACCTGGTTCTGATTCAGGATCACAGCAAAAGGTGGACCTACTAGAACAATACTGACAGACCTGGACCATTTAACCTGGCAGTAAACCTAAAATTAAAAACTAGAATATTGACCTTCAAGATCCTGATGTACGTGCATGAAAAACATATTCATATCCAATTATATCACACATTCATCAAAGTACAATTAGACCTAAAACTCAGGTCCACCGGCAACATCAACCCTGCTGTGAAAGAATTGAGAGGAATGGCTCACAGGGCTCACCGTGTCATAAAAAGGTAATGTCCTGTTGAGGTTTCAATTTAAATTAGGCTGAAAATATTAGAATCAGTAATTGAGGCCATTGCTTTTTATGGCAGTGAGATGTGTGGACCACTAACAAACCAAGAACTAGCCAAATGGGAAAAACACCCAACTGAGGCTTGCTGATTTTTTTTTTACATGGAATTCCAGAAGTAATGCATGCAGGGTATAATATCCATTAGCCATGAGGACACAAAACAGGCAATTAAATTCTGGAACCACTTAGAACTTAGTGGTCTCCAAACACAAAATCCTGTAAATTCAAGAGTTGAGCAAAGAAAACAAAACAAGCCCCTCCCTACAGATTGAGGTTCAAGAGCAGAATAATCCTGTGATTAGACTAAACAACACTAGAACACAAATGATATGTGATTAAAATAAATATATTGGGAGACCAAAACAAATGCAAAGTTATCTGTCCCAGAAATGTACACCTGTCTTCTGTGATAAATGGGAATCATCTTGACTAGATCCACACTCGGCAAACAACTCAGCAACAGGAACAAGTAGGCTGAAAACATGGCAAAATAAACAAAGAACAAGATAAATGGTGGTTCTTATATAGCAAACCAAACAAAACAGAGTCAGAGCTGTATGACTCAATGCACAAAGTTCACTGAAAACTGCAAACATTACAATTTAACAACTAAACAACTTCCCAACAATCAGCAGAACACACAGAATGCTGGGTAGAGGCAGGGATGGGCAAAGATACATCAAAATGTATTTTAAAATAAAATACCAAATACCTTAATTTTAAGTGTATCAAAATAAACTACAAAAAACACACCAAGTATCAAAATAAACTACTGTATTTAAAAAATACTAAAAAATACTTTTAAAAGGGAGAATGAAATTTCTTCGCAAACCTTCCATCAACTGGCCTATTTGATCTATCTCTTCACCAACACACTGATGTTTGTGAACAATGTTTGATAGCAACAGATTTTCTCTGCCCGAGTCATGCAATAAATTTGACATATGCAACCAGTTAACAGATCAAATATTCACATATCACTGTGATCTCCCAGATGAAGGTTAGTTTTAAAGTAACCAACTGTTTAATGTTTAACAGTTTGCGAATGACTCATAATTGTATCCTAATTTAGTTACATGGTGTTTGTTAACGAAGGGCCTACTTTGCATCAGCAACACCGACTCAATGACAAACAAGTCATTCATAAGAAGACAACTGATGGCACCTGTATTCATAGCAACTAGTTTCTAACTACTTAATCATTTGATCGTTAGTCATAAATATAACAATATATTATGTGTCAGGCAGTCATTCATGCAATGGTATGTAAAATCATGATCCTATTTAAACAGCTACTTCAATTAGGGTACAATATTCAGAAATCAAATATTTATTTATCAATCACTAGACACCTATAATGAAGTTAAAAACAAACATTTTAGCATTACAACAACTGTTAAATGATCAATATGTTTTGATTTTAAATGCAGTCAGAAAGTAGCAACAGAACTTGTCAAGGAGTATTAACCCAACTCCAACCACTGAATCTATTGAGAGCCATAGAAGTATAAAGGACATACACATATACACTTATAATAAGTGCAATTGCACCAAGCACATCACATTCTATTACTCATTCATCCATGCTTCCTTTTGAATGAATGAATGAATAATTCCTGCCCACTAAAAGCTACACGGATATATTTGCTTTCCCCAACAGGCCTATCTATGTAAACGATTTAGAAAAATTTCCGTGAGGGGGGGGCGGGGGGGGCGGTTTTGGGGGTTTCACAATTATATCAGTGCAAACGATATGTATTGTCTACAACCAGCATAACCTGCAGTATAATGCCTTTAAAACATTTGCACGCTAGTGATAAAAAAAAAAAAAAAAAAAACGATTAGCTATTAAAACTGATTGGCTAACGCTATTTTTCCCCTTGTCAGTGCTCTTTTATTCTTTCATGTTAACTGACGGCAAATCTGAATGATGCACTATTTTAACTTTAATCAACATGTACAATTGACCATGACATCCTCACCTTATCTTATTCCAGAAGTCACTCACCCAGTGCTGAATGGAGTTGTACAGCTGGAGCTCCTGTGATGAATGTAGGGGTTGGGGAAGGGGAGGGGGTGTGTCTGAACTAAATCAGCACACTGATAAAGAGGTTGACTGGCACAAAGTAATTTATGTATTTTGAAAATACAAAAATACTAATCTTAGATGTATTTAAATACAAATTACATTTGATTTTTGCCGAAGGTTTTAAAATACAAACTACAAAATAGTATTTTGTATTCAATAGTATTTTCAATACAGTATCGGAAATACTGCCCAGCCCTTGGTAGAGGCAGTACAGTATGGCACTGTATTATGCAACTGTCGTACACGCGTTCATGAGAGAGTGGCGTTCCAGCAGATGACGTAGGACATAGGTGTAGCGTATGCGCCAGTGAGAATATGCTAGTCTGCGAGAACTATTTTTTGTTTACAGCAAAGGAACACCAGTCTCTTGGCTTATCTCTCCAACATGATTATTTACAAATCCTCATTTTGTGCTTCTAATTTGTGACCAGTGTTTTGTTTTGATCTCTCCACTGCGCTTCCGCATTCGTCACTTCTCACCGGAGCTTACACTACACCTACGTCATCCGCTGGAACGCCACTCTCTTGGTTTTTTTCTCAACAAACGTATGCAGGTGGGGAAGCGGAGATTATGGTTGATAGGTCAAGTCAAGTCAAGTAACCTTTATTTATAAAGCTCTTTATACAATACAGATTGTGTCAAAACAACTTTACAGCATTAAATAGGAAAAAAGTGTCAATAAGGCAAAATGACAATAGTAAACACTAAATATTCAGTTAAAGGCAGTTCATCATTGAAATCAGTGATGTCAACATCCAGCTCAGTTTAAATAATATCTTTGCAATCATGTAAACGATAACGCTGGAAATGAAGTGTCACCAACTAAGCAAGCCAGAGGCAAGGCGACAGCGGCAAGGAACCAAAACTCCAAAACTGACAGAATGGAGAAAAAACCTTGGGAGAAACCAGGCTCAGTCGGGGGGCCAGTTATCCTCTGACCAGCCAACCAGCCGTACGGAAAAATCAATATAAGACGTAATAAAACAGCCGATGAATAATATTAACAGCAATTATTATATGATGCAATAAAACTTATAGCAAAATGTGGTAGTTCTGTAAGTTGTTTCAGGGGTGGCATCATCTGAGGTCCTCTGAGGGGATGCATCATCTCTTCTCAGGTGTTCTGGATCCAGAATGAAGCTTGTGTAAATCCTATAGTTACCACGGGATGTTAAGACCGTGCAAAGACAGAGAAATACAAAACAAACATAGTTAGCGTAGCTGCTGTTCCAACCTAGCAAAAATGATTTGTTTAACCCAAAATAACGAATAATAATGTGCATTTGATTAGATATAACGGCAGGAAAAGTTTATGACTGCAGTAAAAGATTATGAGATACATTATTTGAATACTTGGCCAAAGAGATGTCTAGATCTAGAATCTAGATTTAAACAGAGAGAGTGTGACTGAACCCCGAACGGTATCAGGAAGGCAATTCCAGAGTTTGGGAGCCAAATGCGAAAAAAGCTCTACCCCCCTTTAGTGGACTTTGCTACCCTAGGTACTACCAAAAGTCCAGAATTTGCGACCTTAGGGAGCGTGATGGATGGTAGCGTGGTAGAAGACTAGTTAGGTAAGCAAGAGCTAAACCATTAAGGGCCTTATAGATAAGTAATAACATTTTGTAACTGATACTGAACTTAATAGGTAGCCAGTGCAGAGAATGTAAAGGTTGGCGGAATATGATCATATTTTCTTGACCTGGTAAGGACCCTAGCCATTGCATTTTGGACTACTTGTAGCTTGTTTATTGAAGATGTAGGACAACCGCCTATCAGTGCATTACAATAGTACAGTCTAGAGGTCATGAATGCATGAAACAGCTTTTCTGCATCAGAAACAGATAACATGTTTCATAACTTGGCAATGTTTCTAAGATGGAACAATGCCGTTTTTGTAACATGGGAATATGATTTTCAAAAGACAAGTTGCTATCTAATATAATGTAGAGGAAGTAACCGTGCATCCGTCTAGTTGCAAATTTTAATCCAAGAGATTCTGTGTACTGTCTTTGGTCCAATAAGTAATATCTCGTCTTATCCGAATTTAATAGGAGAAAAAATATTGGTCATCCAATCTTTTAAATTTAACACACTCTGTTAGCTTAGATAAATTAGAAATTATTTCATCTGGTCTTGTTGAGATATACAGTTGAGTATCATCAGCATAACAATGAAAACTAATTCCATATTTTCTAATAATATTACCAAGTGGATGTAGATCGAAATAGCAGAGGACCTATAAAGTTAATATATTTTCGTACCAAACACTAGCTTCACTTCGGATATGCTTTCGCTTTGTGTATAGCACCCCTACAATGATGTAGTTTTTATGAGAGGCAGTACTTTTTCAGCTTATCTGGTCTCAGGCGACTGGATACTGTTTTCTTGGCGTCTCCAACAATTTTCTCGCCACCCCCATGCATTTGACATTTAACCTAAAGCTGGGCATTAGACCCCAGTGTTATCATTTGTGTACATTAAATCCACGATTGGATCATCGGAAAGAAGAAAGTGATATACACCTAGGATGGCTGGAGGCTGAGCAAATCATGGGGTTATTTTCATTTTTGGATGAACTATCCCTTTAAATAAATGTATTAAAGATATTGCTTTTAATGAAAAAATGACTCTGTAATAAATATTTATGTTCTAATTGTTTCATATAAGCAATAAGGTACCAAATTTTAAAATGTATCTCGTCCTAGATTTTAAGGCTACAACCACCAAACTTGGGTCAGACCTTCAGACTGTTCTGACTCGGGTTGCTATAACTTTTCTAACTGATCCGGCTTACGGTTTTCATAAACAAGACTATCAAAACCATCTAAAATCCCATAGACTTTCATTGAGAACTTTTATACAATAAGACTTTTTTTGCATTTTTTTTTTGCAGTGAGAGGCGCCTTTTTTGAATTGTTTTCGGTTGGCAGTGAGCGTTCTGCGCGCGGTTTATGCGCCCTGTGCGCCTCACGTTTTAGCCGCCTGCTGCGCCTCACGTTTTTGCAGGAGCGCTCTGAGCGCATGAAGTTAAAAAAAAAAGCAACAGAGCAGAAAAAGCGCTCGACGTCATTTGCAATTTTTTTTCCATTGTCCAATCGAATTAATTTTTGGTGTCTGTCGCAGGTTACCCAGAGCTGTATTTTTTAAGGTTTCTGCTAATATAACTTTTTAATAACAGCAAAAACCAACGATTTTAGAGCGCTCGCGCGATTTAAGTCCACAAAAAAAAAAAGGCCCAAGTGCGGTGTGCGTTCGTGTGATCAGGGCCTTATGGGTATTTAAGCTGTCTATTGTTATAGCAAAGCATAAAAACTCCCTCAGAAAACAAACAGCTAAAAACCAGCCCAAGATGATGTGATGCTTGGATGATCTCCCAAGCTGGCTTTAAAGGGGTTGGCCACTTTTTTAGCAGGACAGGTAGGTCTTAGCTGGTTTTTTTTTAGCAGTTTTTTTTTTACGAATCAACGGGTTTTAGATGGGTTGGCATGAAACATGATAACAAATGCTAGTAATTTGCCTAATCATGCTAGAAACATGTTAACACCATGCTAGTAAACTTGCTAATCAATGCTAACACCATGCTAGCAACATGCTAATCATGCTAAAAAAAAATGTTAGCAACATGCTATTAATGTGATAATCAGATAGAAAAATGCTAGCAACTGTGTTAAACCTGCTAGAAAACAGGTTACATCAGGTTTAGTAACATGCTATCATGCTAGATCATGCTAGTAAAATGCTCATGCTATAATCATGTTAACAAAATGCTAGAAACATGCTAATCATGCTATAAACATGCTAACAAAATGCTAGTAACGTGCTAATCGTGCTAGAAAAATGTTAACAAACTTGTTAAACATGTTAGAAGTATGCTAGCATCATGCTAGTAACATGCTAATAATGCTAGCATCATGCTAGAAAACTTGTTAATCATGCTAACACAATGCAAACACCATGTTAGTAAAATTGTTAATCATGCTAAAAAAAGCTAATAAAATGCTAGCAACTTGTTAAGCATGTTAGAAACATGCTAGCATCATGCTAGTAACATGATAATCATGCTAGAAAAATGCTAACAAAATGCTAGTAACATGCTAATAATGCTAAAAACATGCTAGTAACTAAACCTGCTTTGAAACATGCTAACAATTTGTTAAACATGCTAGCATTATGCTAGTAACATGCTAATCATGCTAGAATCATGCTATTAACTTGATAATCATGTTAACAACATGCAGGAACTGCCAATAATTCTAGAATCATGTTAACAAGATGCTAGTAACTTGCTAATCATGCTAAAAAAAGGCTAGCAAAAACGTGTTAAAATGTTAAAACATGCTAGCATTTATTATATGTAGTAACATGCTAATCATGATAGATTCATGCTAATAACATGGAATCATTTTGCTAAACTAGAATCCGAAAGGGCCTCAAATATAGGCCCAGCCCGCCTGGCCCAAGCCCGGGTCAGACAGCTCATCAGAACTCTTGGCCCGAGTCCGACCTGCCCGTCTTTTTTTCCCCCTTCTCCCAAAACAGCTTATACTACGTTTCAGGCCAGAAAATAGTTCAGTTTTTTATGTAATGGAAAGGTGATTATATTTTGTTTCGTTTTTTTTATTAAGTTAATTTAGAAAAAAAAACGTTTGGAGCATATTTTGTTCGTTAAATGTAAGTTTTTGTTTTTTTAAAGTAACGACCAAGCGGCCAGCGGCAGACAGTGAGTTGATCATAGCCTATGTTTGATCAATTTAGCCTTCTCAAATCATCACGACTTTCCTAAAATAAAATCTATAGATATAAACAGTTCAAGCATATAACAATGTTAGTTTAAATGTTTAACCTATAAAAAGGTGCGCTATTAGACGCATATCTAATCATTTGTGCGGAGAGCTAAAGCGCGCTTCACAGGACATGGAGGCGCCGGCGCGATCACTTGCATTGGAAACAACTTAAAATACGCTGTCATTTTTGCTCATACAGGTAAGAATAGTACATTGTTCGGAACTGTAAAGGGTCTACTTTTATTTGTGTGCACTCACAATATCAACAAAGCGTTGTGCTTTTATAAAATAAAGGATACATACAAGATGTGCTTTCTGCAATTTCGGCCAGGAGCGCTTCACAATGATGAACCGAAACTCAGCGAATACTTGCCTCCACACAGACATGATAAATATATCTAATATAATGCTTTAAATACTTTGAAACGAAATAATTCAAATAGAAAACGCTTTTTAAGAATTTCATACCCAATCCGTAAAGTTGAATTTCTCAGGATCCGGATCGTCGTCTTAATCTTTGGGACACCGGACTCAGAGAAAACACTAAGTTATAATGAATATTCAAAATATATCATTATACCCCACGACACATCAAGGTAATTTTACTTTGTTGGGGCTTTAGCCTATTGGTGTTTTTTGCCTGTCAGTACAAGGATATGTTTGCGATTCTGTTACTGCTCATGACCATGATTCTCACTGTTTGCCGTGATAATCAAATCAAGGCTCTTCCAAAATAAACTTTTCCGAAGCATTGGGAACTTTTAGTAACTCCCCACGCTCAAACTTCTTCCTGATGCTCTGCATGGTCAACTGTCACCTATATGCTAATGCATGCATATGTGCGTTGCGTATTGCATAGGCGATGTATAATATTTATAATATAATCAATATAACAATATTTCATTCAGTAGCCTATGTGTGCTCTGCGCATATTTGGCACAATAAAAGGAGAGAAGCTAAATGAGCCCGAGTCCGACCAGTAAAAAAATAAAAAAAATGGCCCGAGCCCGGCCCGAATGGACTCCGCGTGTCGGGCCCCGATGGGCTTGCAGACCTCTAATGCTAATCATGCTAACAACATGCTAGTAACTTGGTAATCATGCTAACATCATGTAATCATGCTAGAAACAGTTTTAAAAATATGTTAGCAACATGCTAGTCATGCTATAAACAGCCTAGCAAACCACCCCAGGTACCCTAGCAATATGTTTCATACCTATCTGTTTTTCTGATAGACTGTATTGCCTTGAAAACATTCAAACTTTAATCTTTAAAACTATTTTAACTGTTAAACTACTCCAAACTGAAAACTTTCAGATTGCAAGCTTTTAAAAATACTTCAAACTTGTTGTTGAGCTGCAAATGCTTTGTCAATACAAAGGTAGTTATTTGTCATGCCAATAAATCAAACTATACTGAAATTGAAAAACTCGAGAGAGTGAGAAATGGAAAGAGAGAGGATTTGAGTTGTTAGTTGGTCAAGTTCAGAATAATCTGCAAGACAGAGATGAAGAGAGAGACAGTGGATATCAAAAAAATGAAAGACCAGATCAGTGTGACAGCAGCTACAAATCACAAAACACTGAGACACACTACAATAAAGAACAAAAAAAATTACACATTGTTGTAATATAAATAATTAAAATAATAAAAACTGATATTTTTGAGAGACATAACAACCCAAGACGTAACTCTGCATGTGTACATAGACCAATAATTAAGAAATATCAGAATAACACGACGCATCCTTTGTGAACGACTTGAAAGTTAACTTCGGACAGATTGACAAACGTCATATTGGATTGTACAAAGAACATGAGTACAAAAACTGACAAAACACACACACAAGTGCCGCCAATCCCTGCTGTTTTAGCAGGCTTCAAAGAGAAAGACTGGGGAAAAAAACAAGCTATGTGATTTCCTGTGATACTCGAGACTGGCACAGGGTTTGTGGATAGAGACCAGGCTGGACGGGATGGCAAAAAGAAAACAAATAAGCAAACTTTTCTACAACCATTTTCACTCGTTCTTTGCTTCTTTCTTTCCTTCTCTCTTATGTCTGTTCTTTCTTGTCACATCAGTGAAGTGAAGTGAAGTGACATGTGGCCAAGTATGGTGACCCATACTAGGAATTAGTGCTCTGCATTTATCCCATCCAAAGTGTACACACACAGCAGTGAACACACACACCGTGAACACACACCCGGAGCAGTGGGCAGCCATTTTTTGCTGCGGCGCCCGGGGAGCAGTTGGGGGTTCTGTGCCTTGCTCAAGGGCACCTCAGCCATGATATTGAAGGTGGGAGAGAGTGCTGTACATTCACTCCCCCCACCTACAATCCCCGCCGGTACAAGACTCGAACCCACAACCTTTAGGTTACGAGTCCGACTCTCTAACCATTAGGCCATGCCTTCCCCAGGATTCATTGGATTCATTGACTATCTTTCCACTGTCTCTGTCAGTGCTTCAGCTTATTTTGCATCTGCTATCGGCAAGTTTCTAAATTTCTTGATGATCGCAAGCCTTAAAGTCGACATAAAACCAAATTCACTACCTTTTTATTTCTGCAATGTGTCACTCAGAAAAAAAATGAACGAGAAAACAAATTACAATATACATCAAGAATTTACTGAAAGTGGGCATTCTATATGAAAAACTATGAAAGATTTGAATGCAAGACATTTTTAAAATTTATTTGCAATAATTGCGTGAACCTTTATTAAATGAATGTTAACTGGCATTAATCTACTGTGTTAACTAGAATTTAAAAGGCTGTAGTGCATACATCAGTGGCCAAAACCAATGTTTCTTCTATTTTTATAGAAGGACCACACCAGAAATGTTTCTTTAAACTTCACTTTAAACTTTCACTTTAAACTGGCAATCATTCAGCACTATGATTAATATCATTAAAGTGTCTATTATAACAATGATACTCTTTCAAACTAAAAACAAATCAATACTAAGGCTGCAAAACAGACTCGCCAAGCTTCCTCTCCCTTTAATGAGACACCTGAGATTGTTTTTCTTTAAAAAGTTTTGACAGTTCTGGAGGCAAATGTATTTGACGTTGTATTGGTGTGAAGTAGAGAGAAGCGAGAGAGTAGTGATTAAAGTGCACTGCTACAGAAATCTACCACAGACTGCTGTCTGCATATGCATATATATTTGACTCCAAGGGTGATCCAAACAAAAGGCTGAATCCAAATCGTACACAATATTTTGTTTCCTATCTTTAAACTCAAGTTAAGTTGAAAGCTTACACAGGGTACACATAAAGAAAAAAAGCACAAGTACAAAACAAAACACACACACACACAAAAAAAAAAAAAAAAAAACATACCTGCACACGCCATCTGTCCACTCATTGGTGGAGAGGTTATATTCTCCATACAGTTCTCCCAGGCTCACTGCCTTGGGGTTTAGGGGACACTCCTAAGAGCAAAGTTCAAAGGTCAGAGTTCAAAGAAGGAGAGAATGAATCAGCTACGGGAGAGAAATCAAATAGATGTGGAATCATACAGTGATGAGAAAATGATACACAGGAGACTCAAGGGTGTGTGTTATATGGAGTGGAGGTAATGAGGAAACAGGGTGGTGATGTTTGCATGGAGAGATAGAAATAGGCACCATAAATAGATATGCAAATAGGGGGGGGGTGGGGGGGGATATGAATATGCAGATTGAGGAGACGGAGATGGAGACACAGAAGGAAGAAGGGAGAGAGAAAGGGAGGATGCAAATAGAAATGGCAGCCTGAGTCACAGAGAGAGCAGAGAACAAGATGGACCCCCAAAATGTAAAGAATTACACACACTAGGCAGAAAGTATCCAGAGATGTTAACCAACAGAGATTTAGACTCACACACACTCATATGCTAACACCAGGATGCCAAACCCACACAGACACACAGTCACCACAGGTACCCAAACCCACAGAGAATTAGACAGTGACAGGGACAGGGGCAAAAACACTGGAGGGAGAGAGAGAGAATTAGCTATGTTCAGATGGAACACTACCTTAACAGGTTAAAAAATGGCAATTGGGGGGGATTGTTGATTTGCAATGAGCGATCCAGTCATTTATATAGATCAGTGGGGGTAAAAATTTATTTAGAAAAAATCCTCTGCTCTGCTTGTCACCCTTGGCCAGGACAATGATGTCGATATTGGACGAGAATGTATTATCAAGGGGCTCTGCGTATACCTCAACGAGGATCCAGACAATTTAGTGAAAGAGTATGTGGTAAGTACAATTATAAAGGTTCATTAATTTAGATCTGTCTTTCATAAAAAAATTAGGTTACACTTTACTTGAAGGGGTGTGCATAAGACTGACATGACACCTTCATAATCATGACATGACATCTTCATAATCATGACATGACACATGTGATGAATATGAAGGTTTTTAATGCATGTTTATGACAACTGTCATTAAGTGTCATTCGCTCAGTTATGTAATTTTTAATGCAAAGATGACATTGTTTGAGATGTCTTTGTTATGGGCTTTGGCTAGGGGTAAGGGTAGCGGTAGATTAGGTCAAATTAATGTCATAGTTGCATGAAAAATGACTAACTGATCAAATGACACTATGACATTGTCCCCCATAAACATGCATAAAACCTCCTTTATATTCATGACATGTCATGATTATGAAGGTGTCATGTCAGTCTTATGCACACCCCTTCAAGTAAAGTGTTACCAAAAATTATTTCATAAAAAAACCACTCACTACTTAGATTATTGATCAGTCCCTCCAGGATTTTGCGGGACCTTTTTTTCTTATTTCTGGCCTAAAATGACTGAAACTGCAGCATCTTTTCTCAAAATTTGAGGTGATATTTGTGGCATTTCTTGTTTTGCAGTGTAAAAAAACCCACTTGAAATGGTTTTAAACAGTACCAAATTAGGGTTCTTCTGAACACTTTTTGGTGCTAAATAGAACCCTTTTTTATAAGGTTCCATAAAGAACCATGCTTTGAAAGTGCTATTTAGGACCTCAATAGTGTGATAAATAACCTTTTTAAGAATAGTGTATTTTCATTAATATTAGTATATTTGTATCTTTATATTATTAATATTATTATTATTTTTATTGGCCTAGTCTTATAATGTCTTCTACCGCTAATATGGTTTTACATTAAAAAAAAAAGCGAGCAGGGGATTTGTTGAATGAGTAGCCGTGTAGCCTATACTGTATGATAATTGGTGAAATAAAACCACCCGCCAGTAAATTCGCGTAACGTTTCTGATTGGCCGTTCAGCTACAAACCTTAGAAATAATTTCTTGGGGGGGGGGGGGGGGGGGGGTATTATACAACAGCAAAATAGAAACCGAACAAAAACAGAAAAATGTAAGAAGGGACATTTGAGAAAAGAGCACAGCGGACCCATAGCGGAACTAAATTTACCCCACGTCACGTGATTTTCTTGGCCTTGTCTTGTATATTATATACATTATATACAAGTTCACATTTTTCATTAGATCTACATTATTAATAGATTGAAATTAAATTTTTTATAATATTCCCAGAGAAGTGCCCAATGTTCTGTTAAATCAAATTTTGTCTGTGCATTCTGCAGACTACTGACGAAGCCTTCATCCAAAAATCCAATGAGACCACCACAGTGGGAATCTACATCCTTAAATTTCATGACGGATCTCAGGACATCGGGATTGTCCTTGAAGCCCAGAACGTCTTGCAAGGCTTGGACAACATTGCATTAGCTACGGCAAGGCTTTTTGGTCTAATGTATGGTTTAAATCTCAACTACCCACCTGAAACGAAATATACCTTTGAGGTACTGCAGAAAGAAGTCATGGAGCTGGAAGGCTGCACTCTTATCAAAGAAAGCTCAAGTTCTTAGAAACAGACTGGCCGGTACTTCCTCCTCGGAATAATGACCACTGTGTGTTTCTTTTTTTTTTCACACACTCACACGAACACTTATACCTCACAATACGATTCCACATGTTTTATAGAGTAGTTGGGCCACTGTTTATTTTTGTGTTGTTTGATTTGTATAAGTTTTTTTTTTTTTTTCCCAGGTCACATTTTGATTGGTTAAAAAGGACCCGGAAGTGTTTAAATCCGATTGGTTTAAATGGAATGTCCCTAAAATGGAAACATTCTTGAAGAGTTAAAACCAAAAATTTTGACTTCGTTCTTACTTTTTAAAACAAAACAAAAACTCCATGCCATGAGGTGCCATGTTGATCTTCCAGTGACCAGTATGAGAGAGTGTGAGCGATAACACCAAATTTAACACACATGCTCCCCATTCACACCTGAGACCTTGTAACACTAATGAGACACATGACACTCGGGAGAGAAACTGGCTAATTGGGCCCAATTTGGACATTTTCACTTAGGGGTGTACTCACTTTTTGTGGCCAGCGGTTTAGACATTAATGGCTGTGTGTTTGAGTTATTTTGAGGGGACAGCAAATTTACACCATTACACAAGCTGTACACTTGCTATTTTACATTGTAGCAAAGTGTCACTTCTTCAGTTCATGTTGTCACATGAAAAGATATAATAAATATTTACAAAAATGTGAGGTGTGTACTCACTTCCTGTGAATACTGTATCTTATCTATCTATCTATCTATCTATCTATCTATCTATCCATCTATCTATCTATCAGTTAGCTATCTTAACAGTTGAAAATCATTTAACATTAACAATTAACATCTTTAAAACATAAACTACTACACACAGTCTTGTTATTAAAACAACACTAAAACACCAGAAACGTCACCATCAGTGGTCTAACACCACTATTCATAAACCAAACATGTACAAAGCATTAGGAGTCTGTACTTTGTGATTAGTAGTTGAGCCATGCAAAATGCTTTAATTGCTCAAGGATATTAACTGAGATTATTAGCCATGATTAAAGTAAGAAAAGCTATCATCATAACTGTGTTGAAAGAAAATGGTCTTAATCTGTATGATCTCCAATCCATCTCAGCAAAAAAGATCCAGGCGTGTGTGTTCAGAATGATTCCCTCTCTGGCATTCATGTCTTGTCATTTGCAAGACAGTTTTGGCAGAACAATATGAGGACATATGAGCCATGATGAAGCGCTCATGCAGTAACAAATACAACACAGACACCGACACATTCAGCCACCAGGATCATTTCCACTCGCAAATGGTCATTGTGTCCTTGAGAACATATTTAATTATCGCACTTTTTTGACATCGTCACAGCCATTTCCACACCCACTCTTATGATCCTTCGCTCTCTCACTCACACATACACAGTTCTAAAGCTTTTAACACTTAAATGGTGTAAAATATTCAGATTTAACCTTGACTGTGATAGAGGCACCGTGCTTTTAAGCAAAGCTCTGTACATAAGCAGATATTAAAAGAGCTCTCCGTATGACACCAAGCCTCCAGATGCAGAAAACCCTGTAATCCAAATCTAAACTTTAAACAGGACAGCGGGGCATTCACAGTAATACCCTGTATTACTCAAGGCTATTGTCTAAACTGTTTCTCATGTCTCAAATGGAAAAATTCAGAAGACTGGATTGGATTTCGACAGTTTAAAGGTTTCGTAACTTGTCATGGAGGATGATAAAATGTTTCACAGTTCACCTTCAAACAGATGTCATTGTTTCTGTAACTGGTGTGAAATCTAGGATCTAATTTGGATTATAATTAAACAACATTGTTAATATTGCGATGTGTTTTATAATTATGTTTATTAAATCTGTGTCTTCAGAGTCGCAAAACTGCGTTAGAGTTGGAAAGTTTGATTCAATTTTGTTGGTTGACACAAAGAATATTTTATTTTTCATATATTAAAAGGTTTTAATAAATAGTTATTTTTTAGTGCAAAATAGAATGGAAAACGGATATTTAAAAAAAATTGTGATTTACTTCTTTTATCACATATACAAAATCTAAATAAACAGAAAAATATTTAATAATTTTAAAAATAAAATGTAATATACCAATAACAAATAATATTTAGAATAGCTAACATTGTATTAATATATTCTCATTAGCATAATTATAATATTTTTAACATAAATATGGCAATGATGCTATAAAAGTTTGGTTTAAAAAAAGTGTTTATTGTCAAACAAATCTCTGTAATCATCCATCAAAAAGCAAAATACTAGAGACTTCATTTGGCACATAATGTTGTTCTAATTGATTTATTATCTGGCTTATTGATCGATCGATTGTTTCTTTAATGATTTATACACTGTGCCCAAAAGGTGACACTGTTAATTTTCTTTTTGTAATTTGACTAATAGCAGTTCTTTTGAGACTGGTTAAGGGATTGGTTCACAGGCAGCTTTTCAAACAGCTGATGGCTGTCTCTAACAATTCCATCTCCGCTGCGCCGGAGCGCTGCGAGTCCTGACAGGCTAGAGTGTAATGTGTGACAGATCGCACTTTGGGGACCCGGTAATCACATTTCCATCGGACATCAGCTGGATCTCAGTGGGACATCCTCAGAAAACCGCCTGTGATTCTATTTCCACAATCTGGAGGAGCACGTGCAGCTTAAACACAATGTCACGGCATTTCTGAACAACAGAGTTCAGAAATACAATTAGAAAAACAGACACATTTTTCTCTGACACTCTTGAAGACAGGTCTGAATATATATTGCATCTATGCATTCACTTAAAATATACTATATGCACAAAAATTTGATTGGTTGAGTCACATTTGCTGTCCATTCACAACTGTGAATGGACTTCAAATGAAAATGCTACGCTAATGAACTGAAATAATGAAATTAAATGAAAGTGGTTGGTGACATTTTTTAAATGTTTTTGTCTCTTAAGCTCATCAAGGTTGCATTTATTTGATCAAAAATTACAAACTAAAATAACTGTTTTCTATTTTAATATATTTTAAAATGTAATTATTCCTTTATTTCTATTATCCTTCAGAATTCATTTTGATAGGCTGGATTTTAAAACATTTTCTCCCATTGTAACCAAGTTGAAATTAAATCAACATTATAGATTTTTTTTGTAAAAAGACGCTATAATTTTTTGTAAAAAAAAAAAAAAAAAGTAAAATTTTTTGTATTCTTTATTTAATAGAAAGTTCATAAGAATAGCATTTATTTGAAATTGAAATAATATGTAATATGTAATATGTGACCCTGGACCACAAAAATAGCGACGTATGGGGGAAAACTTGGGTTTTTTTGGTCCCAAGGTCACATATATTTTTTTGTGTAATATTTAAGGATAATAATATGGCTTTACTTATACTTTAATTTTATGTGTCCTTGATGAATAAAAGTATTCATTTCTTTCAGAAAACAAATCTTTCTGACCTTTCTGAACAGAACATCAGTGTCTTTTGCAGTTGTTGGCATGTTTACCAAAGGTCATGCTAGGTCATGTGTTACAGTGATTTTACCATAGTTAAGGGGAGTTAGACACTCCACTTCATGGTAAACAATGCTAACATAGCTTATATGGTAAAATCCCTATAACACTTGGCCTCACATATATCTTCATCATCAAAAATGAAAGAAATATGCAGCTTTATGCCTAATAAATCTAATTAAGCACCCATTAGACTATCGTCAAATACCGTTTTGCCACAGTATATAGCACATTTCAGCTCTGATTCACATTACATTACATACTCCTCAGCCAATAGAAGAGGATATCAGCTCATGACATAAGCGGTGTTATCTGTTCATTAGCTTATATTTGCAGAGACACTCACCGCTGCTAAAGGAGACAGAACCTTGAGGGAGTCAGGGTGTCTTTATCAAGGTTAAGTAGCTCATTCAATAATAGAGCAGGCTGACAGAGTCAGGAGCCAGCGTGGAGCTCGCGGCGTGAGCCCCCAACACCACACACCAGCGGTGTGGCTACCAGGCAAATCGCCTTTAGTTATCCTAACGGTACTATCCATCATAACATATGCTCTCCCCAGGATGCTCTCTTTAATGAGTGATGACTTCTTCATCTGCCTTATTTCAGTAAGATGAACCAAAGGAAGAGAAAATCAAGCGAGGTAATGTGAGCGAGCGCTGTGGCGTGGCGTGTTTTAATTTAGAGGAAAATGCTTCTGCTAGCTTCTGAAATAACTCCAGGTAGGTAGTGAAATGAATGAAGTGATTAAGTTGCCTAAAAAAGGGGGACAGCTTTGAAAAACTGTATATCAAGGGCAGGGTGATTAACCAAAGCTTGAAAATGATTACTGGACCCCATCCCAGGATGCTACCGAAGCCACCGAACGACTTAGAGAATGTGTTTGTTTGATAAATACACTGGTGCCACTGACCTCATGGTGGCCATTAGTTCTGTTGCATCCTGGGAGCCTGCTGTGAGCTTGGCACAGCTCTGGTTGGTGCTCAGATAGACTCAGCTCCATCATCCAGCCTGACAAAGATGGCTGACACCAGGGCCAGTGCCCATCCAGCCCATCTGTGCCCAGGTGCCCATTTTTGCAAGGCACTGCGGGGGAGCCTGTGTGACCCCAAGAGGGTTCAGCTCCTCTGACACTCCACCACAGTGTCATTAGAAAGTCACTAAGGAGTGAGGGCTAAACTTAGCCACAATGAAGTGGCCATACATACTTTGGCCCATATAAAGTTTACTAGAAATATCAGCAAACCACTGATAACCAATCAAATATGAGAACCAGAACAAACTTTTCTCTAAGATACACTACTGTTCAAAGGTTTGGGATCA
Organism: Sinocyclocheilus anophthalmus; assembly: GCA_018155175.1. Classification (NCBI taxonomy): domain Eukaryota; kingdom Metazoa; phylum Chordata; class Actinopteri; order Cypriniformes; family Cyprinidae; genus Sinocyclocheilus; species Sinocyclocheilus anophthalmus. The sequence continues at coordinate 170,509 of JADLZN010006794.1, forward strand.
GTAAAATTATTATTATTTTTTTTTTGAAAGAAATTATAGAAATTAATACTTTTATTTATCAAGGATGCATTTAATTGATCAAAAAGTGACAGTAAAGACATTTATGTTACAAAAGATTTCTATTTCAAATAAATGTTGTTCTTTTGAACTTTATTTTCATCATTGAACCCTGAAAAATAAATTTATCATGGTTTTCTCGAAAAATATTAAACAGCACAACTTTTTTCAACATTGATAAATGTATGAAAATGTTTCTTGAGCAGCAAATGAGCCTATTAGACTGATTTCTGAAGGATCATGTGACACTGAAGACTGGAGTATGGCTGCTGAAAATTCAGTTTTGCATCACAGGAATAAATTACATTTTTAAATATAGTAAAATAGAAACAGTTGTTTTAAAGTGTAATAATATTTTACAATATCACTGCTTTACTGTATTTTTGATTAAATAAATTCAGCTTTGATGACCATAAGAAACTTTACTGACACCAAACTTTTTAATGGTTGTGTACATTGCAGGCATGCATGCTTCTCCAAACTGACCTGATACATGTTTATGGGGCGTCCCTTGGTCAGCATCCCCACAGCACATTGTCTCTCTAGGAACTAGCTGTCTTCCACAGCACTGGGAGCTGAAGCCATCATAAAGACGCCCCCCACAGCAGATCTGCCCGGCTCCAGACATGAAAGGACTCCCACCACAGCATGAGTCCCCGAGACCGACAAATACACGCCGTTCCACAGAGTCTGGACAACAGACCTCTCCTTCGAACACATATAGAACAATCAACTACAGTATGTAATGTAAAACAAAAGAATGTTCAAAAAAGGAAGAAATATTGAGACTTATATTTTACTTATATATTATGCAGCCTAACTTGCTGAATGCAGTACATAACTGGTGGGACTAGTACGTAATATCCTCCACAACACTGGTGTTGAGACAGAGGCTGGACAAACTGACCTCCACAACACACACTCCCAGAATCTTTTAGAGCTGGAACATAACGCTCTTCACAACACTGATGAGAATGATTTAGGCTGTGAACAGTCCCTGCATAGCATACCTGCAACAATAAAACACATATAAAAAATCTATGCAATTCAAATACATTGTCCATACAAGTTTTGCACTCCTCAAGGCAATTAGGAAGTTAAGAGGTGGCAATGCCTCAGCCCTGAGGGCCCGCAGAGGCACATGTGAGCGCAGGTAGAAATCCAGCCCACCTCTTCGCTCCACAGCGGCAGGCTATATTTAGCCGGACTCCACTGCCTACTTTGGCGAGAAATCAGGGCAGGATAGATTCTCTACAGTGCTGAGATGATACTCTTGTGGCGTCTGAAAAATCTGTATTGCCCTGAGCCACTGACATTGTCCTTACCTTCTGGCCCAGCTTCCAGTAGAAAAATGGCATACAGTAAATACCTCCTCTGCTGTGCCTTTGAGAGAGGGCTGAACTTTTGAACCTACTTGAACCCGGTTTATCAAACTCCTGAGAATTACAACCACTATGTGTAAAGGCGGTACAAAAAGGAAGCTTGTGCATACAGTATAGTATATAATTGCCCTCAAAA